>CAMRHE010000249.1:1735000-2130000 GCA_947044405.1 Leptodactylus fallax
TACCTCCCTGTTGTCCAGAGTCCCAGAATGTCTAGCAGCCGTAGCCTCCTTTCTCTCCTCCCGCTTTCTCAAACTCAACATGGAGAAAACAGAGTTCATAATCTTCACCCCTCCTCCCACGGCCCCCCTACCTGACCCATCTATCAAAATTAATGGAACCACTCTCACCCCAGTCCCACAGGCCCGCTGCCTTGGGATAACCTTAGACTCTGACCTATCCTTCAAGCCGCACATTCAAACCCTCAACATCTGCTGCCGCCTCCAACTCAAGAACATCCACCGAATCCGCTCCTTCCTCACCCCTGAAACTACAAAGATGCTAGTTCACGCCCTCATAATCTCCCGCTTAGACTACTGTAACACTCTTCTCCATGGCCTCCCAGCAAACACTCTCGCCCACCTCCAGTCCACCTTAAACTGTGCTGCTCGCCTAATACACCTCTCCCCCCGTTCTTTATCGGCCACTCCCCTCTGCCAATCCCTTCACTGGCTACCCATCGCCCAGCGAATAGAGTTCAAACTACTAACGCTGACATACAAAGCCATTTCACAACCTTTCCCTCTATATATCTCCAACCTAATCTCTCACTACCTGCCCACACGTAACCTCCGATCCTCCAAAGACCACCTCCTCCGCTCTGCTCTTATCCGCTCTTCACACAATCGTCTCCAAGACTTCTCTCGTGCATCCCCCATACTCTGGAACTCACTACCAAAACACATAAGACTGTCCCCCACCCTCACAAGCTTCAAGAAGGCCCTGAAGACTCACCTATTCAGGAAGACCTACAACTTCCAATAACACTACTGTCACCACACCACCACCTGAACAGCCTCTACCCTCACCTTCTGTCTCTATCCCTCTTCCCTCATAGATTGTAAACCCTTGCGGGCAGGGCCCTCTATCCCACTGTGCCAGATGGTCACTGTTAGTATTATCTGTTTTGTATATCTTGTGTACTGTATGTTAACCCTCAAATGTACAGCAGCATGGAATTAATGGTGCTATATAAATAAACAATAATAATAATAAAATAATAATAGACTGATACATGAACAGTAGATAGATATTAGATAGTTTAGATACATAGACAGCAGATTGATTGATAGATAGATTGATGATAGATAGATAGATAGATAGATAGATAGATAGATAGATAGATAGATAGATAACTAGATAGATGATAAGTAAATTATATAGATAGATGAGCAGATAGATAGATGGACAGATAAAAAAAAAAGATGGATCGATAGATAGATTTTATATAGATAGATTGTAGGTAAACTAGATAGATGATAGATAGATAGATAGATAGATAGATAGATAGATAGATAGATAGATGTAAACTAGATGATAAGGCAGGATTACTATAAGAATGTGGGACACTGTGTGTACAGAGACTGACAGATTGGGGACAGGCAGTGTTATGCAGGCTCCAACCTGCAGCCTGGCTATTATTTACTGTGTCATAAGAAACCTATTAGCAGATAAATGAAGGGACAAGTCTACCAAGAAATCAAGATTCATCACATGTGACAAGGGCCTGTGATTGGAGGCCATAGCAAAGGTGAGAGCGAGCAGCTGCAGCCACTGAGTGATGTGCAATGGGACACGGCCTGATAAGAAGTGATGAGAAAGGGGAAAATAGAGAGGGGGATGGCAGGCTCAGGTAACAGAGGAGTTCATGAAAAGCTAAGAGCACACTACTAGAAGGAAAATGGAAAGATAATAAGACCATTGTGGATATCGGCAGCTTCCAGCACTGGGGATCATCAGAGGCAAATACAAGACTTATGCTCCGGTTTAAAGTGGAAGCTTAAAAAATAAAAAAAAAAATCTAGAAAAGTTAAAATACTTTTTTTATTCAAATGTTCTATCTTTTCTTTATCAAATATATAAAAAAATACAAATATTTCTTTAAAACAAAAGCTAGTTTTTTCTTGTTTTGTTTTTTATATCACAATTAATCTAGCATGTAGAAAATGCAGGTCAAGTTTTGTTCGGTAAGAATAATAATAATTTTCATTTATTCTGTTTCAGCTCATTCTGGACTCAGGAGACTGTTGGTGTCTATTCAGGGGTGCACACACTCATACAGGGAAGGCTGTCAGTCATTAGGTAGGCCCACCCAGTGGACTTTTAAAGGGAGTCTGCCACCAGAACCCAGCGTATTAACCTAACCTGACCCTAACCTATACATCTGCAGGGATGGATTGATATGCTGGGCTCTGGTGACAGACTCCCTGTAAGCACAGACAAAGGAGATATTTAGGTTTTTGTGCAAAAATGTGTGACTTTGTCCTGTTTTGCTCTGCCATTGCTACTTTCCTAGAAGGGAGTGGGTTGTGGACAGGGCCGCCAGCCCTACCATTTTTATGATCATTTACTCCAGTTTACTGGGGTAAATGATCCCTGAAATCTTCGCCAGCTATAAGCAGTGGTTGTTGATTTATGATGAGATGTTTACCTCTGTACACCCTCCACCACTGCAAGGGATATGAAGACTGGAGTTTTCAATGCTAGTCTTCATAAATCCCGTAATTACCAAACATTGGCTAACTTCTGATATACACACACACACATTATATATATATATATATATATATATATATATATATATAGCTAATTTTGCATTATGGGAAACTACTATTTCTTGATGCGTTATAGTAGCTGCACCATCATGACAACTCTTGTCCATACGCCATATTATCAGGTTTCTCCACTTGACATTGAGGCACCCCTTTACAGTGTCAGACTGAGGTTCCTTGGATCAAGCAGATAAAATGATTCTGGGGGTCCACCCTCTAACAACCTCTAGGAATTAGACCAAATTTGGGTGTCACCTGCTGGACCAGTATTGAGTGCCCACTGGAGGATCCTCTGGTACTCTGGTGGGCCAGTCCAACACTGCTCCTTTAGGAGCCAGAACTTGGAGTCAGCTCTACTACAGTGGGCTCGGCCACACAGATAACAGAGTATAATACTAATTCATACTAATTCTTCTGTAACCAACCAATAAAATCAGATATTCACTGAGGGCCTCAAAAGCCAAAGAGTGGAATTTTTCATAATAAAATGATATTTTGCCCTAAAATAACTTAAACAAGTGCATCTCTCATAAGTAGAGGGTTATATGTCTATACTATACAGCAGTGTAAATCCTTTCCTGGATATGTATAGCCATAACACACTGGATAAAGTCATTTAATGCAGCCTAACCATTTATCACTAAGCCGTGTTGAAATGAAGCCACTTATTGGGAAGTCATTGTGTTCACATAGATATTGATTCACCCTAGAAAATGGATGACCCCATATGTGTTATGTTGACAGATGCACTTTAAAAATGTTGAGTATTGCTTTACTTAGAATGAATACTTAACCATAAGCCTGAACTCTGCTGACACATGTTGTCCCTGGCGGCTATGTCTTACCTCTGCCGGTGCTGTAATGCTGCAGTTTATCACTGTACACGGCCTCTTTGCTGTACGTTCTCTTCCTGAAATACAAAAATACATTAAACTTGAAAAATATTGATGCAAATGGCTATACTATAGTTCGCTAGAAGATCACATGGATCATTTATTTAAGGGGTTTGCTGGCTAACAGCTAAATATTGTTAGGTCATTGCTTAGTAGCAGGAGATATGTTCAGCTGGTAACTACACTGGACATGTGAAGATCAGTATAGACAACAAACCAATATGCAGAATTGCTGGTGGTCCGCACAGACGTCACATGAACCCAGCATATCAGCCCAGATAGATCGGTCACAATCACCTGAATCAAACTTCCTTTTCATCTTCTGAATCGTTGTCTCCATTACCGAAATATTGCTGTTTTTGTCAACATGCACATTAGCTCTCTGGGTGTTGCCATTGCTTTAAAAAGGTAAGGGGCAACAACCCCATTGCTTCAAAGAGATTATTTTTTTTAAATTCCCTTAAACTAACTGCAATACACATGAAAACCAATCATATGCCAAATGGAAGGTTCGCTTGGTGACATTTTTGACTTGGAGCCCTGTCTTGGAGACTGGGGATCCCCTTTGCTTTATTCTTTTTTACTGAGCAGCTAAAATCCATGTAGACAGGGCACCAGAGGCTTTCCTATCAATGACATTTTTAACCATACCATGATTTTCCAAATTTTAATAATTCATTATCTAAATTATCGTCTAGAATTCCCAAATGAACTTCAGAATATTTTATTAAGATATGAGCAATCTTTACAAGAAAAATTATTTACATCATTGCTCTTGAGGTTGCTGGTTCTCCTTGAGGAGATCCAACCGGTGTGGGGAATCTTACAGCCAATGCTTTCTGGGAAAAATATTGAAATTACGTCTTCTCTAGAAGGAAGAAAACTATATTCCCTGTATTCAGGTTTTCTATGATATCATCCTTCAATGTCAGAGGTAGGGGTGAAAAAAGTTGTAGGCTACATTATACATCCAATAATTTTTTCCCATTCTTCCATATACAGTGAACCTGTCTTATTTTGAGAAGACCACCTCCTAACCCAGGCCATATTTTCTGTCTGTGATAGATTTTCAGTTTTCCATGTTAAAGGGAATCTGTCAGGTCAATCTGGGACATTAAACCACCCACAGGTTCTTATAGACCTGGGCTTTAGTGTCCCAGATCGCCCTGTTGTAATGCAATCCGCAGGCGCATTAAAAATGAAAAACCTTTATACTTACCTAGAGAAGGGTCTGATCAACGCTGTTCAGCAAGAACAGTCCGGCTTATTCATGAGATTCTTCGTTGGTACGCCTCCCCGCGCCTGCGCAGTTCTTCAGTGAAGCAAAAGATGGACACCCCGGCTTCACTGCGTATTTGCAGGGCATGCGCACTGAAGCCGAGGTGTACTCCTCTGGCTTCATTGAAGAACTGCGCAGGCGGCGGAGTACAGCAGCAGGGTGAGTATAAATCTTTTTTTTTTTTTAATGCGGCCATGGATTGCATTATAACAGGGTGATTTGGGACACTAAACCCCAGGTCCATATGGACGTGTGGGTGGTTTAGTGTCCCAAATTGCCCTGACAGATTCCACTTAACCATCCTCTATGAGAATCACATCCCCCTAGAAGACCACTTTTCGATGTACTATACATACTATATATATATATATATATATATATATATCGTAGCACCATCTATCGGGGCAGTGTGAATCTCCAGCAATCCGCAGGCATAGAGAGAGAAAAGATGATATTGTATTGCTCTTCACTTTAATGTGACACAAGCTTACAAAGAAATCACAGCTATAACCCCATGAAGCGACATAAAGACAGGAGAGCATACTCACCTGCTGCAAACAATGGAGATGGCCACCAGAGACACTATGAAGACGACGCCTGCAGCAGCCGAGCCGGCAATCAGGGGAAGCTGCTCTCTGAGCTCAGATTTGTAATCCTCTAAAAGAGGAGATATGAGAAATTACACAGGGCGCTGCCAGGCTGCCCTACAACAATCAGCCTTTTGTAATGTAGCCTATCATTTGTGTCAGATAGAGCATGTAAGCGAATCTACAAATCTAGACCTCCAGTCCGATCTTTATTATACGTATGTTCCTTTCATGATTCATGTTGAACCATCTAAAATGTCAAGTCTCCATTATGAGCCCCCACTCTTTTCACCCAGTAAAGGTCAGAAAATCTGTCAGAATTCTATCTTCTAGTAATTTCTTGTGTACGTACAAATATATTCAAGTGGTTCGGATGGTAAAAGACTTACATTTCCAGCATTTTCTAGGTACCTGATGTTAATCAACTATTGATTATCTCTGGGCATGAAAGGGTAAAAAAAAAACTTGATTTAGGCTCCATTCAGATCAGGTTTCTCACTTCTGGTTAGCACATCCATTTAATGGGGTGCAAAAAATGGGGGCAAATAGATGGTCAGACATCAATGCATGAAAAAAAGGATCCGTTTCTGTCTGTTTTTTTGAAGGACACAAAACCGTAGTATCCAATACTTATGTGTCCCTCTAAAAAACGGACAGAAACGGATGTTTTTTTTCTTTTTTTATAAACATTGATCTCTATATTAATGGATGGCTGTTTGCAGCCTTTAAGTGTATCTGCTAAATTGATGCAAAAAAAGTGGATCTTCAGCCTTAAAAGTAAGAGTTTACAGGCTACAAATTTTTGTGTGCACTAGTTTCAGTAACATCTACCCAAATCTGTGTCATGTCGATCACATGTAGGCTTTATTGTTTAGTGTTGCGTATGGGTATATTGGTCACAAGGGGTCCTATGTCTCCTTAAGGAGACGTTGCCTTTACAGACCACCTTTCGGTGTGTAGAGTCTTACAGACTGTACAAGCTCTACTAGGAATTCTACGAAAGGAATGAGCAAACAAGCTCTCCTTGATGGAAAAAGGAAAACTTGCTCTAGCGCCACCTAAATGAATGTCTGGTTTTCTAGGAAATCTAGTCACATCTGGGATTAGGCGAAATCAGGACATCTCTTCTAAAAGTAAGAGAAACCCATCCACAGACAGCTGTTTTGGGATTACTGTCCCTCATCAGTGCAAAGCAGGGTACTGGTTTGTCCTGGTGAGACGTTACAGAGCTTTTTGGTTTCAAGAACAAACTGATAAGGAAACACCTAAAAAACTTAAAGTGCTTTTTGATGAGTTTTTTTTTTAAATTGTGGATTTTTTTTTTTAATATATGGTTATAATAATGTTCATTACTGACTACATTTGAAAACGATGGGATTTTAGTTTGGGAATTTTTAAGGCTAAGGACCTACTTTCAGAACACAGTTAAAAAACGCAGCAGAAATGCATCGTGCTTCTTTCCATTGTGTTTTTGTCCAGGCAAAAATGGACAACCCTTTCAATTTTTAAATCAGCCGGGGAGCAGAAAAAAAAAAAAATACATACTCACCTGTCCCTGATGCTCCGGTGTACTCTCGGTGACCACTGAGGCCAATCAACGGCTTCAGCGGAACTCCGGAAGAGACCCGGGAGAAGCCACCAGAGCAGAAGAACCGGGACGCACGGGACGACACCGAAGCATCGGGGAAAGGTGAGTATGCATTTTTTTTTTTCACTGCCCCGGCTGATTTAAACGTCTTTGTAATGTATCTTTTTTGTCAGTACTTGAAACCTACAAATTGTACAGTACTGCGGAATATGTTGGAGCTATTTAAATAATAATTATTATTATTTTTATTAAAAAGGTTGTCAATTTTTGTCTGGACAACCCCTTTAATCTATAGGGAAAACAAGATAGTTACCACAGATAAATTTGATATGCTGCGTTTTTGAAAATGCAGCTTTTCCGCAGTGTTTTTTTTTCCACAATGTGTGGATGTGTTTAGCCATAATATCATTTACTTTTCTGGTACTGTAAGAAGCTGCTGTTTTTCTACTGTGTTTCCGAGCAGTCTGCTATATAGGATTGTGAGAAAAGATTTAGTATAAATTGTAAATTATTGATTAAAATCCCTGCCCTTAAGAGTCCAGTGGGCAGTCCTGATCAGTGATTGGCAGGCTTCCTTAGATGAGCATGCACACAGAGATGCCAATCACTGATTAGGACCACCCACTGAACTAAGCACAGAATAAGTAGGGATCTCAATTAATATCTTACAACTGATACTAAATCTTTTCGCACAAAACTATATATAAATTTTCTCAGCTCATCCAGCTCTATTCTACTCCGTTGGCAGATCAGACACCATGTTCAACATAACAGACCCCTTTAAATGAAACATAAATGTTCCTGGAGGTTCGAAGAGCTAGAGATGTGAGGTAAAGTAATGATCATGCCTGCTCGCATATAGCAACAGATCCTATTTATTACATAGATACGGTACATACAGACGAGACTGGCCTCTTTAAATGCTAGTCCCGCAGTGAAAGACTAAAAATGCTTCAATCACGCTCTGTTGGTTCTGAATCCATTCTGTTTTATCAACAGGTTTTTTTTTTTTTTTTTTCTATTTTATTTATTTATTTTCTATTGTGCAGCATTTGAAGAAAAATGATCAATTTGGAAGCAGCGGCTCAAGGACAAAGAATAAAAACTGTAGACATAAAAATGTAGCAAGAAGGGAAGAAGTGTAAAGGTTGGAATGACTTGGGGCATGTTTACATGGAGATGTTATCATTGGGTTTCAAAGTAGTGGCTATATTCACTGGCCACTCTAAAATGTAAACTATACCCATTAAAGGGGTTTTCCGGCCCAAAATCAGATTTTCATACTGATGACCTATCCGCAGGACAGATCAGCAGTATGTGACCTGTTGGGGTCTGACTCCCAGATCCCGCACAGATCACTGTTCTAGCAGCCGGGTGACAAAAGCTGCGGACAGGCGGTGTGTGCAGCTCAGCTAATAAAAAAGTACTGCCTAAACATTAATGGAGATTGTATGTCAATCACTTTCAAAGCAATTAAAATGGGCCAACTCTTACATATTTGATCAGGGAATTCTGAGTAAATCGCAAGTGTCCCTCTAAGCACCTGCAGGTGGCCCTCTGCTTAGATTCCTCATTACTTGATTAGAGTAGAGAGCTGTAACAAAGAGTGTCTCTCACTCTGGAGGACCTGTACTGTCCTGCATTAAATAGACCAATCAGTGATTTGAATGGACACTGTAATACTACATTTTGCCTGTGGTGGCACTGTAGGCAAATTGATCTGTTACTGCCAGTATTTCAGTGATCAGCTGATCACTGGGTTTCTAGCACAAGAAAATTTGACATATACTTACTGTCAAGGGACATTATAACAAGTAAGTATTATTGTAAGTTATTGTAAGAAGAAAACCCTTTAACTTATCAATCGAGGTGAGTATATGGGTAGGAAGGATTCTAACATGAAATACATAAAATCTTACACTAAATTGTATACAATATTCTTAGTTGACTTCTAGTGAAATTGTTGCATGTTAAATAAACTTTATCCTAACATCTACAAAACCCAACTTAACTTCCATCTATGGGTAGTCACAGACATAAGCTGCCAATTTCAGCAGGACTGACCAACCATCTATTGTGTATAAGATGTTTGGCCAGTGTTCAGCTGGCATCTATTGAAGGTATAGTTTTCTGTTTTCATGTAATGAACCTGAGATTAATGGAAATAGGAATACATATCTTATTGGAGGTTATGGAAGATATCAACTTGCCATTGTTCACTGTATATTATTACATGACAAGCAGTGACATGTTTGGTTTCCTTTGGACACCTCATTGACTAGTTATTTCTCCCTCCCTAGTGTTCTTCCTGTATATACTGTATCTTATCTTCCTGCCCTTGTTCTCCTCCTGAAATGTCCTCCTGTTTAACTTTCCATGCCTTATTCTGTCTGACCTTTGAGTTTAATACTTCCCAACCCTACGACTCATGGACATTAATGAACATTCAACCAGGAACAAGGTGGTTCTTCTTGTGATGACCACATTTCCGAGCCGATAACAGAGATGCTACATTAAGGCTTTGGGATGAATAACGGTATCGGAAATGAATGACAGGACAGGGTGGGACATTTTACTCTTATCTTGACTCTTATTTTCTTATCACTCCATATACAATCCATTGTTTTACTCTCAACTGTGTGAAAACATGGAGAAAAAAAATCCCCTCCTCTCTATCTTGGCCATCATCCATGTAACCTTTATTGGGCACACAGTCCAAAGAGGATTGGCAGGGAAGGTGTTAAGCTCTTTGGAACAATACATACGCACAGCATCTCTTGGCAACTCTATCTCCCTTCCTAATGCCCAGACTTGGTAAGAAGTGATGCCCAGCAGTGTTACGCATGCAATAGCCTGGCGCTGTGCCCCGTGCCAGCGTGGGTGGAATGTTTCCGTTCGTGGAGGAGAACCCTCGTGTCTGTCAAGCAGTGATACATGTGTTGGAATTTGATTATATTGCAAATGGGGGGAAAATGAGAATTTAACTATTATACATTGATAGAGCTGAGAAGAATTCTTCACGGAATGGGACCTAGAATGAGAAATACTGGACGAGTTCTCTGGAGGAAAGTTTCGAGATGTAAATACACAGGATGCATATTGTATGAATTGTGTGTGAAACACTCAGATTCAATGAGGCATATATAGTTTGAAATCTAATATATGTTCCATTTTACACTTCATTGCCAACATCAGAAGACGTTAACATGCCAATCAATTCTTCATATGGAATCTGATGGTAGTAACCAACCAAATGACCCATACAGATTGCTCATTTCCCTACATGTAGCTAGTTATAAAAGAAGACATAATATATATCATATACATCATTGGATTCCTCCACTGCAGTTCTGTACAATATGCCTGCCTGTGTAGAAGTAGCACTTAGTCGCACATTACCATATGAACGTCTGGCAAGAAGTGGCTCTCATTTTCACCACCCAAACTCATTGGAGACTTATATTTATGGCCAAAAACAATATTCTAAAAATGTGGGCAATTCATTTAACAGGGTCTATGGAGAGCTAGGATTCCCTGAATGTACAATAATTTGAGGGGCCAGTAATTTTTTTTTTAAAAAGTCTCCTTCACTGCTCTATTATTGGCTTGGGAGGCGTTTTGGACCTGACAGACTTCCCTTAAGTACCCTTTAAGAACATGCTTAAAGGGGTTGTCCTGTGTGCTGCCTCTCCATTCAAAGTCTATGAGTACTGAGGCCAAGAGCACTGTACTTGGCTATCGTTTTCAGTCCCAAAGAGTATGGGTATGTCGCTATTTAGTGCAGATTGGGGTATAACAGGAGGCTGCCATTAATAACTATAAAATCATCAGAGAAGGAACTGCATGACAGGGTCATGAAAGCCAAAGAACCCTTAAAGCCCACGCAAAAATCAGTCAAAACCTCCCATCTATGTTATGTGTACGGTGGCTTCCTAACACTCATGTTGAGTTTCAACCCATAATCCTTTGGCTCTCAGGGAGATAAGAACTGGCAGAGAAGTCTAGCAGCAGCTTCCTCACTTACTATCCTCTCCCTAGCCAAGTGTACAGGGATAGGGATTTATAGGGATGTTGGGAAGAGTAACTGTGTTCAGCCACGGTATGGACAACTCAAGTTCCATTTTCTCCTTCTAACATCATTACATCGCTTCAGCACTATATTCACTAGTGTAACTAAATGCCTCCAATAAGGTAAGTACACAACTCACGGGATGCCATAAACATACAGGTTAGCTAAGTAGCTTTACTACTCATTCATGACTAATGTTCCTAGTCAATTGACCACTTACCATCAGTCAGGGTTTGGAAGCACATTTTTCCACTGTATTTCCCATAACCTGCCACAGTTCGAGCTCGGACCTGCACCACATAGACAATTCCTGGCCTTAGTCCTTCTATGCTTGCTGTGTTTGTCTGGCTCTTGGCTATAGAAGAGTTAAATTCGTTGTGATCCTAAAGATGACAATTAGAAAAATGTAATTAGGGAATGTTTATATGAAGGTTAAACATTTGGGATAGGGGTTAGACATTTGGGAAAGGGGTTAGACATTTTGGGGTAGGGGTTAGCTATTTGGGAAAGGGGTTAGACATTTTGGGGTAGAGGTTAGTTATTCGGGAAAGCGGTTAGACATTTTGGGATAGGGGTTAAACATTTGGGATAGGGGTTAAATATTTGGGAAAGGGTTTAGACATTTTGGGGTAGAGGTTAACCATTCAGGAAAGGGGTTAGACATTCGGGAGTAGGAGTTAGACATTTGGGTGAACGAGTTAGACATTTGCTTGGTACTAATAATTCTGATAAAATGTTTACTCACCCATGCATTGAAAACCACACAAATCACAGCGCCATCCTCTCCAATGGGTTGTGTATGGAATGGCAGCTCATGCTTACTCAAATCAATGGGCCGGGCTACAATCCCAGACACAGTCCATGGATGAAACTGTTTTGAAGAAAAGGAAAACTTTTTTCCTAATTTTTGACAACCCTTTAAACTTTTACTGCGAAAAAAATATTTGGTTCCATGTTCTAAGGGGCTCCGTTATCAGAGACAACCCCGGTAAGAATGTGGCCACCAGAGCATCCAGGTCCTGCTGGTTTTGACAGCGGAAGAAACAGCCAACTAGGCATTTCCCCTACTGTGGAAATGTAGTATTACATGGTGGCCATTCAAGAATGCCTTGACTCTACCAAAATGGGAGCCACTTATACAGCACAGAATAGGGGGCGGTGTGCTCTATAGACAGTGGGTGTCTTCATGAGACTACCCCTTTAAGGACTGCTTAAAAGACATTTATTTACACATTCTAATTCCTGCAAACACCCAGGTTCAGCACCAGCGCAGCACCATCACATATTCCAGCTCCAGAAGGCCATCTGCCTCCCCCTCATTCTTATACGCCTCTGTTTAACACACAATATGGCTGCCAGCACTGTGCACAAAAGACAAAACCTGCAAATAATAAGCTCTAAAACTGCAGAGTGTGGTTCTGCTCCTAACAGGTGATTCATGTATTAATTGGGATTTCTCCACTAGCGGAGCAGAGACAATGAATCTAATCACTGGTATTGTAATTTCAGCCAAATGCACAGAAATCAATGTATTGTCTGAAAGCCTGATAACTGTAGATCAATGGACGGCACTGTGACCACCAGGAATGGATATTCAAGAGAGAAATCACAGTTAAGGTGGAACAGCGATTTCCAGTCTAGGATTTTAAGGAAGCTTTCAGAGAAGTACAGTAAAAGCATTTACTATAAAGTGATGCAAGATCACAGACACCCCAGCATCTTGCTCTGCTAGTAGGATCTCCTATAGATCTCATGCTGTACACTATATTGGATCCATGTTCTGCACTACCAACTGAATAATCACATATCCTTGTGACCTCTGAGCAGACGATATTACAGGAGCTGGAACTGCGGCCAAGAAGAACATTACTGAATTAGCAAACATTGTGCTCTTTATGGATCATTAAGACTTCCATAACCATCAAACTGGATAGATGGAGCTAATAACTTACTGTTCCCACCAATTCTAAGCTATTCAGTGCTGGACATGACTGGACATTTGAAACAGCGTAAATTTCTCACCTTCTCATAATATCGGATCTCATAATCCAGAATGATACCATTGGGCTGTTCCGGCTGCGGCCAGGACAGGGTAATGCTCTTCATGGTTGCTCGCACTTGATGCATGATGGGTACAGTGGAAGGAGCTGTAGAAAGCAGTGGAAATATAGGATTTCAGTTACATCACCCAGGGGGCACATATTTTTTCAGTTCAACTAAACATAAATGCAAAAGATCTAATCAGAATAAGGCTTTATGTGCATGACCGAGTGTACCATCCAAGCCTAGCCAAATGTCTTTTGTTCCTCCCTATCTGTGTGTCTGTTCCAATGGATCTAAAGAGTACTGGCTCTAAAAATATTGGAACGGAAGACTAGAAGACACTCGGATTGCATTTTCAGTCATGTGCATGAAACATTATTATAGGAACAGGGTGTTGCCAAAAATGTACGGACTCCCCCCTGACCCCTGTGTCCACGTGACCTTCTGTGACTGCTAGTATTAGGAACCACATCTTGTTTCTACATGACTTGCTGTGACTGCTGGCATTATTCACCGCCTCCTGTGCCCACATGGCCTCCTGTGATTGTTAGTATTAGGTACCCACGTGTGTCCTTGTCAAAGCAAGTAGGTTAGGGCTAGTGTTACATATTTGCTGACTGTGAATTGGACCATGCTGGAACAACAAATGTCGAGGCGGAGGGTGCATTAGCTGTGATGGGCTGGCGTGTTCGGCCCATCAGACTGCACACTTAACAGGTCCGGAATCGAGGCAGTGCCAATTACTGGACCCATGACAAGTGGGGACCTCCTAGGAGCCCATACATTCTAGGGATTACAATATAATACATCTTTACAATATTCAACATGGATATATTGTACATTTACATAATTTTCAAATTACACGATTCACTTTATGATCTCTACAATACAGCACCCCATGAAGGTACCATACAGTGGCACATTCAGTGCCTATGTGTTCATAATATGGAGCTGTAGTATTGTAAAGAATCCATATTATGCTATAGCTTTCATTTTTCTTAGGCATTAGTCTGCCCTCCCATATTTTACACCCACCACGACCTGTGCTAGCAGGTCATGAATGTTCAGCCATATTACGAATACATTTACCAGTGCTTTGTACAAGGAGGACACCAAACCACGTACTCACTGGGAGGGTCTGGCAGCAATCTGAACTTGTCTGGGACTCGGTCCAGTAGTTTATCGAAAATCTTCACTCAATGATATGAGCAGTAGCAGAAATGTATAAGTATATGTGGAAGCAATTACCACTATTCCTCCATGCTTCTATTAAAGGTGGTCTTTATGTAATACATAAATTCCCATATACTGATGCAATATATATAAGTTAATGATAGGTAATGAGGTGTTATTACAGAGATAGATAACAAAAGCATCATGTAATGCAGTACAATATATATGCTTCACATATTGCAGATATAGCAGTGTATATACAGCAGATATATGTGTTAAACACATGTATGGACCTTTGCACTTCTTTAACACTTTCATTCCAAGAACCCAAAGGGGTCAGTTGCCTGCTAGTCCTTAGCACTGGGGATTTCCGGATCAATATCTAAAGGTGTAAAGTTCAATCCCTTTTTGTTTGAAGGGTTCCTTAATATTATACTATCACAGGATTTGCAGCCCTACAGCGATCCGTAGAGCAACCCATAATCAAGTACTTGTATTTAGTGTCCTTTTAGTACCCCCGCAGGTGAAGAACAGTATTACACAGTTCACAGTAAAATCAATGGGCAGACCCAGACTTGATGAGTCCTCCAGAGAGAGACGCTTAGTAGATGCTCTCTGTTCTGATTACACGATGAAGGTCCTGAATGTGACCCCCCCCCCCACACCCCCTACACACAATTCCCTAATAAGTACTTAAAATGGGTTTTCAAAATCAGACAACCCCTTTAAAGTCTCTCTTTTTTATGATAAAGATTTTCACCGCAGCATGGCGAACAGCCGGTGAGTTTTTTGTCAGGTGATTTCTCCTGTCCTAGTTCTATTAACAAAGAGTCATTGTACTATAGAAACAATGCATCCCCAGAGGCCCGGATGACAAATCCAGCTCTGCTACCTCTACATGTATAGTTTTGTAATACAATAATTTTCAGGTGACTCAGGTGATAGAAAACAGTCGGTGAAGAACATGTGCAAAGTGCAATAGGCACATAAAGCAGTCACAAGTGTGAATTATACAGAAGGATGACAGCTGTAATGCAATTTGCATTGTGTAGTAAAGTTCATCGTGTAATTGCTTCTGTAATTAATCCATGTTAAGCTGTGCTTTAAGACAATGTGATATGATCCCGTCAGATAAACCTATTATTCTAGATGCTCGGCCTTCTCATAGTTAAATCCTGCATCATATGAAGGCCTTGTATAATTCCTAAGTTTCCAATCAGAGGAGCTGGGGTCTCCCCGGTCCCTCTCTGCTTTGCATAATGCTTCATTTCTGAGGTCAGCTCTGTTTACCTCCCCGATACAAGGTCTCTCTTTCAAGTGCACGCAGGAGGCAGAAAGCCGACGCTTCTTCTGTTTACCCAGATCTCCTCTAATCCGCCTTTTTTGTTTTCTATTCCCATCCTTTTGGAGAAGGATGTTAATTTCCTGAAATTAAGCACTTAACTTGATTGCTGTTTTGTTAATTGCAGGCTTCATAGCTATGGCACTGTTGCGTGGTTAGCATGGGTAATGCAGTAAGAATTTAGAAAGCTACAGCAACAGGATCAGCGTCAAGTATTCTCCTCAAAAATTACATTGCTTCACATAATTCCACATGTACGTCACACTGAGTCTACAGCTAAATGCATAATGTGGAACTACAGGTCCCAGTAAGTCATCTACAGCAACAAGTGTAGGGATACAGACTGCCTTTGCAAGACATGACCAGCTGGCTACATTTATCTTTATGGATTCACACACCATTTTTTTTAAGTATGCTACTTTCTAGGATGCTAAGTGGGTCTTCTGCTACTGATGACATCATTCCACAGCTAATCATACAATGTTAATGTCACCAGAATCCGGCATATCAACTCAACCCCAGGCGACAAATAGGTTAGAGTCACTTGAATCAAACAGTGTTTTCCCTTGTTACTCCGCTGCCAAAATATCACCATTTTTGTCAATATACAACTGAATTCTTTGGAGCAACAAGGTAGTTGCCATTACTCCAAAGAGGTAAGCACCAATCTCCTTATTGCTGCAAAGAGCTCATTTGCATATTCTGGTGACAGACTCCCTTTTCATGACTTTTCTGGGATTGTAATATTGATAGCCAATCCTTAGGATAGACCATTTATATAAAATCAGTGGGGGTCCAACATCAACCAGCTGCAGCACTTGGGTGAGCACTGCGACCTCTTCACTGAATATCAAGCACAGTGCTGTACACTGCATAGAGACTGCGCTTGGTATTGAAGCTCAGCCCAATTCAATTAGATGAGACTGATCTGCAAACAGGCCTCCTGATGAATGAATATTATGTCACTAGCCTGTGACGCAAAAGCTCTGCTCACTACAGCTGATCTGTGGAGGTCCTGGGTATTGGACCCCCACTGATCAGATACAGATGACCTATCCTTCCCAAAACTCCTTTAATACTTGTAGAGGCTCAGTAGATAACAAGGCTCTCTACCACCTTAAAAGAGCTGTTGGCCTCCTACTATTTATTAGATCTCATACAGAGAGATGCATTAATCCTCCAATTTGCACTGGGCTGTAATTGGGCTTCCATAGAGGCCATGAGCCCTCTATTGTACCTCTCTAGGGTCTCCAGTTTCATATTTATGAGCCACTAAACATGTAATGAACTGAGCTAATGAATTGTCTAGCTTTCCCAAGAAGTCCTGAATGGAGTAGTGCGGAGTAGTGTCTCTTTTCTGTTTGTGTCCCCACTTGGCTGGATTTGTGACCTTGGCTCCCAATGGAATGCTGTCCTTGAGTGTTCCTCCAGACCTCTATGCACAGAGTCTGAATAAGGGTCAGCTCTCCCCCAATTATTATATCAGATAAGCATACAAAAATCAAGCATGAAATACCACTTGTCTGAAAGTCAACAACTCTTTAAAATGTTCACACCCTGCTGCTATGCTATTACTGTGAAACTACAACCTGATATCCTACATAAGTGGATAGGTCTCCCATATGAAAATTTGATTTGGGGCACGAAAACCCCTTTAATGCTCTCTAGGTGATGACTACATGGCAGTGCTCCTTACAAATTCACTGAGCCATACAATATCTGTTGCTCAATTTGGTCACAAAGGGGTAACTCACAAAAGTTCCAGGAGACAAACTTAAACACCATGAAAGTCAGCGCATTTATACGTGATGACAACAGTGTCAGGAACGTCAAGTCACATCTCATCTACTAAATTTCAAGATTGTTCCACCATGTTAGTCATGTTATATGTGCAGACATCATATAACACAAGATGAACAGACAGACTCCATACCCTCTATGATTTACATGAAATATGATGTACACAAAGTGTCTGATGACAATCACAGGGTTAATTAAGAGGATCCCTTCTCGTAAGAAGCTTGGTCCATGTATGAATGCTCGGCACTTGCTGGATATATAAAAGACGAATGGCTATGCTCAGATCCTTTGAGTGGATTTGATAGATGTGTTTGCATTAATGGATATTGAAACCAGTTATGTATGTGACACAAATAAAAATATGAAGAGACGACAAAGTCGCAGATAATATGGATGGATGCTAGATTGAAGAACATGACTTGGGAGATAAGAAATAGATAGGCTGGAGGTGAAGGAGAATGGTGGAGACGTCTGCTGCAGTGCTAAAAGCTTCTGTCTCAATCTGTCTGCTCCTATTTCTGGCAAATATCCAGGAACGTATCGCATATTTATATCATATCATATCAAATTGTCAATTATTGTCTTACCTGATGGTATTTTAATGCAGTTAAACTATTATGGATTATAGACTATATACCATTAAAGCACTGCTCTCTTCTAAAGCCTATGGGAGTTCAGTATGTGACAAGACTGTCAATGAGATGGTATAGTACATCCGTAATTGTTGGCCTGGATTTCTGGTTCTAACTTGCTACATACACTGTATTGTAACCACATTGTAATACATACACACACACACACACACACACACACAAACACAAACACACATGCATAAATGCAGATATTTCTAACCTTCTATGGTCAAGATAAGCTTGACTTAAAATTAACTTACCAGCTTGGTTAGTGGTGATATTCACAGAGACATGCTGGGGAGGGAATGGACTTCTATTGGTGACTCCATTCACAGCCTGGATCTCAAAGGTGTAAGGGGTATGAGCCCATAAATTACTAATGAAGACACGAGTGTCCGTCAACCCCATCTGCCGTGGAACAAAATCTACATTGTCATCACATCTTGAACAACTCCGCCGGTCAGAACGGCACTTCTTGCAGATGATATTGTAGGTGACGTCATCCCTGCCACCAGTTTCACGTGGTGGATGCCATTCCAAGGTGATGGATGTCTCATTGACTATTGAGATGACATTACGGGGTCCAGAAGGAACACCTGAGAACAAACACAAGGGTAAGTAATTGAGCACTTTAAGTTCCACTTCTATAAAGTGTTGCCAGTTCATGTAATATAATGGTCCAAACATAGAAAGTGTGAGGGGTAAAAATCTCTTTAAGATTTTAAATTTCTTAGAGTGGACCTTCCACCATCTCCACCAAATCCAGCTCTTGTGACCTTTGTGGTCACTCCACTGATTCCAGCAGTTCTTTTTGAAGCCTGATTCTGACTAGATGCTTTCATGTCAAGTGGTAGTGTCAGTCTGGAATAGCCAAGGGGGAGTGATTGAGGATTATGCTCCCTTGCCTGCTTCTACCTAACACCACTCACTTGTCATCAGAGAGCCTAGTTAGCATATCAGGCAAACCAACCGCACTGACTTTTTGGGAAATTTTTTTTTCTAGCAAACTTTAACTTTTTTTCTTTTATAGTCTACAATAGGCATTGAACCTATTATCTTGCAATGTCTTCTATAACACTTTGCAATGCTACTGCATTGTAGTCAATGATGTTTGTCAGGCCTTTGTTAGGTCGGGCTGAGGATGCCCATGTGGCATCCCTGGGGTCCAAAATGGTATATGTGGAATTGTGCCGGCCACAAAGAAAAAAGTCGATTTCACAAGTTGCTATTGACAGTAGTATGTAAGGAGTCAAAGAAAAGTTATCGGATTTATTGCTAAGCTACTATAACCTTTGTGGATTTCATGTCTAGGAGTAAAAATCTTTCAAGATCAGCTCAGTTTTCTTCACTGTTCTTATGGCTCTCTAACCTGGTTTCTAAAAGGAACGATGCAAGGAAGTTTCCCCAAAGAGGAACCGATGTGGAAAATAAGTTAAAAAGTTCTGTTTATAAGAAACCTACAAGTATCTTAGACAATGAAGAATAAAATAAGGATATTGATGGATTTTTGTTCCATCTAGCAGACACGGTTTTATTTTATTTTATGTTACTTTTATCAAGCGCTTCCTCTGAGATTCTATTTCAGGCATTTACTGCCCACTCGATAAAGTAATACTTTCTGACTTTGTGAACTCTTGCTATTTCTACACTCAAGTGCCACAGTGTGATTCCCCCTCCTCTCTCATTGAAGAAGTGCTGTCCTCCTGAACTTTGTAAAGGGCAGTTAATGCAGTATGTGTAGTAACTGGCATCCCTGGGGTCCCAAATGGTATATGTGGAAATGTGCCGGCCACAAAGAAAAATTGTCTAGGTCACGATGCTGAAATGTCTATTTTCAAAAAATTATCAAAATGTTCAATGGGGAAGGATGCTTTGGGTTAAAGGGTAATGGAACTAGCAGTACTTGTTTTTTTGCAATAATGGAGTACCACAGTAAAGGTGTGCACCATCTAAAGGTCAAAGAATATGCAAAAAGTTTTCTTTTATTGAATAAGGAAAACTGTTCCTCTAGCACCTAAAGCCAAACCTGAATACCTCCTACAAAAGAAAGGAAGGCCCATCAGCAGACTCCCCATCAATGTGAAGCAGAATGCTGGCTGGCTAAGTGAGAAGCCATAGGCGTGGGTCAAAATGGGTAATATTTCAGATGTGTAGGTGATGCTAGGAAGTCTGGGAAAAAATATACAAAAGTATGCATTCTATCTATCTATCTATCTATCTATCTATCTATCTATCCAGGGGCGTAAATACCGGGGTAGCAGCGGTAGCAGCTGCCACAGGGCCCGGGACATTAAGGGGCCCGGAGACCTGTGGCAGCCGCTACCGCGAACCCCAAAAACACTGCTATCATTATACTCGGGAGTCTTCAGACCCCCGAGTATAACGATGGGAGACCCAGGGAAGGTAAGGGAACATAAAAAACACTGTAACTTACCTCTTCTGCGCTTGGACAGGTTTCGGGCCTGTTTGGTGACGTTATTATGCATCGCGACTCCGGCCTGGATCACGCGAGATCTGGTCCAACATTGAAGATGGCCGGAGTAGCACACTGGAGTGCACCGGAGCGAGGAAGAGGTAAGCAGCTTTTTTTTATGTTTGCATCCTCCTCTGGGTCTCCGATCATTATACTCTGGGGTCTGAAAAGACCCCAGAGTATAATAATCATTCATGGGTGGTCCTCAATGGGGCAAACTACTGTGTGCAGGGGCCACTATGGGGCATAATACTGTGTGCAGGGGCCACTATGGAGCATAATACTGTGTGCAGGGGATACTATGGGGCATAATACTGTGTGCAGGGGCCACTATGGGGCATAATACTGTGTGCAGGGGCCACTATGCTGCATAATACTGTGTGCAGGGGCCACTATGGGGCATGATACTGTGTGCAGGGGCCACTATGGAGCATAATACTGTGTGCAGGGGCTACTATGGGGCATAATACTGTGTGCAAGGGCCACTGTGGGGCATAATAGTGTGTGCAGGGGCCACTATATGGCATAATAGTGTGCGCAGGAATGCGGTTTGTGCGGGGGGAGGGTTTGGGCAGCGGTTCGGGGGGGGGGGCCATGTCAAATGTTCGCCTTGGGGCCCAGCCATTCCTAGTTACGCCACTGTATCTATCTATCTATATCCCACTTTAAATACTCTCTTAGGGAATTCCTAAGTAATAGCTTGGGGGCCCCATTTATGACCTTTATCATTCAGACACATTAAATAACGGTTACAAAGAGCACCCCTTACTATGGAGTAGATGGACAGTCCATATATTTATCTGTGAACAGTGTAATGTAAGGTTAAGGCCCCAGGTAGCGAGCTGCAGCCAAAATGTGCTGCGAAAAAAAACACGGCGGAAACACATCCTGCTTTTTGCCGAAGCACTTTTCACAAAAAGTCTGCAGAGCTTTCCTCTGCAGACTTTCTGTTATACCTATATTACACCTATATGGAAAATGCCGGCATTTCCAGTAGTATAGCTGACATACTGCGATTTACAAAAACATGAGCGTTTTTGAAACTGCAGCATTTCCGCTGCGGATTTTTTTTCTGCAATGTGTGGATGGGATTAGCCGGAATCCCATCCACTTTGCAAGTACTGTAAAACGCCATTCTGGCTGCCAAAAACCAATGTGAACAAAACAAAAAAAGAAGTTTTGAAAATGTGAAAAGGGCTTTATTTAGATTATGTTGCTCCAAGGCTCTCTTTAGACATAAACAACAATGCTGTGTGAGTAGAAGTGTTAGCATTAGACGTGTTCTCTTATTTAATATTATTTATACAGAACCTTTTTATGTCGAAGTCTTTACAGTACATTCAATGAAACGCTTTACATAGAGCCCTTTGATGTCAAGGTCTTTACAGTGAATGAAAATCTAACAATTATTTACAAAGATCTTGCAAGGAACTGTACAAGCCAATGACATAAAGACCTTCACATTCATGGTGGTTACCGCTGCCCATTGTTTCACAAATTGGCCTATAAAGCTTGCAACACGTCATATGCGCCTTAAGCTGAGTACAATTTGTAAATCACGCACACCAAGGCAATGTAGAAATATATGGAAGGGAGAGAAAGAGTTAAACGTTACAGCCATCCCATTGAAGTACCATGTCACTTAATCACGTTATAACAACCACTTTGTAAGCCACTCTAGAATCCGTTTCCACAGTTACCATCTACTAGAAAGTCACATTCCCAACGTTTGAGAGGCCGGGCGCGTTAACATTTTATATCTTGTTTTCCTCTTGACTAAGGCTGATATTACAGATAGCCATCCTAGGACCAGGTCTGTAATGGACCTCCTGAGCGATAAGTCCTAGGTTAAAAAGGATTTAGGACCATGATTGACTTTAGGGCCGAGAAACCAAAGGTCAGATTGAGCCTCGGATCATTCCAAGTTTTAATAAAACGCTGCAGTGAAATCCACTTTTTTCATCCACTTCAATATTTTCCAAGCTATCGATAGAGATGAACATCTGCCTCTGGCGCTTGTTATAGTCTGTGCTAATTATTTCTACGTTAATTTTACGGTGTGACCATAAATTGTAAAATTAATGATTTTTACTGAATTGTAGATTTATTGATCGGTTTAAATACCACTTATCACCAGGGGAGCAGTATTAGCACTGAGCTAAGGATTCTGGGAAGTCAAGCAGAGAGCGTGATATTTGGAAGTGTACAATGTTGATTAACTATTGTATATGATACTATTTATAACTGCGGCTACCGATATGGAGAGTTCCGGTTCTTGTCACATATTCTAGGAATAACACCATAATGATATTACCTTTTTAATTGTGTACTTCATGTGAGAAACGTATATGACATACATATATGACATGTAAGTGATGGGTATACATTAATGTAGTTTTGATATAAAACGTAAAAAAGGATGTATTGTGTGTCAGTATTAACAGCACGTCAGGAGACAATGACAATCATTTATAATGCACTTTTCACACACAAAAGACTCAAAGCGCAGGGTGAGGAGTAAGGGGCTACTATACAGTCGCTCATACCTAATACCCACAAGGATGAGCTGTTCATGGAAATTTTTATCTATCAGGTTAAGGCGCCACGTAGCGTACCGCAGCCAAAAAGAACAGCAAGGAGACCGCGGAGGAAACGCATCACTTTTTTTTCCGGAGCACTTTTCACGGAGTCTGCAGAGTTTTTCTCTGAAGACTTTCTGCTTCTATTATACCTATACAGAAAATGCCAGCGTTTCCATAGGTATAATTGACAGGCTGCGATTTACAAAGACACAATGGCTTTGGAAATTGCAGCATGTCCGCTGCAGATATTTTCCTGCAATGTGTAGATTGGATTAGCCAGAATCCCATCCACTTTGCAGGTAATGTAAAATGTTGCATTTTTTTGCTGCGGCGTTTACGCTACGTGGTGTCATGGCCTTAGTATATTTTTCCCATGTGTGACCAAACCGAGAATCTGGAGGAAACCCATGCAAACACAGGGAGAACATATAAACGCCATGCAGATGTTGCCCTCAGATTTGAGTTCAGGACCTCAGAGCTGTAAGGCAACAGAGTTTACCACTGACCCACTGTCCTCAGTGGCTAGTATTTCATGGCTCATGGCTTATGTCTTATTTGTCGTAGCTTAAAGGGGATCAGACTATGCTCTCCTATTTAAGGGCAGGATCATATAGAGACATATTTGCTGTAGTAGTAACTGAAATGGAACAAAAAAATATGTTGCAATGTTTGGCCAATGGGAGTAAATAAAGAATACACAGGACATGTAATTTAGTCCAGTGCATTCTCAAGGAGAGTACCAACCTGGGGACAGGAAAGGGGAGTACTCGCCTCAAAAATACATGGACTCATAAACTATGTGTCAGGTGTACTCTTTATACAGTGCTGGCCAAAAGTATTGGCACCCCTGCAATTCTGTCAGATAATACTCAATTTCTTCCAGAAAATTATTGCAATCACAAATGCTTTGGTAATAATATCTTCATTTAATTTGTCTTCAATGGAAAACCACAAAAAGAATTGTCAAAAAGCCAAATTGGATATAATTCCACACCAAACATAAAAAAGGGGGTGGACAAAAGTATTGGCACCCTTTGAAAAATCATGTGATGCTTCTCTAATTTGTGTAATTAACAGCACCTGTTACTTACCTGTGGCCCATAACAGGTGGTGGCAATAACTAAATCACACTTGCAGCCAGTTGAAATGGATTAAAGTTGACTCAACCTCTGTCCTGTGTCCTTGTGTGTACCACATTGAGCATGGAGAAAAGAAAGAAGACCAAAGAACTGTCTGAGGACTTGAGAAGCAAAATTGTGAGGAAGCATGAGCAAACTCAAGGCTACAAGTCCATCTCCAAAGACCTGAATGTTCCTGTGTCTACCGTGCGCAGTGTCATCAAGAAGTTTAAAGCCCATGGCACTGTGGCTAACCTCCCTAGATGTGGACGGAAAAGAAAAATTGACGAGAGATTTCAACGAAAGATTGTGCGGATGGTGGCTAAAGAACCTCGACTAACATCCAAACAAGTTCTAGCTGCCCTGCAGTCCGAGGGTACAACAGTGTCAACCCGTACTATCCGTCGGCGTCTGAATGATAAGGGACTCTATGGTAGGATACCCAGGAAGACCCCACTTCTGACCCAGAGACATAAAAAAGCCAGGCTGGAGTTTGCCAAAACTTACCTGAGAAAGCCAAAAACTTTTTGGAAGAATGTTCTCTGGTCAGATGAGACAAAAGTAGAGCTTTTTGGGAAAAGGCATCAACATAGAGTTTACAGGAAAAAAAAAGAGGCCTTCAAAGAAAAGAACACGGTCCCTACAGTCAAACATGGCGGAGGTTCCCTGATGTTTTGGGGTTGCTTTGCTACCTCTGGCACTGGACTGCTTGACCGTGTGCATGGCATTATGAAGTCTGAAGACTACCAACAAATTTTGCAGCATAATGTAGGGCCCAGTGTGAGAAAGCTGGGTCTCCCTCAGAGGTCATGGGTCTTCCAGCAGGACAATAACCCAAAACACACTTCAAAAAGCACTAGAAAATGGTATGAGAGAAAGCACTGGAGACTTCTAAAGTGGCCAGCAATGAGTCCAGACCTGAATCCCATAGAACACCAGTGGAGAGATCTCAAAATGGCAGTTTGGAGAAGGCACCCTTCAAATCTCAGGGACCTGGAGAAATTTGCCAAAGAAGAATGGTCTAAAATTCCAGCAGAGCATTGTAAGAAACTCATTGATGGTTACCGGAAGCGGTTGTTCGCAGTTATTTTGTCTAAAGGTTGTGTTACCAAGTATTAGGCTGAGGGTGCCAATACTTTTGTCCGGCCCATTTTTGGAGTTTTGTGTAAAATGATCAATGATTTGACTTTTTTTTTCATTCTCCTTTGTGTTTTTTTTATTGCAAGCAAAATAAATGAAGATATTATTACCAAAGCATTTGTGATTGCAATCATTTTCTGGAAGAAATTGAGTATTATCTGACAGAATTGCAGGGGTGCCAATACTTTTGGCCAGCACTGTACCTCCTATTAGTCAAATAGCACAATATTTATTCCGCTGTTGACTAGTAGGAGAGTAGACCTATGCTCTCCACACTATGTTGCCCATTTCAGACATGGCTTAGCCATAAAGTAAATGTCTAACAGGGACCTGCATTCATTGCATGAAATGGGTCCTCTTATGTCATTACATCAGACAAAAGGGGCTAGCAGTGGACACATCCAGGCATAGACTAAATATACAAGTGACTGTTCATATGAGCAGCCAACCCTATAGGAGTTAAGGCAATCATTCTCAGCAACGTTGGAGGCTATGGAGAACTGTCTTCTGGTCACCAGGCCATCCACTTGGATACAAGTATGCACCGACACTTCTTTTCTCAGTGACTGTCAGTCTAGACACAAGTTGATAGTAGTATAATGTTGTACCGTGTTAGCCATTGAAAGTAGTGGAAGAGTGAAGAAATCAGGCGATACCTTTTAGAGGCTAACTGAGTATATTTATAAGTAAGCTTTCAGGAGTACTCGCTCCCTTCATCAGACATGGTGTGATACAAGAACTGAAAATTAACAGATTTTTATACACATGGTTTTCAAAGCATTTTAGAGTCCTTAAAAAAAAATTGCAATCTAAGTAGAGAAGCACAAAACAGCTATACCATGGCATTTCATTTGAAAATACAAGATATCTTGGCATAAGATGTAAACAGAGTCTGCCTTGCTGAGAAATTGTTGTTTTTGTCAATACGCAAATGAAATCTTTGGAGCAATGTGGGTTTTAGCGCTTACCTCTTTGGAGCAATGACAAGAGCCTCATTTCTCCAAAGATCTCATTTGCGTATTGACAAAAATAGTGGTATCTCAGCAATTGAGGCACCGACTCACAAGAGGAAATACTGTTTGATTCAGCTAAACTAACCCTATCTATCTGCAGGGCTGGGTTGATATGCTTGGTTCTGGTGACAGACTCCCATTAAGGAGTCTCAGAGAATATAAAGACGTGGATGGTAAGGTGAGTTTTTCCTGTACTTGTCCACTATCAGTTATCTACAATAAGATTCTGAAGGTTAAGGGGTGTAGCTATAGGGTGGGCAGTGTTAGCAATCACTATAAGGTCCTGGAGCCCAAGGGGGTCCATAGGCCTCTCTATAACATATGAACACACCAGTATTACAGATAGCACATGGTAAGTGGGGACCCTGTTATAGATTTTGCACTGGAGCCCAGGTGCTTCAAGTTACACCTCTGGATATGGAGACCATTACAGTAGTTGTCACATTACTAACCAAAAACTGTTTGAATATAACAATATATAACTAGGCAGATTTTGATGTTTTTGAGAGCTTAGTGATAAACCCTGTGGTGGACATATTGGATATCGCCCATTTTTTCCAGAATTAGATTAATTTGCAAACAGAAAAAGGAAAAATCTTAAGTTATTAGACATTTTGTCTTACCATGTAATGGCTATGGCTTTTTTACATATTTACCAAGACATTATCTTCTGGGTAGAAGGTGAGTGCCCTTGGTATGACATTTCCTTTTATACTGTACCTTGTAGAAGATGTGACATGTCAATAAGAGCTGCAGCATCCTTCTACTTCATTGTGATGTGTACAGTAGGTGTTAGTGCAGTATTACAGCATGCTCACAGTCCTGTATTGATCAATCTGGATGTATAGACAGCATGCAAACCAATCGCTGTTATCTCCATTATCACATCAACATCTAGCAAGGCTTGTTATCATGCAGGGCAGGCATCCTGAAGGTAATACAATCATTTCTGTAGCCTTCTGATGTTAACCCTTAGGGTAGATTCACACTCAGCAGATTTCTTTTAAAGGTTTCTGCAACTATTCCATTCATCTGAATGAGGCTTGTAGAAATCCATTTATTTGCCACCAAAACAACCCCATTCAGATTAATGGAACAGGTTTTTATTTGGAGAAATCTCTGCTGCGTGTGAATTCACCCGTAAACCCTTCTTTTATACCTGCAAGAGACATGAGTATTATATATTAATTTATTTTAATTGTTCCCAGTATTAATTCTCTTGGATGAATTTAATATGTAAATGGTTAGCCCCCAACTTCTGTC
The DNA here is from genome assembly GCA_947044405.1 of Leptodactylus fallax. Lineage (NCBI taxonomy): Eukaryota > Metazoa > Chordata > Amphibia > Anura > Leptodactylidae > Leptodactylus > Leptodactylus fallax. Next base: position 1,762,585 of record CAMRHE010000249.1, read on the forward strand.
CTGTACTTCCAGCAAAATCTACAATGTAAACATAAACAAATATATGCAAATATACAAAAATGTTACAAATACAAAACATAATTGTAACATTATGGTTATGACAATTATTTACTGGACTATTAGCAGACTGCAGACTGTTGTTTAGCCTGGTAGTCTGTACTCTGTCAATGGACTCAAGATTATAGGGAAATCATAGGAAATTATAATAGGAAATCTGTATTCCCATATCTCTACAGGTGTATTATCTGAATATTTTGTAAAGGTGCCTATACACATTAGAAGAAAGTTGTCGATTTTGGTGAACCGGGAAACTCTTCCCTGATGATGTCACAAATAAGAAAGATTGGGAAGGTTAAATTTCAATGCCTAATTCTTTTGTCCACAGAAAAGATAAACTGCTACTAGAGTTCATGGCAGTAACTTACTCCCCTGCTCCCAGAACCAAGTGTGCATGTGTATGGGTGGATCAGGAGGAATAGCTGTCAGCCAAAAGAGCATTTATGCAACAACTGTTGAAGATGTATGGACACTTTAACAATTACATCATACTATGAAATCATGTGGTCATGCAGCTGAGTTCCCATACAACCTTCTAAAGGGGGATTCAGGTCATTTAAGCATTGTGCTTGCTATGCTAGCTAAACAAGCTGCCCGCATCCAGATATAACCTGTCGCTATAACTATAGCTGTAATCGGCTTACTTAACTTTTCATCTCTATCAGGTTTTGGAAGTAGATTTTAATGTACGGAGCCAACGTGGCCAACTATGCTTCAGATCAGCATTAAGCCATTAAAGCCAATTATATATAAGCAATCTATGCTGGATCACTAATGGAGTCAGGTTTAACTTTTCTTTGTATGTCTGTGAGCACTTAATTCGTCTTTAAAAAGATATATTCATGTATTTTCCAGCCAACTCGGTAGTAATATTTCAGAGGATTGCTTCACAAATATTTGCTGGTCTATACTCCCTACTTGCACTGTCTAAGGATTTGCAAAGAGGAAAGGGGACCCACAAAAAGTCTTAAAAATGAAGCCTCCTCTGAAGCTTGTGTACACCACAACTTCCTACCTTGAAGAGGGGGGACTTTAATCCTAACAGGATAGAAAGAACCAACCTGACCTATAGGCACCCCCCTAAAAAAACCCCCAAAGCCAACGCAAGGCTGTGGTCTATAGACACTTGGCGTCAAAAAGAGCCACAATGAGAATAATGAGTGTTGTCAACTTTAACCCCATCATTTTCATGTGCTCAGTTCTCATTCCAGGGTTTGTGATTGTTGGTTTCAATATACATTCAACAAAATTTGTATTTTTACATTTGTCTTAATAATTTACATGTCATTGCACCTACTTTACTTCGTTACTGCTCAACAACCCAAACCAATACAGTGGCTCAAAGGGGTCCTGGACTATAATCTCTCCAAGGTTAACACATTCATAGATTTTGTATGTTCTCTCCATGTTTGCATGGGTTCCCTCCATGAACTCCAGTTTCCACACTCCAAAAGCATAAACATAGGGTAACCAGTTTCCTATTAAAGGGAGTCTGTCAGGTCCAAAAAGCCTCTCAAACCAATAATAGTGGCATGTAGAGACCTTAAATAGCAGTAGTGGCCACAAACCGATGAAGCAATGCAAAAATAATTATCAGTGTATGGATATGCAAATGAACCTGCAAGTGCACCAGGGGTGGAGCCTGATTTACCAGATTTGCCTACAGACAACTGTGATGTAGAGAGAGGCTGAAGATGTTAATCACAGCTAAAGGGTAGATATTGGGCATTGATTCCAGGGGAGCAACTGTAGGCAAGTATAGCAAATCAAGCCCCACCCCTAATGCAATTCCAGGCTGATTTGCATATCCATAAAAACAAGATTATTTCTACTTTGCTTTATGGGTTTGAGATCACAAAGGGATGTTTCTGCTCCTATTAAAGCCCCCCCCCCCGCATATAGCAAAATTATTGGCTTAGGAGGGATTTTAGACCCAGAAGACTTCCTTTAAATTGGCTCTAGTGGGTATGTAAGACAGGAACTGATGTGAGTATGTAACATGGCCAACAGGAGATGTGGATCCTTTGATTCCCAGATTTGGCTTACGGCTAAACTAGGGAGCAGAGTCTATTAGGCTGCGCATTCTTCACCCCAACCCCAGCAAGGTAATCCCCACATTGCTATTTCGGTTAAAAAAAAAAGCAGCTGGTGCTTAGCTAGGCAAGTGTAGTACCAAGGTATTGGACAGGAACCACAGACTGTGCAGGGTCTGGTAATGAGTGGTAGATAGGCAGATATATGGACTGGCAGCAGAAAAGAAGATGTCATCAAGAAAACAAGCACCCAGGGGTCAAAAGAACCTTATTGTTGCGGCAAAGAGCATTGAGAAAACCTGGGCACTTAGGCATTGGCTGGAATCTGTGGTGATTAGCATGTATTGGGCCTTTAAGAAACGAGGAAGGAGGAAGGAGATACCGGAGAATTTAGTACAGTCGGAAACTTGCAGACTAGGATCTTTTGGCACGGTTTGGCACATTAGTACATTGACCGTCACCTTACCCCTAGAAATCTCAGAGAATGCCTTCTGGCCAGGATGAATGGGTTGTCAGTGCTCAGTATGGTGTTGGTCAGCAAATTACATTGTGTATATTGACTGGGATGCTCCTTAGAGGACTAGACATGGCTGTAGGATTACAGACCTCTGATTCTTTGTAGAAACAACCACTTATACTGCAGCAGTTTTAGCATCCTTAGAGTTAACCAGCAATGAGCTCGCTCAACTCCCAAAGTAATAATAATGCCATTAATATTACATGAAAGCTGCGGTGTAACCTTTTGGGACAGGAGAAGAAAAGATGGCTCTGGTGTTATGTACGATGGCAAATTTGTAAATTCATTTCCCTGCTAATCGTACGGAGCTATGAAACAAGGTCAGGAGGGGCTTCCAGGGAGATAATAAATGTGTTTCATTGTGGAAAACCAGCCGTCCTCCTAACATCTGCAAGGGAACACGCTTTTCTTTTTGCCCAAATTGTCAGAAATAAAATTAGCAGCAAGGCTGAAATTGGCCTGTGGGACGGATAAACTTCTGGAAGAAACACACATAAAACTGCACAAATCCAGCATAGTATATTCAACTACCCTGCTATCAGCACAAGTCATAACTGAATTATACAGCAGATGCATATCACATCCTTATATACAGTAAGCTAGTAGCCTTATTACTAATATGGACACTAAGCGACACCCCAAGAAGGTTTATGACTACAGAGGACCCAAGTCTTGCCAATTTGTAAATCAGTTCAAGAGATTTGCCAGCCATTGCAATGCATTGGTGAATCTGATATTATCCCTCATTTATCAATTAAAGAGGAGGGGTTTTTTGTCTATGTCGGTCAAAATGCTGTGCTTAAAGGGGAATTCTCATCCAGGAAATTCATGGAATATGGAATCTGACCTCCGAGACATCCACCAGTGCTAAGAATGAAAGGGTCACAATAATAGTGTTGCAATGCGTCCCTTTATAAGTTTACCCTGCTTCTCCTCCACTCGACTGTGCAGTCAGCCCTATTCACTTGAATGGCACCGCTGGGCGGGGAGAGCACTGCAGGGGAATAAGGGGTACAGTTTCAGGATTGGATGGGGTGCCATGCGTCATTTATAACACTGGCGTTGTCTCATGTGGCATAGGACATTTAGATCCCATTAGGCACTGGGATGAAAACATCTTCCACTCATGCATCCCATATAGAAAGGCTCTGGTATAGATTGGAGCAGATTGGAATTACAAAACAGATTGGAAATACACTTAGCTGTGAGAATGTGCACATAACTCCACACAATAATGTATATTACATTGCATTTAGTTAAGCAATCTGTTTTAACCCTGTAAAGGATAAGGCAGAACAATTCATATAACTGGTTATACTGAAGGATATTTAAAGATTATGAAAATCTGTAATACTCACTGGTGCACATGGCTTCTGGTAGATCACTATCTGCCCTATAGTATCCGTTGCGGCACACACAGATAGGCGAGGCCTCGGCAGTAGAGCGGCTGTTGGCAGGGCAGGGTGCACATATCCCTAGGCCCTGGTTAGCTTTAAACATGCCAGCAGGACAGGCTAGAATAAAACAGAGAATAAAACAAAGTGTTAATTCATGCCACTAATGGTCTCCTATAATATAATCATACATACGTCACTACATGGCAGGAGTCATGGGACATCTTCCAAGTGTCACCATGTCTGGATGACAACCTGAAGGTCAGCGAAAGTCAGACTGTTGTGTCTGAATGCAGATAACCAGTCGGTCAGACTGCTGTCTCCATTCAATGTCAGATTTGGAATCGAGGCAGGTGCATCTGACAGACGAGTCAGGGATATGTTTGCTTGTGTTTCTATTGATTTCCAATCTACCGGCTGTGTCAACACTTAAACATATACTGCGACTTAATACAACTTAGTAAATATGTCTTCTAATGCACAAAGCTTGTTTTGTAACTCTTACACTGCTCATTGACATTTTTCTACTGTTTGTGTCTCAATAAGTTAAAGGAAGCTTCAGAATTATATATTTTTTTTTTTAATAAATATAGCGGAGGCAAGAATATACACTGACATGATCAGTATTATGTACTCATCCACTGTTTTTTTGCTTTTATGACTCTCCATGTAGTGCCAACATACAGTATTACACATAACCCTACTGGTGATTCACTAGATCAAGTTCTTCTATGTCATAAGAATGGAGAATAGAATGAACTTCAAAAGAGCAATGTGATTTGGATTTTTGAGTAAATTTAAGGAACTTCCAAATGTCTTATAGATGGCGCCCTCATCACAGCTGACCCCAATGCCCAAGCATTGACTCATGTAATGACCAAGCTGATCATTTGGCCTCATTCATAGCTCTTTAGGGCAAGGACACACATTGAGGTTTTGTTGCTGCAGCTTTTGAAGCCAAACCAGGTGTGGATCATAAAGGGAGTATGATTTCCGTGCAGGGTGGTGGATTGCAGTTACAACACCAAGAACCACCCAAGAACCAGGGCTGTGGAGTTGGTACGCCAAAGCCCCGACTCCGACTCCGACTCCTCAATTTCCCCTGACTCCGACTCCAACTCCGACTCCGACTCCACCAAAATAGGCACCGACTCCGACTCCGACTCCACGACTCCGACTCCACAGCCCTGGACTGCTAAACCTTATAGGTTCACTCAGAACTCAGTCCCATCATTATATGAGGAATAGAACAGACCTTTACAGGACATTTCATCATTTTCAACATTTCATCATTTTCCCAAATTCTTATGAAAATATATTCAGCACATACTGCATTGTACTACTAACTGTACCAATTTATTATATATTTTGGGAGTCGGAGTCGGTCCATTTTATACCGACTCCGACTCCAACTCCACCAAAATAGGCACCGACTCCGACTCCACGACTCCGACTCCACAGCCCTGCCAAGAACTCAAAAGAAATCACCAGAAACTGAATTTTTATTGATTTTGATTGTAGAATAAACATCACAGGATTGCAAATACAGTAACCACAAACTACCAGAGTTTGTATGAGGCGATAAGCAACTCTCCTATCTCCCCAGGCATTGCTGCCACTCATGCTCACAGACTCCGGCCTCCGGTGTTTCTTGATGCAGCAGGATGCTACCCAAGACAACACAAACCAGACCATAACACCATGCAGCTGGACCATCAAACTCCCGAAAAAGCATGCAGGCTCTTCTTATATAATGAGCCCTTTACTTGGGATAACCTCAACATCATGCCACAACTAGCATGGGGTAATATTACTGGATGTTCCAAATAACTACCCCATTGTGCAACACCGAGCTACAACCACAGGTCTACCACTTTACTTCTACCTGCAGGAGAAAGCAGCAAATAGCACAATATAGCACACATCAATAGCATCAATAGCATACTACAGCAGTGCATCAATACAGTGGTCACACATCAGTCAGTAAAAGGTGCTTAACACCAATTGCAGCCCGCTACACGAGGCTTGCTAAACTGTCTGGCATACTATATGGACATTAACGGTCACCCACTAGGTTACTAACTAGCGAGGTTGGTCTTCTCCCTTCTACAGTAGACAACCTATAAAGAACAGATATTATTCTGTTTTCAATCCACTCTTGGTATCAGCATCAGCAAAACCTGAACGTGTGCTCTTATCCTAAAGGTGCAACATAAGTAAATAAACTTCTTAAAGGTCAGATGGCACAAACTGAGCGTTAACTAATCTGATTCAACAACACAGGCTTATCATTGGCAGTAGCCTTTAGTGCAGCATATGGCCATGAGCGGCCTTCAGCATTAGGAATTATTTGTAGTTGTTAAATTGAAACAATGATCACAAATATCAAATGTCTACAGATTTTATCCTGGTAGCGTAGAAGGTATGGAGAGTGGGAGAAGGACATAACTCATAGGGATACGAGACAAAGAGTTCACACAAAGGAAAGTGTGTAAATGCAACTCATAAGAGAATGTCTGGGCTACAAATACTGTATTTATACCTTTTAACCTTAAAAATCCATTGAGACATTCTTTAAAGGTTTTTCCTAGGGTTCCTATCACTGGGATCCTGAGTGATCAAGAAAACTTCAAGTTCACCTTAATGCTCCCTATGAATGGAGCATTGGTGCGCATGGGTGGCCTCCACCCCATTCACTTCTATGAGATTGCCACAGATTGCTGTCCTGGCAGTCCCAGTGATCAGGGGTTCATTCACTATGCTGAGGATAGGGTATACATTAAATGGGTTTTCAGGGACTTATATAATGATGATCTAATCTTAGGATAGGTCATCAATATGTGGGGCTCTGACACTTGGGACCTCCCAGATCAGGTTGCAGCATTCACTGTGGTCTCACTGAATATCAATGCTGTACATTGTGTAGGGAGTGGACCATGCTCATTATTTACAGCTCATCCCCATTCACTTGAATAAGACTGAGCTGCTGCTATACCATGTGAACAATCAATGTGACATCATTAGCACTCATGAGTGCCACGGCCTCTTCAAACAGCTTTATAGGCGGGGGCCCCAGGTGTCAGATGCACACAGTACCTTTAAATGTGTTCAGTTGGACACCCCTTTAAATTGCACTAGTTACTTGTTCCACTTAAGCTGTATATACACATTAGATTAAAGGTGTTTTCCAGGTTTTAGAATTGATGGTCTGATACCTGGGCACCTGGTCAATCAGCTCTTTGAAGAGTATTCACATGAGCGCTGCAACCTCTACAACATTATGTACCAAGCACAGACAGCGCCATACATTTGTGAATTGTATTGCAGCTCAGCTCAGCCCATACACTTCAATGGGACTGAGCTGCAATCAGACCTTGTGAATGATGAATATCACGACACATGGCCTGTAAAGCAGAAGTGGCACTCAGGGAGTGCTGTTGCTACTTCAACCAGCTCATCCACGAGGGTCTCGGATGTCAAACCCCCACAGATTTTCAATTGAAGACTCATCCTAAGGATAGGTCATCAATTTAAATTTCCCAAAAATCCCTGTAATGTTCGTCAAACCCACCGATTGCTGGAAGTCCATCTGACCAACTTATATGTAAGGGGTCCAACTGACCAAAAAAAAAAAAAAAATAGACCAAAGCTTATGTTTTCAAGAGAGATAAACCAAGCCAAGCATGCATGTGTACAAAGGATATCAAGAGAATAGCTCTTAAATAAATCAATGTATATGGCCAGCATTTGACAAGTCAAAGGGGTCCAAGAGATGACAGGAATGCTTTGAATGAAGGGATCTGATGAAGTCATCAGCCATTTCTGTACCCTAGAGGGGTCACTAATAAACGTAATGATTTCAACAATGACCCAGCCTCTACTGTATAATAGGCTCTAGTAATTTAGGATTCCTCGGAATCCCCTTTATTCAGATAAAGGGTGAGGGGCTTTTACTAGCTGAACCCATTTTTCAGTGCCATAATCGAGCATCATGGCAAAGCCATAGCAATAATTTCTTCCGCCAGGTTTTTGTATCCTTTAATAGGCATTTTGTTTTTAACCCTGGAAAATGGGAAAAAAAAACACAAGCCCAAAAGCGTCTGTCACTTCTGACACTGCAATCAATTTCTCCACATCATCAGCTAATATCCAGAAAGAAGCGGTGAGTGACAGGTTAAAGGGCTTCAATAAAGATTAGCGAGACCATATCTTCTAAAGGAAATTGCTTGAAAAAGTGGTTATTCCACCAGCTTCTATTAATTTCCTTTCCCCTGGTTACCTGAAGGAGACTCATATCCTGACACACAGGAGATGGGGAATGCGGCTTCGTTCCCTTATCCCAATCAGAAACACAGAAGCACTCGACACTTAACCCCATCAAGGCACCCATAGCTCACAGCTCTGCAATCAGCCGCGCTCCCTATGCAAGGACACAAGGTGATCACTCTTACTCTAGCTACATTTGCTGGAAATGCATTAAAGCAGAAATTCGCAGTCATCTATCTTCTCCTACAACCTTCACAAAGATATTGGTACATGGAAAAGTAATACACTGTGGGGATACACACTCAGCGGCACGGTCTTCAGTGCAGACAGGAATAGTGCCACCCTTCATTTTATATGAGCAAACAAAGTCAAGGCAGAGCTTGAATTGTAGTATTGTAAATACTATAGAGCTTCTATATAAGTAGCAATAAAAGTGTATACATGGCAGAAGAGCCTATACTTCTCCCAAGGTACCAGGACCATGTTGTGATCTTTACCCCTGTAGCTACAGCCCTGTACACATCCACATATACGAGGTAGGTCTTACTGATACAGCCACATAGATGATTCCACACTCACTTTTGTTATAATTTTGTTAAGAACCCCCATTTCTTATGAAGCAAAAAACACAATTTTGCATTTTATAAGACATGTGATTCAATAATGGTTGCAAAGCACATTACAACCACTTGGTGGCTACTTAGAGACACATATAGCATATCATCTCATGACAAAGTGATGCAAAATCATGTGGGTTTTTTTAAGCTGGTGACATCTTGGGATATGTTGAGCCAAAAGGAACAGTGAGGAAAGAAACATCCATATTTGTAATCTATGTTCCCTCGATACAGAAATTAGGATGGAAAGGTAAAATGGAAAGTTTCTCTACTTACCACTGTCAAGATCTGAACTTGTGTTTTTTACAAAACTTTTTAGCTGTCAGCCACTGTGCCTTTACACAGAGGCGTAACTAAGTCTTGTGGGCCCCGGTGCAGTCCGGGTCCCCCTACCTCGTCCCTAGAGCGAATTCTTGATAGTGATGGTTACGAGTGCTAAGGAGTTTAATCAACCTTAGTGTGGTTAGGGTAATCTATGGGTCTCCTTGGCTTATGGGCCAGATGGAAGCTGCAATCTCAATACTGATGTCAGTGCTTATGGGCCCCCTAAGGCTGTGTTCACACGGAGTTTTTTGACAGCGGATTTTGAGGCAAAATCCGCCTCAAAATCTGCCTGAAAAAACTCCTCCCATTCATTTCAATGGGAGTCAGTAGCCTTCTTTTTTCCTCTAGCAGCTTTTTTCCGCTAGCGGGGAAAAAAAAAGCAACATGACCTATCTTGCCGCGGATTCCACCCACGGTGTCTGCGGCTCGAGACGCACTCCTGATTAGGCCCATTCATCCATGCTTAATCAGGAGCGGTTAGCCGCGACGGAATGCTGATGCACTGCATCGAAATCCCGTCGCGGCAGACCACGGCAAAAACTCCGGGGGCGGAAGAGTTTTGCAGTGTGAACACGCCCTTATGCTCCTGGGCCCCGGTGCGACTGCACCCTCTGCACCCCCTCAAGTTACACCCCTGCCTTTGCAGCTTTTTGATACTAAAAGAGAGCTTCTTTTTGGTCTTAGGCTAAACTGCAGACACCTGAAGACAGCATGTGTATCCTAAACATCCAGCTGGGCATCAATTTACAACATTATTTCGGGCAATGCAATAGGTTATTATCATATAGAATATGACATATGAGCCTGTAATAATAACCCTGTAGGATAGAAAGGCAGTGGCTGCCCTATTGTTTCTTAATGCCACAGTGCATGTAAGGTTGTCCATGTTCTCAAAAATCATGGAGCCAACAGGTGTCCATTGCCCCATGAAAGCCATTGGACTTACTCTATATCAGCCCTTATATATATGACTTTGGGCATCTATGATAGACCCACAAAGCACTGTCATATGCATTAAATAGAGGTCCAATAGGTTTGTGGTTGAACAACTCCGGACCAAACCATACAGTGACAGAAACTGGTCATAATGAAGCTGGGAAAAGCTGGGATAAATGAAGGAAATAACATTCACAGACTTAAGATCTGTCATCCAAAGAGCGAATAAAAATTTCAAACTTGGAAGACTTCTTTCAGACGTTGACAGTGTGTCATCGGTCAGCCAAAAAAAAAAAATAGTGTTTCTGTGTGCTATGGTTGAAATTGACCACTTTGATCAACTTTAGTGTAATGTGAATGTATCTGGACATTCTCCAGCCTTAGTCACATATATACGGCCAGTCCAGCTCAGATCCTGAGCCGAACAAAAGGACAGCCTATAAAATTATCGTATTAATATTAAACATAACACAAAACACATACGTAAAATGCAATTAAAGGTTGTATTGCCCTACAGGGCCTCATTGCAGCTGCACACACATTAGGAGACAATATGAGATTGCTTATGTTAAGGCAGGGAGGCTTATAAGTAATTTATTAAGGCTGTATAAAATAACGATACTTTCCACATTTTTTTGGTTAATCACTGTTCTACGGCTGTCTAAATGTCATCTTCAATGCTGTTATTTGTGAGGCTGCCTGTAAAAGGTAGCAGTTAGTGATAGTAAAATAATATGATGGAATGAAAAAAGCAGAACTGTAATATCAGACAAATCCTCTATTTTTATCATTTAAAGCAGCTCTGGATCCAGTAAATGATTTACTGTACAGCCCAAGTATAAAGCATAAGTGATGCCATATAGAAAGGTATAAAAAACACGTAATAACAAACTCTGAATTAATGAAATAGCCTACAATATACTATTAATAAATTGCGGAATGTGAGGAACTGACACTAACATCGGCATTAAAGGGGCTGTCTGTCCTATTACGGTGAATGGAAGTGAGCGGCAACAGCAGACACATCCAATGGACACAAATAGCGCTGTTTTATAGGCTGTCATACTTGTACTGTGACAGGGAGTTAAAATAATCACTTTCCTCTAACTAAAGATCTGTGATGCCACCACTTCTAGATTCGGGTAATAGACATACTTAGCCAATTGTCCAGAATTGGCCAAGACTGTCCCCAAATTTCCCAGTTGGAAACTATTTGTTCTGGGAACAGTTTTGGCAAATTGGAAGTACAATGAGCAGTCCAATAAGTGCGATGGGGGAATTTATTACGGAAGGCCTGGGAAGTGAGCAGTGAGCATCGATCCATTACTCACTGCTCTGCTCCCTACCAGTTCTCTGCTCCCTTTGCTGAAATGTTGCTTTTTGACTCCTGCAACATATGTCACAGAAGAGAGGGAAGCTGAGGCATGCAATGACCCTATGCAAAGAGCTCGCTCCAGCAGGTATGGGGACACTAAGGGGGGGCTTTATCCCATATGGGAGAACTGAGGGGGCAGTATCCTGCTGTATGGTGGCACTGAGCAAGAACTATCCTGTGAGTGGGCACTGAAAGGGGCATTATACTGTGTTGGGACCACTACAGGGATATTAGACTGTTTGAGGGCAACTTTGTAAACTGTATTACTTGTAAATAGGGTGGTTGGTATGCAACTAGGGGGGTGGCATATAAAAGGGAGGTATGGCCTAAAGAGTTAGCATTCCATTTATTGTATATTTTGTTAAAACCCCCTCCACTATAAGACACACCCCCTGAAACCATGCCAAATTTCAAATGTTGGCAACAATAGCAATAGAGGATAAATGTCTGATCACTTCTGCTACTTCCATGATCAATAGAACGGGGGTTCTAAGACCCCCTCTCCCCCTCACTGTGCTCGTACAGAACCAGAGGCGTAGCTATAGGGGTTTCAGAGGTAACAGTTTCTACCAGGCCCCCTAAAAGTCCCTCTGCAACATAAAGTTTATCACTATTCTAAATGACACAAGCTAGGTAAGAGACGCATTACAGATTTTGCACTGGTGCCCAGGAGCTTCAAGTTACGCCTTTGTACAGAATGTTGAATGTAAAATGGCAGAGTGTGCATGGTGCAAGTCCAATGAAAATCTATAGAGCTGATGCAGACAGCAAAGTACATCAGTCTTCTGTTTCCAATGGCCCCATAAAATGGAATGGAACAGCAGCATGCATGCTCACCTGCTGATCCATTCAATCTACCATTACTGCAATTGTGCACTGAAAAGGGACAGGGAGCTTGAAAGCCTCAATCTAGTGATCGTGGGAAGGCCAACACTGAGGTTTCCCATGATCAGACATTCATCATCGATCAGGTAGATAGGTTAAAAATGTCCACTGTAAAAAAACTTAAGACATTTTTAAAGGGGAATCTTCACATTATTACTGAATTGACTTAAAGGCATACATTAAGATCATTGGCTCTAACATTAGCATAATATTAACACCTTGGTCACCTTAGTGCACTACGCAAAGTCTATATTGTGATACTGGTGTCTCCATAATTGATGACATCATCCAAAGGGACAAATGAGAAATTACACTACTCCAATTATCTATGACTTGTAGAGGATATTACATGTCAAGACAAGTAGACAGAGGACCGTTCTGAACATAAAAGAACCCGAATGAAATAATGTCTCAATTTTGTACAGCGGGGAAGGAAATGTGCAGACTGGAGAGGACTGAGTGAGCAATTCTTATCTGTCATAAGATTCTGTTTTCAGAAACTCATTAAAATAATACCGTTAAAAAAGAGAAAACTTTAAAACCAAAACTCAAAAAAATATTTTTTTGAATCTTTCTCTTTTTGTAAGTGCAAAATGCCTGGATTCCCTCTTGTGACAGAAAGGCGAAGCTGGGAATATGCTTGTTTGTAGATTTCACATGACATTTGTAAAGATAATTGTGTTAAAAACCAGAGAAGATAATAGCAAAGGAAACGGCAGAACTGGAAATAAATAAATAACGACTGGCATAACGGGTCTAATTAGCGGCACGGACAAGCCGACATATTCACACTGAATTGTACTTCATTATAGATGTGCGGCTGTAGCTGGATAGAGCAATTGTCCTGCCATACACATAGACAAACACCATCACAATTAAGAGCTATCAACTTGTAATAGCCATAATGGGGATGACCGTGAAATGACTGAATACTAAATAAAAGGTGATTAGCGCCAATGGACGAGGAAATGGCGAATCGAGTTGGTGAAGGAATTAGAGGAAAACAAGTGACAGAAAATACTTAGGGCCGATGATAATGACGGTAATGATTTACAGGGTAATTTGCGGAGGGCACTTTGGAGCAGTGCCAAATTATTGAGTATCTTTAAGACCAGGTTCACACAATGCGGAAAAACAGCAACAGATCTTAAAACTAAGCAAAGCATTATAGAATACAAAGAAGTGAAAGCATCTGCTAATGGAAAACTTCAATCTCGCACACGGATACATTCCATAACTTGGCTCATCTTGACCAGCATATATGTGGAAAGAGTGGGTGGAGGGTAAGCTATTAGCGTGAAGAATCATGGCCTTTTATTTCACATGGTGCAGTCAATGTTAAGTGTAAACATATAAATATATAATGTTACTTACACTCCATTTACTTAAAACCTGGTTACTTAATCAAAAGTATGGTCAATATCCTCACTACTTATTAGTAAGTGGCTCCGGCCTCGGAGAAAGTGCTATATGGCGGAGACGGCTCAGTAATGCATCCTTGCTGTAAGTAATCGACGTACAAGGATACCATCCCCCTTTCAGGCCGTGAAATGTAAATACAATATAATGTAATATAATAGGGGGCACGAACTGCCATGATGCTATGAATAGTGAATATTCCACACTGCAGTGCCTATAGCGTAGTACAGGCATAAAGGTACTGCTGTGATGAAGAAAATTATCATTACAGTCTGTACTAATAATCAGTTGCTAATATTGCAATCCCATATATATATATATATATATATATATATATATATATATATATACTGCTAATTCCTTTATTGCTGACATTTTCACATGTGGCCTTGTTTTATGATCTAGTTACTTGGAACCTAGCGTGTCCACAAACATTGTTTTAGATAAATTAATAATAATAATAATAATAATAGTCCTTTAATAGTCCCACAATGGGGAAATTCAGTGTGTTACAGCAGCAAAGATAAGCAGATACAAATACAAATACAACATGTACAGGAATGTTCCAAGGTGAGAGGCATTATATTAATAGCAGACAGACAGATAGGGCGTAGCAGAGGGGGGGGGATTTAACAGGCAGAGAGATATTTCAGTTCTCTGTGTGTAATGATCTCCGCTTAGGTCGGTGTTGGTTGTACAGCCTAACCGCGGTGGGGAGGAAAGACTTCCGATAGCGCTCCTTCTCACACCTAGGGTGGAGCAGTCGGTCACTGACAGTACTGCCCAGCGCGATCACAGTCTCATGCATGGGATGGGACTTCTTCTTCTGCATGGAGCTCACCACGGACAGTATCCTTCTGTCACCCACCACCTGCACTGGGTCCAGTGGGCTCCCCAGGACAGAGCTGGCCCTTCTAATCAGCTTGTCAAGTTTATTTCTGTCCCTGGTTGATATACTGCTCCCCCAGCAGGCCACTCCAAAGAAGATGGCTGATGCCACTACCGAATTGAAGAAAGTCCTAAGAAGTGCCCCCCGGATTCCAAAGGCTCTCAGCTTCCTAAGCAGGTAGAGCCTGCTGTGGCCCTTCCTGTACAGGGCCTCCATATGATCTGCCCAGTCCAGCTTATTATTAAGGAGCAGACCCAGGTACTTATAGGTGTTCACAATCTCGATGCCCGTCCCCAGGATGTCCACTGGTTTAGGAGGGCTTCTGCCTTTGCGGAAGTCCACCACCATCTCCTTGGTCTTCCCCGCGTTAATCTTCAGGTGGTTCCGGTGGCACCAGTCCGCAAAATCCTGGTTCAGTTCTCTGTACTCCCTGTCATCATCATCTGTGATGAGACCCACTATTGCAGAGTCGTCAGAATACTTCTGTAGGTAGCAGCTGGATGAGTTGCACCTAAAATCTGCAGTGTACAGTGTGAAGAGGAAAGGGGCGAGAACCGTACCCTGAGGTGCCCCCGTATTACAGATCACGGTACCTGACACACAGTCTTGGGCTCTCACGTATTGAGGTCGATTTGTGAGGTAGTCTAGGATCCAGTTGGAGAGGTGGTGGTCCACTCCAGCAAGGTCCAGCTTGTCCCTCAATAACCTGGGCTGTATGGTGTTAAAAGCACTGGAGAAGTCAAAGAACATTATTCTCACTGTGTTCCCTGGTTTCTCCAGGTGAGACAGAGCCCTGTGCAGAAGATGGATGATGGCATCATCTACCCCAATGCCCGGCCGATAAGCAAACTGGAGTGGGTCCATAGCGGGGCTCACTAGAGGGCGGAGATGTGTGAGAACCAATCTCTCCAAGATCTTCATCAGGTGGGATGTCAGTGCTACAGGTCTGTAGTCGTTGAGGTCCACAGGGTGGGGTTTCTTTGGAACTGGTACCACACAAGAAGATTTCCATAATTCAGGGACTATTTCCTGCCTCAGGCTCATATTATACATATATGTAATTATACCACACAGCTGGTCCCCGCAAGTCTTAATTAGCCTTGCACTGATGTCATCTGGCCCTGCGGCTTTCCTCGCCTTGATCTTTTTCATCTCCTTCCTCACCTGGGCCCGTGTGAAGGTCAGACTGTGGCCAGATAAAGATGGATTTCTGGATTTACTGGTCTGTTGGGAAGTGGCCGCATGGGGAGAAGTCATTGTGGTGGGGGGAGCTGAAGGACATACTGGGGTGGGAGGAGCTGGTGTGTGATCAAATCTGTTGAAGAATAGGTTTAGTTCATTAAGCCAATTAACATCTGCCTCAATCTGGCAGACAGACTGTTTATGACCCGAAATTGACTTAAGCCCCTCCCAGACCCCCCTTATGTCTTTTCTTTCCATTTGCTTTTCCATTTTTTCTTTATAACTGGCTTTTCCCTGCCTGATTTGATGTCTCAGCTCCTTTTGTACTTCCCTCAACCCCTCCTTATCTCTTGTCCTGAATGCCATCTTTTTCTCCTTAAGTAGTGTTTTTATATCAGAGTTAATCCATGGTTTGTTGTTGGAGAAGCACCTCACCACTTTTGTGGGTACTGTGTTGTCCACACAAAAATTAATGTAGACTGTTATGCAGTGTGTGAGTCCTTCTATGTCTTCCCCATAAGAATCCTGAGAACTTCCCATGCGGTTGTGTCAAAACAATCCCTCAGAGCCTCATCACTCTCCTCGGACCATATCCTCACTGTGCGGGTGACAGCTGGTTCTCTACGTACAAGTGGCTTGTACACAGGTCGGAGATGTACTAGGTTGTGATCCGATCTTCCCAGGGGCGGTAGGGCTGATGAGTTATATGCCTCCCTCACGTTGGCAAAGAACAAGTCCAGTGTTTTGTTGTCTCTTGTGTGGCAGGTTACATACTGTGTGAAACTGGGCAGTGTGGATGATGGAGAGGCATGGTTGAAATCACCCGACAGAAGAAAGAGGGCCTGGGGGTGCTGAGACTGTAACTGGCTCAGCGTGGCTTGTAGGACCTCGCAGGCAGCGTCAGCTTTCGCAGAGGGGGGGACATATGCAGCTATCACGATGACATGTGATAGTTCCCTTGGTAGGTAGAAAGGTCTCATGCTCACAGCTAATAGTTCAATGTCCTTACAGCAAGTTTGATCCTTAATCACAATGTGCCTAGGATTACACCATCTATTATTCACAAACATTGCCAGCCCCCCTCCTTTCCTCTTACCGCTCTCCCTTGTCCTGTCTGCCCGAAGGAGTTTAAAACCATCCAAGGAGACCAGAGGGTCAGGAGTAACTTCAGTGAGCCAAGTCTCTGTAAGTAGCATCATGCTGCACGCCCGAAACTCCTGATGCTGCCTGGTGAGCGCTGTTAGTTCATCCATCTTGTTTGCAAGAGATCTCACATTGCCCATGATGATGGAGGGAACAGCTGGTCGGTAACGCCTCTTTTTAATCCTCTGAAGAGTTCCTGCTCTGCATCCCCTCACCCGCTTTTTCTTTCTCCAAATCTCACGGGGGATGTGTGACCAGATGGTATGCCCTCCTGCTGTGCCTCTGAGCTGCAGAATTTCCTCTCTTGTATAGACAAAGGAATTGTCTGCATACACAAAAGATCCCATTTTCAAGCAGAACAAAAAGACAGATAAAAACAAAAAAAAAAAAAAAAAAAAAAAGTATCACAAGGGTCCAAGTCTTTGTGTGTGTTTCATAGTGCAAAGTCCTTAAGTAGAGAGGTACAAAACGAGTCATAGAAAGAAAAATAAGATAGAGAGTCTCAGAGCTGCTGTAGCTGGCAGCCACTCCAGCGGCGCCATCTTGGAAAAAAAAAAAAAAAAAATTAGTCAAAATAGTTAGATAAGCTCTGCTTTGGACCCCGATGTTTAGGCCACATAATGTTCTTTAGAGTTGACTATAAATCACTTATATAATTATGCTAATCCTCCTATGAAAGTGACGTTGATTGTAATACTGCAATACTGTAATAACCACCAATCAGAATAGTTCATACCACTGTGATAACTACAAAAAATAATCAACCAGCAGTGCCTATAGAATACATACAACTAAAGCAGTGCCAAAACATGGAAATGTACCAGCCTGCTCCCTACTCCAGGAAGTAATGTCCAGCCAACTAGCAGCCACTTAAAGCGCACCTCCAATTATAATTAGTAATTAGTATTAGTAATGAATAATTAGTACATGTGAATATAAGAAATAATATAATATATTTTATATAACAAATATGTTTCCTTCTCCATTGATCAGTTGAATTACTTCTTACATAGAAGTCTATTGAGAGGGCTGGGCAAGCTACTGAAAAGACACAAAAAAACTGCAATTGCTAAATTCTGCTGCACTATGACAGAGCTCTTTTCATACTGCTATCTTTTAAGATAAGACTCTACCACTGCACATAATAACATAATAAATCAACTAACTAGTCAGCAGCAGGATCCTCCCCCTCCATAGACTTCTATGTGTGAACTGAGTATAAAAATAAATCCCATATAAATAAACGGTCTGAATGAAGATTAGACGGAGGAGAGCAGCCTAATAAATGGAGAAATACACATACTTCTTTAATAAGGTATATTACAAAGTTTCTTCTAGTACCATGTACTATTCATTTATGAAAAGCAGTTTTACAGTTGGAGGTAAGCTTTAAGTGTAGATCTCTCTTCCTGTCTTCAGATCTCTGCCTACACTTAGAGATCATGTAATGTAATATATGGATAAGTGATACAATTCGTAAAGATTGTAAATGATGACAAATTTCATTAGCACAAGACATATGTAATATATGGCATAATATCTATACCGTGATGGTAATTTAAACACCCTAGAATTAGTATACAACTCAATTAGACAGAATGTGTAATTTATGTGTGATTTATACATTACAGCATTTGCCAGGTCAGTCATGCGGAAATGGACACTTGGTTGAAACATATGCTTTATATAGTACCTGCTATGTAACAGCTGCACGCATGTAGGGTGCCTTCCATCTAATATCAATAAGGCTGATCAAGCAAATCATTTATTTACCATCATTCCTATAACATCCTTATAATATTTTATATAAAAAAGTAAATCTGCGTAAGAGTAAATTTCATATAAAGGATATATAGGTAGCAGCTATTTACCATGTCAAGCCTTGGAGTCCATTATATGTTATATACAATAGATTATACACATGCCACTACTCAATGATGGGTATGAGGATGCTGTACTGTTATTCAGTTACACAGTTATTCAGTTTGTATCACTGTGTGACTATGAAGGCTTGCCAATAAGGAGTTTAGTATAACTGCATTGGGACTGCAGTGGGGCGACTCTAGCTGTCATCCAGTTTTCATGACCTACCAGGCCAACTAACCAAACTACGTAAGGTCGGCCAACTATCTTATACAGTGCTGGCCAAAAGTATTGGCACCCCTGTAATTCTGTTAGATAATACTCAATTTCTTCCAGAAAATGATTGCAATCACAAATGCTTTGGTAATAATATTTTCATTTAATTTGTCGTCAATGGAAAACCACAAAAAGAATTGTCAAAAAGCCAAATTGGATATAATTCCACACCAAACATAAAAAAGGGGGTGGACAAAAGTATTGGCACCCTTTGAAAAATCATGTGATGCTTCTCTAATTTGTGTAATTAACAGCACCTGTTACTTACCTGTGGCACATAACAGGTGGTGGCAATAACTAAATCACACTTGCAGCCAGTGGAAATGGATTAAAGTTGACTCAACCTCTGTCCTGTGTCCTTGTGTGTACCACATTGAGCATGGAGAAAAGAAAGAAGACCAAAGAACTGTCTGAGGACTTGAGAAGCAAAATTGTGAGGAAGCATGAGCAATCTCAAGGCTACAAGTCCATCTCCAAAGACCTGAATGTTCCTGTGTCTACCGTGCGCAGTGTCATCAAGAAGTTTAAAGTCCATGGCACTGTGGCTAACCTCCCTAGATGTGGACGGAAAAGAAAAATTGACGAGAGATTTCAACGAAAGATTGTGCGGATCCCTACAGTCAAACATTGCGGAGGTTCCCTGATGTTTTGGGGTTGCTTTGCTGCCTCTGGCACTGGACTACTTGACCGTGTGCATGGCATTATGAAGTCTGAAGACTACCAACAAATTTTGCAGCATAATGTAGGGCCCAGTGTGAGAAAGCTGGGTCTCCCTCAGAGGTCATGGGTCTTCCAGCAGGACAATGACCCAAAACACACTTCAAAAATCACTAGAAAATGGTATGAGAGAAAGCACTGGAGACTTCTAAAGTGGCCAGCAATGAGTCCAGACCTGAATCCCATAGAACACCTGTGGAGAGATCTCAAAATGGCAGTTTGGAGAAGGCACCCTTCAAATCTCAGGGACCTGGAGAAATTTGCCAAAGAAGAATGGTCTAAAATTCCAGCAGAGCATTGTAAGAAACTCATTGATGGTTACCGGAAGCGGTTGTTCGCAGTTATTTTGTCTAAAGGTTGTGCTACCAAGTATTAGGCTGAGGGTGCCAATACTTTTGTCCGGCCCATTTTTGGAGTTTTGTGTAAAATGATCAATGATTTGACTTTTTTTTTCATTCTCCTTTGTGTTTTTTCATTGCAAGCAAAATAAATGAAGATATTATTACCAAAGCATTTGTGATTGCAATCATTTTCTGGAAGAAAATGAGTATTATCTGACAGAATTGCAGGGGTGCCAATACTTTTGGCCAGCACTGTACATACAATGTCAGGGAAAGGAGGGATCAAGCATGTTGAATTTCAATACCCCATCCCTTTGTTCCCAGGGGAGATAAATGACCCCGTGGATGTCTTGCAGCAGCTTCTCCACTCTTTCTATTGATAACACATACATTCTTGGCCCAACGGAGTGTGCGTATGTATGGGTAAATTGGGACGAGTGGTAAGTCTGGGTATAGGCAGCCACCTTTACATTTCTAGTGATTTTGGTTTTTTTATTGAATTATATTAAGCAACTTATATCTAGGAATCGCCTTAGGGGTGTATGATAGCCAACCCTATTGAAGAGGGCACTACTAATGGACTAGCACCAAAGTAAGCATCTCCAATATTCATATCAAATGTACAGATGGATTTTACTGTTACTAGATTACTTTACCTGCTATGTTGACATTGTGTAATTTATTATTATTGCATAGGGTGAGAGTGGCATCGTACTGTTATTTAGGCAACTCTATGGGAATACTATTTAGGAACCATACTATATGCTGCTTTTAATCATGTGCTTCATGGTATATTTGTTCCCTTTGCAATAGCATGTAACATATGTAGGGCACTCGAAGACATTTTTACATTCATTATTACCCAATATTTACTTTGTGCCTGGACTATTATATGTCCCAGGATCAGCAATATACAGCAAAGACATTATCCATGCCTATTGTAATATGTTATCTCCTACAGTCAATATCATAAGTGAATACGGCAAATATACTGGGACCATTAGCTTAAATGACTCTTCTTATATTCGACAAACATCATCCAATAGATCGCTTTACTACACATGACTGAGTAATGCTGCAACAACACTTCTCCAGAAATAGCACTGATGCCCCTGACACCGCTTTCCTATAGACAGGAGACCTCATAGAAAGCACACAGTCAGAAGAAGTAATCGATGACATGATGAAGCATGTCGTCCTCACTGACATCTCGTTCCTTCCAAGTAATTCAAGTGTTGATTTCTTGACAATCTGCAGAGCTTCTACCCCGTGACAATAACCTCTCTAGATCTTTCCTTATTGATCACTACACATGCAGTAGATGAAAGCTATTCTTTTTCCACAGGCTCGCACCATTGGGAGGAAGACAGACCACATAAAATCTGAAAGCTGTCTGGTGTGATGGGATAGTATGTGGTGTACTTTTATCATGTACATCTATCTCACTGGAAAGAAGGTGCCCATAGATGGCGGATTTGATATATATGGAAACCACAAAATGCTGCTTAGGAGGAATTTGTATGAAGTTGTCTCTTTACCATTGTGTCAATCTGAAATAATAAGTGCAACAAAGCTTATGATGCTTTGGATAAATTTAGGCTGATATTATTAACACTGCCATAGTTAATTTTGACTCATGATGACCAGATAAATTAAGGTTCTTACTTAGGATGTCCCATCTTAGGTCGAGAATTTTAGATGTCTCAGTGGGGTGACATCTAGAATAGTGTTGGTCCATAATTCCTGTTTTTCCTTTGCTCAGAACTGGATTTTCTATATAATTTAGCATTTCAAGGTTAGAGTATGACTTAGCTGTTGTGGGTTTAGGTATGAAGCTTGATCAAAGTCTGCAAAGGATCTAGTTCATACCTTGTGTGGGGTCCTCTCTTGTATTTTAGGAGGCAGTAAATTTCTGACAAAAATCAAATAAATTAAAATTCCCCCTTTAGGGTATGTTCACATTTTGGAGCTAAATTTGAGGTGGATTCTGTAGCATATTCTGTGGTGGAATTTGATCAAGCAGAAAAATTCAGCTCCAAATTCCTGAAGATCAATTTTTCAGCTTGTACGAATTCCGCCACATGTTCAGGTTTAACTGATGCCATTTTGGAAGCCAGAACCAGGAGTGGATTGGGAAAAAAAGTGCCATCTCACCAGATAAATAATGGTTCTTAAGATGTGCTATCTTAGATTGGGAAAATCAGACTTCTTTGTGGGTTATTTATGACATCTAGGATAGTTTTGGTACATAATTCCTGTTGTAGGATCTTTTCATCTGAACACATAATTTTGAGGTAAAGAGAAGACTTAGAAGTGGTGTGTTTATGGGTGATGCTTGATCAATGTCTATAAAGGATCTAGAGAAAACATTGCTTAAGGTCCTCTTTTGTGTTTTTTTCATAGGCCATGTTTTTCCCTAAGTGCAGATACACAAGTTCAGGTTTACTTGATAATGTTTTGGAAGCCAAAACCAGAAGTGGATTGGAAAACAAAAAGTACCGCCTGATCCAATAAATAATGGTTAATCCATCTTAGGTTGGGAACTTCAAACTTTCCAGAGGGGCATTCATGATGTCTAGGATTGTATTGGTCCATAATTTCCTTTTTTGGAATTTTTTTCAACTGAAAGCATAATCCTTTCAATTTTTAGAGGCAAAACTATAGTTCTCCTTAAGGGTAAAGTCATAACTTTAAGTTTAGTTGATACAATTTTGGAAGCCAAAACCAGGAGTGGATTAAAAAAAAACAAGGTGTACCATCTATAATTTTTAGTTTCTCCCATCATTATGGTCCACCCTTGGTTGTAACTTCTGAATGTGTGTCCTTACCCTAAAGCAAGCTGAGTATTTTCATACCTCATAGCAACTGGGGCTTGGTAATGAATAGACAAAGTCCTTGGAGATGTGAATGTGCCAGAAGGACAAGATATGCTTTGAGTTGGGTAGAGTTCTCTTATATCACTATGCGGATGAGAGGTATAGTTTATGTAGCTAGCAACATAGAGTAAATATTGTAAACCACTCCATATGTAGTATACAGTGTAATTGGCGTACCATCTTAATTAGTTTATCTCATTAATTGATCAGAGCTCATTAGCTGCAGAAAACTGAACCTGTTTTTAACCATTATCTTGTGATGAGGCTTCACAAGAGGTGATGGCTGGCAAAGCATGCTGGGATAGTAAATCTTACACCATCTGGAGAGCCGCAGGTTACTTACCTCCCCGGTATATTGTGGATTCCTGATTTATCTTGGGCACTATGCATTATATGCACTTCGGTCTCCTTTCCAAACGACAGCACTGTATAGTACACAGGGACTCCAGAAATCTCAGTGCTTGCCTCTGTTTGCACAGCAGGAGCATACATTATTCTATGGTGTTATTATTGAATTATGTTAATGCCATCATCAAGCCTGGAAAAATCCCAGCTAATGCACAAGGAAGGCACTCGCCTACAAATTGGGAAAAGCCACTTGCTTGTTGACTGGGAAAACAGCCAATTAAAGGTCTGGAAAACACCCAACTAGGAAGGGAATTAAAGCCGTGATGAAGGAGTCGCACTTTCCAGTAAACTGAAGAATCACCCAACTGTGGCGCTGAAGGGAAAGGGACTTGATGTGATTGAATCAACCGAGCAAGCCCAAGTCCTAATCATGGGGAAAATCACTGAGATGCATAAATATTAGCTCACAATCCCCAGGTGCCATGTCAAGCCATTTAATGACCAGACCACTAACTATTTGGTAAATGTCCTTGGGCTAGTCTGTGCCCATCTGTTGTTCAACCCTAAACAGGAAGGAGATGCTTAGAAAACAGAATTTTGCTAATAGTAAGTTATTTTTATTCATGGTACAGCTAAACATAGACCATGCACTATGGCTGAATGCGGCTCTAGGAAGCTTATTCACTCTCTTTATAACAGAGACCTCATTTTTGGAAAGAGGCACCTTATGGACCCCCTAAGGCTCTACTAAGACAACTGTGATGAACATTTTTCATAGTCGCTTTTTTTCACAGATCCCTCATAGACTTGAATCTATTGAGGGATCCATGAAAATGGGCAGAAATAGGACACAGCCCTTTAAAATGGACCTTCAAATACACAGACATGTGAATGGCCCCATTCAAATTGATCGATTGTAATACAGATGTGTCATGGCCGTTAAACTGGTTCATGTGAATAGTGCTGAAGGCTTTAGGGCCTGGGTGCAACACCCAGTTATGGCCATGAGTACTTTACCGTACATTCTCCATTTTACAGCACATGGACTGCAGTTGTGTCTTTTACTATTGGTGACTTTTTCTCTTTAGATTTACTAGCTGAGAGACTACTCAGTAGTTACAGTAAAGAAACCTGTTTTTCAGGCTTGTCAATTGAAGATCAGATCTCCTGTTATCACCTTCTCTCCTGCCTACTAAACTGCTCCATTCACTGCTCAGTCCCATTTTGATTGAAGACAGACTGCAGTTTATATAAGTCTATGGATATACACAGTCCTCTTGCAGTAGATAACAGTAAGATACCTATCTCTCCACAGATTGATTCTCGTCTATACTGCTCAGTCCTGCTAAAACCTGCTCTAAACTGCTGTAAAACTGCTAGAAATCAGCTAAGCACTTACTGTTTCCTGTAGGAGAATGTACTGTGCTTGTTTCTCTATTATTATACTCCTTTTTCTTCTCCCTCCACGCTCCATAGACTTCTCTGTAACCAGATCTGTGCATGAGTTTCAGCCCATATTTATTGAAGACAAATCTGAGCAGTGAATTGATCAGTGTAGCAGGAGGACGAGGAGTTAATAACAACAGATATATTGTAAAGTATTTACTTGAATTATTCATTTGCAAAAAAAAAAAAACTTGAAACAACAGTTATTTGTGGCCTAGCATAACATCCCAAGTAATGTATGAAAAATCAAATATGGTCATTGACATTGAAAGTTTGGCTAGAGATGCGTTTTAAATCTACTGTATTTCAGTATGATATTGTAACATCCTGAAGAAACTATGCCAAAATGTAATTGCATGTTTCAATGACTTTGCAATATCACATCTCGGTTAATTTACTGTACATTAGGAGATGATATCTAAATATGTATATAACACTGAAAAACTAAACTGTACTTAAACATATTCTGACTGTAACCGGGAAATCCTTGTTTCTATCATATCAGTACATGTACTCCCACCACTAGAAGCAACATCTCGAGCCATTCAATGGCAATTTCATATACAGAAGATGATAACCTTCTATATAATTTTCTCAGATGTTGCTGCTTAGCTTTTTTGTAAAGCTACATTAGGACAAAGCTGTGATTTGCGACTACAGCTTAGCTACAGTGTCTGTAGGTAGTCTAAGACACGCCTCCTGTCTCATCGTTGGTTCAGGCTGCTGTTCTCTCACTTCCTCTACAACTGCAGCTCTGCCTCTGATTGGCTGCAGTGTATAAACATAAGGCTGTAACATGCTCAACAGGAAGTCAGTATATGGAGAGCAGATTTCTATCATAGCTATGGTAGAATGATTAAGAACAGATACTAAACCAACAGTGCGAAAAAGATGATTACTAAGGAATTCCCTCAAAAATAAGGGGAAGTCTGGAGGGACACTTCAAGTATGTCTACCTCTATCCATCACTAAGGGTGGGAGTCACTGAATGCAGATGTATACAGCCTCTGTTCATTTCACTTGTTGCCATATACATCTATATGCAGTGGGCTACCTTGGGAGATGCAGGCAGACACAATTCAATTACTGTATACAGGAGGAAGGGGATTCAGATGTCTTTGACATGTGATATTCTTGTCAATTTAAGGGAAAGTATAAGCATGTTTTAATTTCTTTATTAAAACCAGATAGTTAAATATATGATTTGATCTAATTAAGTTATTAACTGATTGTAGTTTTTTTATTCTATTTTCTGTAGATGATTATGGGGGCTGCCATCTTGCCTGAGCTTCCCCTCAACTCTGTTAATGGCATATAGTGATATGCTTTACAGCATAGTCATGGCCAGAGACAGCAATAGCCGACTCATGCTCTGTGCAGGGAGGGGGAGTAGGTAAACTGTGTCATCATGGCGGGTGCTATTTTGTGTTATCTTTAGAGGTGTTATGTTATATTGTTATAACGTTATAATGTTATTATGTTATAATCATGTGTGATGTAAATGAGTTAACTGCTGTAAAGAAAACCCCTACAGAACTGACAAGCATTAGTCTATTATTAGGCAAAGTGGCCAGAGCGAAAATTTCAGGGTTGTATTTTTCTTTGTTTAAATATAGATGTGACATAGAAAACTTAAAATAAAAAAAATCTTTAAAAATATGTTTAACATAAAAGTTTGGTATAAAAATAGGCCATTTTATGGTGACATTAAACTTTCTGTGGTGTCAATTATAGGATAACTAATTTGCCTATTTTTTTCCAATGAATCATTGAGTTTAAGACTCCATAAACTGTCTGGATCTCTGCAGAGAAAACCAGTACATCCCCTCCCAATAAAATTTTACAAATACACACAGGCTATATCCAGAACATTTTTCTTCTATAACTTTACCTCCATTTGGCAGTGAGTACACTGAGATTGTTACTATAAGGTCTTATAATGCCTGTGTTGCTCCTGCCATATACTTCCGCACACATAGGAATATTAGATTGTATCTGTAATCCTCTGGCTGCCGGCTGGTATATTCCTGTTGGAGAAGTTGCTGTAAACAGGCATCAGGATGTTTGCAGACTGTCGGTCCTTGATTTAAGGAAACAACTTCTGCTTAAATGAATACAATTTAGAAATGTTGGCCATCCGACTGGGAACCCTTGACATCCTCCCCGCCATCTGAAGACTGAAGCAGCAGGAGATCATAAAGAAGATCGCACTGAGGAAATAAATGTGTGGATTTAGTTGCTCCATTGTGAGTTTAGATGTAACCAATGTGCTGTACGCTTCACATGTAGATCAGTCATATGTGTGTATGATATGTGTATGACCTGTACTGTATACCGTCACCTCATCTTGTATCAGATCCCCCTGGTTGACATCTGAAAAGGTTGCAGGCACCGGTGTCTTCCCGGCTAGCGTATTTCAGCTGACCTTTCATTGTAGCAGTGTCACATACAGTATATATATTGAGGAACCTCCTGAGGGTTGTCTCAATGGATATGGCTTGAAGTGACATCCAACTGAGAAATGATTAACTCTTTTTTTGCCAGGTTTATTCTGATTGGGTATAAACCAGTGATGTACAACATCAGTCAACTCATCCTTCACATTGCCTGTCCCTTTATTTATGCATGATATGTTGAATGTGACATTTTATTCGGCTTCCTGCATTTTCTGCTGTAGGCATTGCCTTGGTAAGAATATGATAAAGTGTTAAGTTAGAGATAAGGAAGATGAACAGGAGAGAGGCCAGGCAATGTGTATGGGAGAAGTAGAGAAGTTAATGGTCCTCCTGGGAAAAGAAGAGACCACAACAGAGCTGGCTGCAGATTGTGCAAGCACCTGTCATAGACTGAAAGACGCCCAGGAAACCCAAGAGACTCACATACCTTCAATATGCTGGTAATGAAACCTTTTCTACAGAACCCTTTAATGCGCCGCATCCCCTTGTCACACATACCATGTCAGCAGTCAGCAGCGGATTTCTGCTGCACCACTAAAAAATACTGGGAAATGATTAAAAAATAAAGAATGAAATTTAAAAAAGTAAATAAAATTACGTCTACAATTAAAATAACTGGAGAATCCACTTTACAAGGAGGTATGATGAAGGGACCAAAAAAAAAATCCTGATATTTTTGCAGTAATGATATCTTGCAATACAGAAGACAAAGTGTCTTATCATCAGATCTAGGCTGAGCATTGGCCCAGATCCCAATCCCAACTCTTTGGGGAGAATGATAACCCCACGGTCATAAATCTCAGCCCACACTCATGGATTTTAACCAGCCTAAAATCAATTCCTCCGAGCTCGCAACCACTGAATAAGCAGCTCATTGCACTGCTCTCGATATAGGGGAGCATAGAGAAAGAGAACAGAGGTGAAGAAGCATGTATGTTACATGTAGTACAGCAGCCATAATTCACGCTTTAGTATAAGCAAACTTCATATAAGAAATAATGTAGTAAGCAGAAGCTGTAAATAGCGTAAACTAGGGTGTGCATACAATACATTACTATATAATGTGTTACCAGGCCACCCTTATGTCACTGCAAAACTGATTGGTCTCATTTTAAGGAGTTGCTGTACAGTCATGGCCAAAAGTTTTGAGAATGATACAAATATTAATTTTTACAAAGTCTACTGCTTCAGTTTTTCTAATGGCAATTTGCATATACTCCAGAATGTTATAAAGAGTGATCAGCTTAACAGCAATTACTTACAAAGTCAATATTTGCCTAGAAAATGAACTTTATCCCCCAAAACACATTTCAACATCATTGCAGCCCTGCCTTAAAAGGACCACCTAACATCATTTCAGTGATTGCTCCATTAACACAGGTGTGGGTGTTGATGAGGACAGGGCTGGAGATCAATCTGTCATGATTAAGTAAGAATGACACCACTGGACACTTTAAAAGGAGGCTGGTGCTTGCCATCATTGTTTCTCTTCTGTTAACCATGGTTATCTCTAAAGAAACACATGCAGTCATCATTGCACTGCACAAAAATGGCCTAACTGGGAAGAGTATTGCAGCTAGAAAGATTGCACCTCAGTCAACAATCTATCGCATCATCAAGAACTTCAAGGAGAGAGGTTCCATTGGTGCCAAAAAGGCTCCAGGACGCCCAAGAAAGACCAGCAAGCGGCAGGACCGTCTCTTAAAAGTGTTTCAGCTGCGGGATCGGGCTACCAGCAGTGCAGAGCTTGCTGAGGAATGGCAGCAGACAGGTGTGAGTGCATCTGCACGCACTGTGAGGCAGAGACTCTTGGAGCAAGGCCTGGTCTCAAGGAGGGCAGCAAAGAAGCCACTTCTCTCCAGAAAAAACATCAGAGACAGACTGATATTCTGCAAAAGGTACAGGGAGTGGACTGCTGAGGACTGGGGGAAAGTCATTTTCTCTTATGAATCCCCTTTTCGATTGTTTGGAACATCTGGAAAACAGCTTATTCGGAGAAGAAGAGGTGAGCGCTACCACCAGTCTTGTCTCATCCCAACTGTAAAGCATCCTGAAACCATTCATGTGTGGGGTTGCTTCTCAGCCAAGGGAATCGGCTCTCTCACAGTCTTGCCTAAAAACACAGCCATGAATAAAGAATGGTACCAGAATGTCCTCCAAGAGCAACTTCTCCCAACCGTCCAAGAGCAGTTTGGCGCTCAACAATGCCTTTTCCAGCATGATGGAGCACCTTGCCATAAAGCAAAGGTGATAACTAAATGGCTCAGGGAACAAAACATAGAGATTTTGGGTCCATGGCCTGGAAACTCCCCAGATCTTAATCCCATTGAGAACTTGTGGTCAATCATCAAGAGACGGGTGGACAAACAAAAACCAACAAATTCAGACAAAATTAAAGCATTGATTCTGCAAGAATGGACTGCTATCAGTCAGGATTTGGTCCAGAAGTTGATTGAGAGCATGCCAGGGAGAATTGCAGAGGTCCTGAAGAAGAAGGGTCAACACTGCAAATATTGACTTGCTGCATTAACTCATTCTAACTGTCAATATAAGCTTCTGTTACTCATAATATGAATGCAATTATATTTCTGTATGTGATAAAAACATCTGACAAACACACATAAAAACCAGAGAGCAGCAGATCATGTGAAAATATAATATTTGTGTCATTCTCAAAACTTTTGGCCATGACTGTAGATGGCAATGTTATGAGGGAATTGTAGTATGTTCACATGGTGGAATTTGTACAAGCTGAAAAATTCAGCTTCAGGAAAAAAATCTACAATAAGAAAACCAAAACATGTTAGAAAAAAGCCAAATATTTGTGGTTTTGATAAATAAATAAAAAAATTGGTTATACCCCAGAATTGTTATTTCATGGATAACACAAGTGCTTACTAAAACAGATATATCAGGAGAGCAGAGAGGTCCTCTTTCATAATGTGGTCATGTGACGGAGACTCGAGGGGTCCTCTTTCATAATGTGGTCATGTGACGGAGAATCGAGATGTCCTCTTTCATAATGTGGTCATGTGACGGAGAATTGAGGGGTCCTCTTTCATAACGCGGTCATGTGGCGGAGAATCGAGGGGTCCTCTTTCATAATGTGGTCATGTGACGGAGACTCGAGGGGCCCTCTTTCATAATGTGGTCATGTGACGGAGAATCGAGGGGTCCTCTTTCATAATGCGGTCATGTGATGGAGAATCGAGGGGTCCTCTTTCATAATGTGGTCATGTGACGGAGAATCGAGGGGTCCTCTTTCATAACGCAGTCATGTGGCGGAGAATCGAGGCGACCTCTTTCATAATGTGGTCATGTGACGGAGACTCGAGGGGTCCTCTTTCATAATGCGGTCATGTGATGGAGAATCGAGGGGTCCTCTTTCATAATGTGGTCATGTGACGGAGACTCGAGGGGTCCTCTTTCATAATGTGGTAATGTGATGGAGAATCAAGAGGTCCTCTTTCATAATGCGGTCATGTGATGGAGACTTGAGGGGTCCTCTTTCATAATGTGGTCATGTGATGGAGAATCAAGAGGTCCTCTTTCATAATGTGGTCATGTGACGGAGAATCGAGGGGTCCTCTTTCATAATGTGGTAATATGATGGAGAATCGAGGGGTCCTCTTTCATAATGCGGTCATGTGACGGAGAATCGAGGGGTCCTCTTTCATAATGTGGTAATATGACGGAGAATCGAGGGGTCCTCTTTCATAATGTGGTAATATGACGGAGAATCGAGGGGTCCTCTTTCATAATGCGGTCATGTGACGGAGAATCGAGGGGTCCTCTTTCATAATGTGGTAATATGACGGAGAATCGAGGGGTCCTCTTTCATAATGTGGTAATATGACGGAGAATCGAGGGGTCCTCTTTCATAATGTGGTCATGTTAGGGAGAATCAAGAGGTCCTCTTTCATAATGCGGTCATGGGACGGAGAACCGAGGGGTCCTCTTTCATAATGTGGTCATGTGATGGAGAATCAAGAGGTCCTCTTTCATAATGCGGTCATGTGACAGAGAACCGAGGGGTCCTCTTTTAAAATGCGGTCAAGTGACAGAGAATCGAGAGGTCCTCTTTTATTATGCGGTCATGTAACATCTAATCAGGACAATTACTATGTGTTTTATTGCAGTATATGTTTATATCCAACACTTCATACACATCAGACCTATGGCCAAACATGATGTGAGCAGAGCCCTAGACTACAATATGTTACAACCCATTCCTTCAAATCTTCAACTACAACCTGTACATATAAAGCTCCTTAGAGATATATTTTAGACTACTGTAGCTGACAGCTCTGCTCCTGCAGATAATCTTGTCCAGAATGCTGTGTCATTCTCCTGTACATCTGCTACAAATCTATCGGGTCAATAAATATAAACTACACAGCGGTGATGCCGCCAGACTGCTGGATTAGGGATACAGCCAAATCCAGAAACACTGCAGGACATTACAGAGTCTAACTGGAAAAGCGTCTGGAGTAGCTGGTTATCTGCTACTTACCTACCACTTACTAGGCACCTGCCCAGTGATACACAACACCCCCTATCTGTCACCACCTGCTATGACCTTTTTTCATGCTATAATACACCCTGCTCATCATGTTATTCTTGTTACATAGACTGGATAATATGATGTGACATTGTAAGGGAGATCTGATGGGGCAGCCGGGGACACAAATGCCATCTTATCAGCTGGCAGTCTGCATATGGCATCCCGTCTCTTCTCCCTGCAGACCAGCTGCTCCCCACTTGACTCCTTATCCCAATGCTGTCATCTCTTCTTTCTGTCACTCTGATGCCAATTAACCTGTGTAATGGGACTCTGCGGGAGAGAAGACCCTCTGCAAACACGCACTACATGTTGATTTATTCCTCCCACCCCTCAGCCTCTGAGCACCATGACGGCTGTGACAGCGAGCACAACTTAGTGATATATATTAGAGGTGTATTAATAATTAATAAACACATGTATTATTGAATGCAGGTTACCCCCAAATGCATTTTGTCAATGGACATAAAAAAATCCTATTCTCTTTTATATATAATTCCCAGTGTAAACCTCACCAGGTATTTGTATATAAAGGGATATATACTATGCAATTATTTTAGTATATTCGGAGCAGCTAATACTAGACATTATATGAGCAGAATAAATGTTTGTTTGCAGATGTAGCAGGGCTAAATTTGTCATTGAGTGCTTGAAGCTAAATATCCCTTATATTGTGGTAGAGGAGAGGTTGAAGAGTTGAGATAATATAGTAGATCTTGGTGATGTCCAATGTAAAGGCTGATGAGATGCAATATCACAGTGAGTTGTACCTAATAAGAAAGTCAGCTGTGCTACACACAAGTGGCACATATACCAGTAATTCTTCCCCACCACCTTATTCAGCCCAGATTTAGATTTTTACCATTTGAGACAACCACAGTCCTAGAAGACCATCTTTAAATGCAAAAGGGTTTGTCCAGGATTTAGGGCAAACCAAGGGGCGGTCAGAGTGAGTATAAAACAAACAAAAAAGACACCTATCTCCACTTATCACCTATCTCTGGCACTCCATTACCTCCAGAGGTGGCCACGCCCTATGAGGAAAGGCTTACTGGCCTCAGCAGTTGCTGGAGAGGGATCAGTGACAACACCCAAATATATTTGATAAGTAAGCTTTCAAGAGTCTAGCTCTCTTCATCAGACATGGTGTTATATAAGAACTGAACATTCACAGATTTTTATATACCCTATACACATGATCTTCAAAGGATTTTAGAGTCCTTAAAACTCTGCAATTTGGACTTAATATTCATGCCAGCTTCATGTCACACTATATATGAACTGTGAGGGTCACAAATCACCTCCTGATAGCAAACAGATAACAGATCCCTCTGTCACGCACCACAACTTTCCAGATTGTTTTTTGACCGATTGTAAATAACTTCTCTACTTAGATTGCATTTTAGTTTGGTTTTTTTTAAGGACTCTAAAATCCTTTGAAGATCATGTGTATAGAGTATATAAAAAATCTGTAAATTTTCAGTTCTTGTATAACACCATGTCTGATGAAGAGAGCTAGACTCTTGAAAGCTTACTTATCAAATATACTCAGTTAGCCTCTAAAAGGCATCGCCTGATTTCTTCACTCTTCCAGATTTTCAATGGCTAACACGGTACAACATTATACTACTAACACCCAAATATGTCACCCATGAGGCCACCAATCAAGTTTGTTCTGTACTACTAACAATTTTCGCTCACTTTGTATAACAGTGACTGTTTCATAATGTGCCATAGAACGAAAATGGTGCAACAACCGTTTGGTTAACAGCTTATACATCTACATCGGTCAATGTATGGCTATGAAAGACAAGGCAAGGCTCTTTTAGCAATGCGTTGCAAATTTTCACATCCGGCTCACTGAAAAACACAGGGTGAAACAGCAATTCAAAACGGAAACCACAAGGTTCAGCACCAGACCCAATATCTACAGGAGAAATTGAACTGTTTTTGCACACCGCACACCACTCAACCACCAATACAGAAACAAAGGAGTCATAAAAGTGGAGTGCTTCTTTGGAAGCGGGCAAGGCCAACAATCTTCTGACAAGTATATTACGAGTACCTCTCAAGCCAGAAAATGGCAAAAAAAACCTAACTTGCTTGGAACAGCCGCAGATTAAATTAAATAGTTAAAGGTAGCCCAAAATGTACCAAATGTATCCAGACAACACTTCTTGATAAATCTGTACTGCAGAGCATTTCAGTTTTAGTTGGTGTGTGCAATGCCATTGGGAGGTATCATGGTATGACAAGTACCTGCACAGGTCCATCTTATTGGAACAGCACTGTAATAAGTGGACATAGTGAAAGGGTTTAACCTCCTTAAGCAGTAAGTGCAGCCCTTGGTGGGCCCTGCATGGGTCATATGCAGAATCTAAGCCTGAAACCTGCCAAGGTATCATTGGGAGTTGGGTTTATTCCACTTATTGAACATTTTTGCAATTTTTTTTGATTGTGCAAATTGTCATCTGCTATTTTGTGCTTCCTATGTAGGTAAGTGAGGGCGAAATACTGGTTGCACCAAGGATTTGTGCCTCGAGAGGAGTTCTTCAGGGATGTTTCACAGTATGACCCGCCAGGGCAAAGGAATGCTGTATAAAGAGCGGTCTTCACATCTGTGTGCTATATCCTGCAATATTTTACCTCTGCTTGTCAATTGCAATGTAACCCAAGTTTTGGTTGTGGTCAATAAAGAGTACCTGGTGGTTTCATTTACCCAAAACACAACACAAAACCGCCAGTGCTGGGTGAGCACGTACTGGGCATACTTGACATGACTGTCACACTGTGCGGGGACTACAAAATAGTATACACAGTAGACGTCAGTAACTATATATAGATGGTGATCTAAGCTATTAGGAAATTCTGCTTATCTGTAACAAGTAGTGTAGTTGCTAATACAAGCTACGCTACACAGTGAAAAGTCTTATCTATGTGCACAAACATAACTGAGGAGCACACCACGACGCATTTGATACTGTCTTTATGTGACATGAATATGGGTCTATTCTTTGATAGACTAAACCCCTGACCTCATCAGCATATATATACACTAAGGTAACATCTCCATCTACCTGACCTCCAAGCATCCTACCATCTATTTAGCATTTTAATGTGGTGACACAAGGCTCGATAACATAAGGGGTCAATAATTAATTAACAGTCAGAGTGATTAATGGGAACGACTATAGAATAAGGTATGCAATATAGGAGTGGGAAAGACCTGGACATCAATGTCCCTATAGCCTGGTGACACTACCACAAGGTTGCCGGGATTAATGGAAAGTTGATGAAGGAAGGGGGCTGGTAGACCCTAATGAAGTTGCAAGGTGAATCCCAGGAGGGGTAGCAGGAGGTTTAAAGTGCAAATGGGAGGAATAATAGAGAATATTTACATCGTAGCATGAATTTCTAATAAGCCCCAGGCCACCTGAAGCCATATGGGTGTCTAAGAGTGTCAGGTCAATGTGTAAAGCAGAGTGACATGCGGCTATAGTGTTCATATGACATGATAGAGATCGCAGCAGTACAATAGCATGCATGTACACAGTAGACATATATATTTATATTCTGCATGCAGCGCACATGAAGTGCCACCATAAATCTAACGTCCAGCCAACAAATCCTTGTAAGATATTCTGGCTTGAATGAATAAAAATGATAATGAAGCCGGAGGGTTCTGGTCCGAGGAAGGGGGTAAATTGAGAATGATCTCATAAATCAGAGGACAATAATTTATTTTTCCTCATCCGTCCTCACATTACAAGCTTCCTGGAGACATAAAAACTCATGCTGACATTAGAAAATGTGTGCGTGGGGGGTGATAATGATTTTGGTATTACTCTGCTTACGGTCATTCATTAAGTCACCTTATTCTAATTATTTCTATGTCAAACACTTCCCCTAGTAGGAAAACCCATGTATTATCTGGGTGTATGGAGATGTAGCTGGGCCAGATTATGACTAAATTAGGAGTATACATGATGATATTTGTAGGTCTTCTAGTCAAATCTCCCCACAGTGCAGGGTAAAAAGAAAGAGTATCTACATTATACCCATATATTGGTATATATCCATTAGTGTAGACATATTCTATAGTACTGAAAAGCAAATGTACAGTATTCACATTGCTCCTTGTGCCAAGTGGGAAACCTGACTGGTTTTATCAGAGCCATAGACATGGTATAGGGGGTTAGGGCACATAAATGGCCGCCGCTCCATTCTAGCTCTTGCTTCTGCTCTATTGATAAGTGGTGGTTCCAGCAGTGAGATCCCCTGTAATAAGACAGTTATTACCTGTCCTAACCCCTTTAAGCTAAGGCTACACGTTGGGTCTGCTGTAGGATATCATCAGCCAACAACGCACAGTGGACCCACCAATGGCAAAAAACAGCCGGTTTTCACTGCGGCTTTAAGCTGTGATTCCAGCCTGACTGTCAATGGTTTTCATCTTTTGCATTACAAAGGTTGGAAACCACAGTTGAACTTGCAGCAATAACTGACATGATGTATGTCCAAAACCCGCAGCACAAGACATTTTGTGCTCTGGCTTTCCAGGTTCTCTACCAGGTTGTCCTAGATGGTACATGCCTCTAGAGCGGGGGTAGGCAGCCTTTTTTGTTCGGCGTGCCGATTTCGATTAAAGAAATAAAAGTTGAGGTACTCGGAGTGCCGGTCAATAATTGTAAGTTTGATGACCCTTGCACACGATATTATGCCCCATAGCGGACCCTGCACACGGTATTATGCCCCATAGTGGCCCCTGCACACAGTATCTGAAAACTGCCAAAAACTAGTATTTTATACACATTTAATGGGTAAAAATTTATTATCTGACTGACGGAACTTCCGTTTGTCAGAAATGTTTTATACGTTCATCGCTAGTGATAATCGCTATTGCTATTATTTTAGCGTGTAACGGATATCACTAGAGAGGCGGGCTGCGTAATTTACTCTATAAAGATCAGGTATGGACAGGACAGGGACAGTGAAAAAATGTAAATTTTATTAGTGACTTTGTGCATGTGTTGTGTAAGTGTTTGGTGCGACACTTTTGGCGCTGCGACCTGGACGATGGTAAACATCTGGGTCACAGTCCAGTAAACTTCCTGGTTAGGTTCAGAGGGGTATTACATTATTCCTGTATGTGACAATCAGAGAGCAAAAGTACAGTATGCTCTCTGATTGATAGGAGAGGGGATAACATTGACAGAAGTCCCTGCTACCCCCCTGTCATCTCTAGCTTATGCACAGACAATGATGAGTTATCATTGTCTCTGCAGTCTGCAGCTCCTCCTCCCCCTCCTTCCTTAGCTCTAAGATGCTGCCTGAGGCAGGGGGGGGGAGACACTTTAGAGCCCCATTTCTAAGGATCTGTTAGGGCCACAAAGATGCAACTGGATTCATTTTAAAGATGAGAATCTCATCTTTAAAAAGATACCAAGATCGCCATGATAGACATTACAGATTCAGAGCGATTCACTGTTAAAACGATGTCGGGAATTGAGATCGGCATTGGGATTTCAATGCCGAACATCGTTTTCACCAGCTACTCGCTCAGGATGTGTAAGGACAATCATGGTGATCTTGGTATCATTTTAAAGATGAAATTCTCATCTTTAAAATGAATCCAAGTGTTTCTTTATAACTTTAACCAATCCTGAGCAATTCACTCAGGTACAGTAGTGAAGCCGGCAATTACCGGCTTCACTACTGTACATAGACTGTGCAGAAGCTGGGTGCTGCCACATCCATCTTCAGGCAGCACCTGGCGCTAATTAAATTTTAATAGGATCAGGCACATATCTGGGTGAGGACTCCGTTCCCCGTGCCAGGGAAATATGCCTCGCGTGCCACTCTTGGCACGGGTGCCGGGGGTTGCCGACCCCTGCTCTAGAGGGTATGTTGGCCACATGCTGTGATTCTCATACATACAGTACACAATGCATAGTGTTGAGGGTATCTAGATGTCATTTATTTTTTGGTAGGCTATACTAATGAAAGATGAAAAGCACTAGCCTATAGATACCAAAGAATTGTAGATGTGCATACATCACATCTGATCCTCAATGCAGTGCTATGGCTGACAAATGCCTTGTCCTCACCCAACAGTCACATCCTCAGCTCATTTTTTTGGGCTGTATGTTAAATATATTGACTGCTTGGGACATTTACATTAAACATGGATGAACATAAGAGTATACAATAAAGAATATAACATCCAAATGTGACCAGGTTAGGAGGAGTACAATTTATTGAGGTCTATGACAGATATCTGGAGACCATGCCTTCTGTTTATAATATTGATATAATCAGCCAGTAGTGCAGACAAAGCAAAGACTGGCAGAAGAGGGGTTAACAGCCCACACCATGACATCTGCCGAATCCTGACTGCGTTTCTGCCCATAATTGGTAATTAAAAACCTCCATTAAAAGTTCATTGCACTCGTCTGAAACTGGTAAAAAAAGGTTTATTCTTGGATGTCTGCCTTGCAGAATTATGACAGCACTTAATGGGATTCTTAATTAAAAAAAATTGTACGCCTTTTTTACTCCCCCTTTTCACCCGCAATACTGTGCCAAATGTTTATTGTGTTTTTAACTGTGGGGCTTCATCAGCCAGCATGAGGGGGTGTACTAACCTCATCTCTTTAGTCATCTGGGGGACACTTACAGTAATGCACATCATTCATGTATATGTGCAGTATGTAGTATCACAGAGGCAGAGGCCGCCTAGTCCCCAATGCAAAACTTATAATGGGGCCCCCACTTGCCATGTGCTGTCTACAATACTGGTGTCTTCTTATGAGTACTTTGGGGGCCCCCTCAGGCTCCAGGGGTCGATAGCAATCACTACCTCTGCACCCCCTATAGCTATGCCCCTGGCAAGGTCATTAATCCTGAACTTGGAGATGCTGATACTTGTAGATACAATTAACCGATGTTCTCTACCTGGATACACATCAAATTATCTCATGGATGATACTGTATCTTAGTTCCCGAAAAAATATTCCTGTAACAATAATTTTTCATTTTTGCTATATTAAACATATCTTATAATACTTCTAAGAGACAAATATCTTCATGTCCAAAGTGGGGCCCTGACCACTTTAAAGAACTTCTGAAGCCCCATAGCCCATGTTGACCTCTAAGATCAGTAGGCACAAAAAACTGTCCATTCCCAGGATCCACCTTAAACGATTTGGAGCCAGAGCCTTCCGCTCTGGAGCCCCTACTGTCTGGAACGCATTACCCGGACTGATCAGAGAGGTCTCATCCATGGACAATTGTAAATCAATGCTCAAAACACATCTATTCAGTCTGGCATTTGAGGGCGAGTAACACCCTCACAATACACAGGATACTGGAAAGTACCGCTTAGTTAACCACCGGACCGTGATTGAGTCTACTGTAAGAAAAGCGCATTACAAATATTTGTTGTTGTTGTTGACTATCCACCCAACCTGGACCTGGACAACTAAGCTCCTCACTGTTCAGCCATTGAAACCCCAATCATATTCCATTTCAAGGGGTTTTCCAGCCCAAAATAGATTTTTCATATTGATGACCCATCCACATAAAAGGTCATCAGCATCTGATCTATGGGTGTCCGGACCCCAAACAGATCAGCTGTTCCAGCAGCCTTCAAGTGCCAGAAGCTGCTGTAGTAGTGTGCAGTGTGTCCCTTTTCAAGTAATAGGAGCGGCATGACTTTACATATGGTGAAATCACGTATATTTTATTATGATTATTATTATTGTTTATTTATATAGCACCATTAATTCCATGGTGCTTTACATTTGCGGATTTACATACGGTACACAAGATATACAAAACAAATATAATACTAACAGTGACCAACTGGCACAGTGGGATAGAGGGCCCTGCCCGCAAGGGCTTACAATCTATGAGGGAAGAGGGATAGAGACAGAAGGTGGGGGGAGAGACTGTACAGGTGGTGATGTGGTGACAGTAGTGTTATTGGAGGATGTAGGCCTTCTTGAATAGGTGAGTCTTCAGAGCCTTCTTGAAGCTTGTGACTGTGGGGGTCAGTCTTATGTGTCTTGGTAATGAGTTCCAGAGTATGGGGATGCACAGGAGAAGTCTTGGAGACGGATGTGTGAAGAGCGGATAAGAGCAGAGCGGAGTAGGTCTTTGGTGGATCGGAGGTTATGTGTGGGCAGGTAGTGAGATATTAGGTCGGAGATATATGGAGGGGACAGGTTGCGGATGGTTTTATAGTGAAGGGATTGGCAGAGGGGAGCGACTGATGAAGAATGGGGGGGAGAGGTGTATTAAGCAAGCAGCACAGTTTAGGGTGGACTGGAGGAGGGTGAGGGTGTTTGTTGGGAGGCCATGGAGAAGGGTGTTATAGTAATCTAAGTAGGAGATTATGAGGGCGTGGACTAGCATCTTTGTAGATATCAACGAACATTAGTCTTTTCTGTTCCTACAATGGAAAAGAACGGACTAAATCAATGCAGATGTGTACCCAGCTCCATTAGTTGTATGTAGATCAAGGTTCTTATGACTGGACCAACTCCAGCCTCACTATACAAACCTTGGAGAATCATCACCTCCTTCCAGGCTATGGCTGTAAGCAACAGGGTATCTCAGGAAATCAGCAGACGCAAGGGCAGCTCCTCACTAGTAACATGGACTTCATAATCTGAGATAAAGTGATTTAGATCAGTGTTTGTCAATATTCAGCAAGTACCCCCCTAAATTCATGACATGTGCCCACATAGAAACCTAGGATCTTGGCTCTGGTCCATCGTAATAATAATGTCAGGTCTATCATCAGGATTATACAAGGAGTAATGTTGTAGGAGAGTTGGTGCTGACTTCTCTATCATATAAATGTCCACCCTGGAGTGATCCAAGGTTAACATAAAGAACTTAAAGATTTTTCAGAAAAAAACATTACACAATCAATTCCCAAGAAAATATACCAATTTAACCCTTCATATTCTTCAAGCCATCTAAACACCATTCCAAGGGCTCGCTTTGATTTTTATATCCCAGCTTTGATCTGTATAAAAGCCGTTACAATAACATTACAGAATCATCCCCTACAGCAAGGGAAAGTGTATAAATTGTTAATATAGACAGCGCATAATCAAACTTTATTGCTTATTCCCATACGACAAGGAGAGAATGCATTATTCAATTACGGCTGTTTGTACAGTTCTTGGTATCTTGTCCTATTTTATTCCATCCTTCAAAGCGTCGAGATTGCTGCAGTTTTTATTACCAAAATATTTCCATTTGGAGCAAATAAGAATTTTATTTCTGAAAATATTATTCAACGTTAAGCTGTTCACAGCGTCCCCATATCAACACTCCGGTTTCAAGATCTATATTTTATATGAGGACATTATTATAATCCTGTGGTACAAATATATAGGTAGCAGTGCTGGATTTGCCATTTAAAGGGAAACCCAGATAGTGGATGAAGAAGAAACTAAACTATACCAGAATGCTTGCAATATACGTTTGTAAGTGTTCCCGGTATTCTTGCCGTAAAAAAACAGCAACAGAGAAACATGAAGGATCCTACTTTAAAGAGGACCTTTCACCACCTCCACCAAGTCCAGCTTTTTTGTTTTGTAGGTGCTGGTGCTTGTAGGTGCTGATTCCAGTGCTGTTGGACAGTACATAGCCTAAATAGCATATTAAGCAAAATTAACAGCAATTACTTCCTGGGAACGGTGAGAATTAGAGAAAAGAATGTAACTGTGTTGGAGTCAGTGAAGTGACACCTAATAGTAGAAGCTAAAAGCTGGAGTAGGTGGTGAAAGGTCCTCTTTAAGTCAGTGGGGAAGATGGATCTGGCATAGTTGATGATTTTAATGGAAGGTATGATGATAGTGTAAACAGAGTCATATGAGTGCCAACCAATACCTCCATATAGCAGAAACTCAAATGGGTTGTCCAAGAGTTCACATTGATGTCATATCTTTAGGAGTCTAACAGGTGGCTCCCTCACGATCAGCTGTTCAATGCACAGTGTACACAGCTAGAAGCAACTGGCACCATACACTGTGCAATGGGCTTGCTGCACTACTACAGTTCACTTTAAAGGAAGCTGGGCTGCAATATCAAGGCACAGCCACTACACAGTGTACAGAGCCATTTTTTTCCAGCTCCATGCAAATATCAGCTGATCAGTGGGGGTGCTGGGTGCTTAGGATAGGCCATGAATATAAATAGAATACCCCTTTAAAGAAGTGTCTAAGATTGGACAAACTGTAGCCAAGGGTGAACATGCCCTACAATAATAAAAGACCCTATACTCAGCTGATAAATGCCCTACCATTTCAGCACCCCCGATCCAGTGTTCCCTGCCTGTCCTTATTTATTGGGTTTTGTTTACTGAGAAGTAAACAAAGACCCACAGGGAGCACCACAGGGTCGGCACTGGAATGGCAGGGGATTTATCAAGTGAGAACAGGGTCTGTTATTACTTTACCACATTTTCCCACTTGGCAGTATTTTGTCCAATCTTGGAAAAATTCTTTAATGCAAAAATTCCCTATTTTTGCAAAGAACACAAACTATACCTATTTTTGAGAAATCTAACTTCTTCTGCATTAAGAAAAAAATATTACATTTTTTACTATTGCCAGTGAATGGTTTACCTCCTCTCACTCCTAACCACATAATGAGCGTCTCCATGTTATGCTCCCCAAATGAACATGACTTGTCAATATAGATCATTAAGAAACCAGGGATTCTGAGATAAGTATCCAACAGTGATGTCAAAGTAGACTAGTAAACTCAGGGAGGCTGTTAATGGACTTCCCGCTGCACAATTCAGCACTGATCCCCATACACTGTCAATACATAAGCTACCAGCCGATGACTGCCATTTAACAGTGCTAAAGAATGGCATCCTAGGACAAACAGATATTTTCTCATAACATCTAGAAATAAGGACACAGGTCTGGGCTTTCTCACTGCCTGGGACCCCCAAAGCAGCTAATCGGATCGGAGAGGTTTAGTACATGTTCCACAACTGAAATCTGGACTGATAACACTCACATTTACCTCCCTTTGTTTCAACAACAACAAAAAAAGCCACAGATTCTTTTTGTGTTGATTTAAGGGCTACAGTAAAATAGGGCATGAGGTGCGGAGTCCACGTAGAAATTGGGTGGCGAGACAAGAACTAGTCCCATTGAATAGGGCTAATCCATGTGCAGAGCTGCAGCTTTCCAAACTGCAAATCCATAGCAGAAGCCTTGGACTCCTGCTGCAGATTCCACATTGGAAACTTTTGGCATGGCGATTTGGCATGCCAACATACCTTTAGGGGGCATTTACACTACCACTGGAAGTCCCAAAAAAAAAAAAAAACACCTATCACCTATCATAACAGATGGCAAATGGACACTAACTAATGATGTTAATGTGTCCATTATTACGGACAGTATAACAGACTACTGTCTGTTACCATCCATCGTACATAGACATTAATCTTAAATAAAAAAACAGACAGTTCACCTACATCATAAGTCCACTATTCTGAATGGATCCAAAAGTCCTGCACCCTGCGCTGTTATCTCCGCCAAAATAACAGACCTGTGACGGATTTGATGAAAATGGACGACAGAATAATCCCATTGAAATCAATGGGATATTTAACAGATTTTTGACGGATCTGTTAGTGTCGTTGTTAACATTTTCTGACGGCTGCTAACAACAGACACTAACAATGGTAGTGTGAAGGCCCCTTAAAACATATTTTAAGAAGCAAGCACATGGTTGCTCGCATGAAGTTTTTGGAGCACATTTTGAGCCGTTTTCTGCCTCAAAATCTGCTTCCAAAAACTCCGACTGAAATATGTCTTCCATTCATTTCAATGGGAGGCATTGACAGATTTTTTTCAGCTAGCAAAAGAAAATAAGCATCCCGCCCTTTCTTCAGGTGGATTCTACCTGAAAATCCCATAGAATTAAATGGGTGAGGGGCAGAAAAAACTCTGAAGCGGTTTTTGAGGCAGTTTTTGAGTCGTTTATTAAAAAGGCCTAAAACACTGCTTCAGAAAACCTCTTCAAAAACTGCTTCAAAAAACTGTCAAAATCCGCTTTTTTGATTTTTTTCTGCCTGAGGGTGGGTTCACACTTGCGCCCGGACTCCATCCACCACGAATCCGACCTAAATGTCGGAAAAAAGGATAGGGAAAGGTTTGAGACACATTGCTTAAAAACCCATTCACTTCTATGGGTTTTTAAAGCAATGTGCGGGGGTCCGATTGCACCCCCTGTGCGTCGTGAAGCCGTTTTTTTCATTGGAAACAAAGTCGGACATGCAGGGCTTTGTGTCTGACAAAAAAAAAAAGGGCTTCGCGGCGCAGAGGGTGCAATCGGACACCCGTGCATTGCTTTAAAAACCCATAGAAGTGAATGGGTTTTTAAGC
This sequence comes from Leptodactylus fallax, assembly GCA_947044405.1. NCBI lineage: Eukaryota > Metazoa > Chordata > Amphibia > Anura > Leptodactylidae > Leptodactylus > Leptodactylus fallax. The sequence goes on from CAMRHE010000249.1 coordinate 1,806,931, forward strand.
AATGTGTCTCAAACCTTTTCCAATCTTTTCCCTATCCTTTTTTCCGACATTTAGGTCAGATTCGCGGCGGACGGAGTCCGTGCTCAAGTGTGAACCCACCCTGACAAAAACACAGTGTAAACATACCCTTACAGCTCTATATAACCTCCTCAGGACACTGTTTGTCACCATACAAAGGCATACCCATAGTGGGTGCAGATTCTGCAAGCCCTGGAGCCTTAGGAGGCCCAAAAGGGTCCAATGCTGCATATAAGTATACTAGTACAGTAAATAAAGAGCAAATATTTTGGTGCCTTGCTACAGATTTTGCTCTGGGGCCTGGGGGCTTCATGTAGTACTGATCATGTTGGTTGACAGGCGCCGCTGTTGCAGTTTTCACATCAAGTCAGAATAACTACATTTGACGGTATTTTTTATTGAATTAAATACATTTTGCAGATTTTATAACGCGTTTCTCCTACCGCATAGATGATTTTAGACTAAGCAAATTACAACACTTTACACTATGTGTTCAGCTGTTAACACAAGGTAGATCTGAACCTTTACACATCCCACAGAGCAGCAAATAGATTTTCTTCCTATCTTTAATAACATTACCCTATTATCTTCTCTACCTCATCAATTCTGCAAGCCGTTCAGCTGATATGGCAAAGTCGGGGAAAGAAAGCGATCTTTATTTAATGAATATAATAAACGCACATTGCAGTTAGTGGACATAATAATATTAGAAGCTTCATTCAAATTACATATTAACCTCTGCAAGGTTTAATACTTTTAATTGCAATGATTCATGCTAAATTGTTGGCATGGATCCAGGCGTGGGCAAAATACCTATTAGGATTCTGCATTGTTAAATTAATATTACAGAGGGAGGGCGCTGGGTACGTTTTATTAAATGTAATGATATTTAAAGTCTTACAGTATTAGTTGGAATACTTTCCTAATGGATCTGTCCAGCCCAAAAATGCTAATTTTATAGGAATAACTGGGATATTGCACCTGTTCACACTGACTAAAGTCAAAATGTAGTCTATGATTAAAGGGGTTTTCCAGGAAAATTAATATTGATTATATGTCCTTAGGACCTGCCCTTAAAGAGAACCTTTCACCAGCTTCATCAACTCCAACTCTGTTTTTCCTCCAATAGGGTGTGCTCCACTAATTCTGGCACAGTTGGAATTTTTTCTCTAGCCCCCACCCTTCCCGAGCAATCGTTGATGTTAGTTTCAGCACAGTTATGCTCTCTACAGTCAGATGGGCGGTCCCTGTCTTTCTGCCCCAGCCAAAGAACAGCCACCTGACAGTATGGGACGTACCTGTGTTGAAACTAACAGAAAGGATTGCTCAGGAACAGTGGGGGCTAGAGAAAAATTCCAACTGCACTGGAATCAGTGGAGCAGCAACTATTGAATGATGAAGTGAGTTGGAGTTGGTAGAGGTGGTGAAAGGTTCTCTTTAATACAGGACAAGTCATCCAGACCAAAGGATGTTTTATAACAATTCCCAATCCTAGCCAAGAGATGATTATCCTGAACTGAGGACTTCCCACCCCTCTTCCTCTATGAGTTCGGAATTCCCTAATAGGATATATGAAAATGGGTTTTCTAAACTGGACAACCCCAATAATAAAACATTGCTTACAGTGACTCTTATTCTGATACCCTGCAAGGAAAAGTATATGTAGAATGACCCAATGTAGAAATAATGCAAAAATTGCAGAAATGAATCAACATAATGACATCACTACTGAATGGGATGTGTCTGGTGTTGAAGACCCCGTCCATGGTCAAGAGTTGTGCCGTTTCTGAAAAAAAAACCAAAAACAAACAAAAACCCTTCTTTCTAGCCCTAGACATCACCTTTAAGAGGTGCATAGGTTAAAACATCCACAAGCAAATCTGATTCACTGAATAGGTTTTTGTATTCTGCAAAAGGTCACAATTTTGGGATTTTCCATACAGAATTGATCCTCCATCTTATCATTATCAGACATTACCGGGAACAATTTTTAGGATAGCGCAGTGTTGTGTGAAATCCAGTTAACAGTCAAAGATCAAAATGGTTTAGAAATTATACAGTTCGTCGGAAAATGGCAGTGCTTTTAATATGACAGCTTTTCCCATATAAAAAGGCGTGAGTTTTGTAACCAAGGGCTGAAGGGCATAGCGGCAAGACAGTGAGCAAATAAGAAATTAAAGAAAAGATGAAAGAAAAGACTGCAAATCCATCAAGAAGGGAGGGCTGCCCAACAAAGAGCAATTACTTTGATCTACTGTAGAGGTAGAGGGGGGAAAAAAATCAATAAATAATTCAATTTCCCAGTGAATGAAGGCCGACCGTGGCGCTGAATGGATGAAAATGAATAAAGTCAACATCACCTTTGACTCTGACAAGAGGATCCTGCACTTAGAGATTTTGGTTCCCCCCTAACGTTTAATCTGTCAACAGCAAAATTTGTAGATTTAACCCCTTAATGTCAGGCACTAACTGCACTGTCAAATATGTATAAAGTGCGACATATCCCAGCAGAGTAAATCCTCCTTATATTAACATTTGCATTCATTACACATTGCACAATATCTACAGATGACAGTCCTTATATCATTACCCAACATTTACCTAAAAGAGAGAACCCAATATTGAAATGTCACAACCTACTGTATGTGTATGAAAATGGAAATGTTTGGTAAGAACAGCATTCACATTAACCCAGTTTGTAATGGCATGGCAATAAGTAGCTGTTAGAAACCTCTAGCTCTGCTCATTTCTGGGAAAACTGGCCAGAATAATCCAATAAATGCTATTTATTTTTCATCTGACAGCAAACACATGCTTGCCAACTTTTAGCATTCAAGGCCCAGAGAAGGGCGGACCACCATCCCTTAGGGGAGAGGTGTAACTGGAAGCTCCGAGGCTCAAATGTATAATCTGTAATAGGCCCCCACTTACCATGTGCTATCTATAATACCGGTGTTTTCCTTTCTTGTAGAATCCTTTGGGCCCTCTCAGGCTCCAGGGCCCAATAGTGATTGCTACCTCTGCACCTCCTATAGCTAAGCCCCTGCCTTTGGGTCTCAACACGTTCCCTTTTTGTGATGTTGGCACTTTATGCGCTGGCCACTCGATGCCCCTTTTTCAAGATGTGCCAAAGTCACATATACAGTGACTGCCAGCCCAATAGCTGCTCTTTTTCAGGAGCCTCACCGACTTTCCGAGAGAAATGGCAAGTATAAATAAACATCTTGGATTGTCTAAGGTTGGCAATGCAGATTAGATAGTTGCTAGCCAAAATATCTCTCCCCTGACCACTTCAGCCCAGCATACATTCTTTTTGAATGGGGAAATGGGAAAAAGTCACTGCCAGACAAATCCAACATTGACTTTTCTCAACAGAAACAAAAAAAAAATCAGACATGTTGAAATGCAACGGCCTGAATCTTCTCACCTTGATATCTAGAGTTGTGAGGCCCCCACAAATTATAGATGGTCAAGCAATCCTCTTGAAATCAGCTAGTTTTGCTGATATACAACTAATGTATATAAACAGCTTTTAGCCCCCCCCCAATCATTGCCCTGACAAAAATGACATCATCTGACTAAAGGACATTCAGGCCTGATAAAGGGTCCCCATCTACTATGTGCCATTTATAATATTGGTGTCTTTGTATATGGCAGAGGAGCCTAGTTCTGCATCCCTTATTAACTATGGCCCTGATTCCTGTAGGCACTCACGTCTCCCACCTACCCACATATTAATATGCGCAGCAGGTTGTACATGTTAATGGGAGGTTTAGTGGTGTTAATTTCCACATGAAACATAATTTGGTCGGCAATTATCCTACAGCTTTATCCAGTTTTAAGGCCCTGTTCATATTCATGACTTCTTATAGTCTCCTTTTAAAATACTTTAGGCAATAAAGATAGCACTTAACAGGCCATTGTCTTATGGCTGAGGCCTATTAGGAGACCTTGGCTTGCACCACAGTATGATATCACAGATTTGAGAGAGAACAGGCATAAAACACTTAAAGGGGCTTCAACTATATTCTTATACATAAAGCTATTTGGTTTTGACTTACAAATGGAATAACTTGACTTCTTTATTCCTTTGTGCTCCGTTTTCTAGTCCTCTGAATCAGTCAGCAATGTAAACAATGGAGACTTTCATTCTTGTTGCCATGGCTACATTCAGGGTCATGTATATATACATATACAATATGTAAGTACAATCTCGATACTATTTCGACTATGTATACTAATATGCTATAGTGCACTTGCCATGTAAGCATGCACATATTTCTTCTTTAAACAAAGATAAAGAAAACCCAATTGCAGAAGACTTCCCTGGACATTGCCTTGGATACAGAAGAAGAACATCATTTGTTTACTTTGCTAGATGCCTTCAGATTCCTAGAAACAATGCACACACAAGGTTTATATTGATATTAACCTACCAAATGTGTTAAGGCGGCTGTCTGGACCACTTCTCCCATTCCAATGCTTCATTAGTTCCCCACCTGTCTCTGCATCTCCTGCCCTCTCTCAACACAAAAATGTGGCCGATCAGCCGATCACTTACTGTAGTTGGTCACGGATGCGGCCAGCAAATGGCTCAGTGGTCACATTTTCATGTTGAGAAGAAACAGAACAGAGACCAGTGTGGTACCTGGGAAGCATTGAAATGGAAGTGGAGGACAAACTGGTGAGGTATGACCTTATATGTACTTTTTTAAAGACATTCTGAGGCTTTACACAAAACAATAATAATACTAATGACCGGAGAACCACTTTAAAGGTAGGTTCACACTACCATCACAGGATGAGAACAACAGACATTAAATGACAGATGCAGACCCCTCTGTCAGGTGTCTGTCTGCATTCACAATGTAAAAAACATGATGGAAGAAAACATTTTACTTTTCTGACAGAAGAAAAGGTCATGCATGCAGGACCTTTTCTTCCATTACAAAAGTAATCAAACATAAAGGAAGAAAGTGGGGGCTTCATCTGTGTCCATAAGGCTAGGTTCACACTTGCGCCGGGCTCTCCAGAAAGGTCTGTGGACCCTATAGATTATAATGGGGTCTACTGGGTGTCCATCAGGTTTCCGCTGTTTTTATACTGAAACCGACAGAGAGAAAAGTCCTCCATGCAGGACTTTTCTCTCTGCCAATTTGTAGCTGAATCTGCGGTGGAGTCTTCTTAGGAGAATCCAATGCAGATGTGAACCTAGCCTTACTCTGTGACAGTTAATGTCCGTTGCTGTCATCCAATGACAGATGACAGCAACGGACATATATAATGGTAGTGTGAATATTGCCTAACAAGTATGGAACACAGAGAACAGAGTATTACTAGGTTTGTCCTCTACAATTTATATTCCATACTACAAAAGGTTTATTTTTAGCTGTAAATTTTTGGAATCAAAACCATTTTTAAACACACACAATATTTGATATATTACTTTAATCCTTCTTCTGGATCAACACCACAATATATTTGTATCTTTTTACTCTCCTGGAATTTTATAACCTTTGTAGTCTATTGTGTAGGTGGGAGAGTTTTTTCACGCACATTGGGAGACCCTATGCAATATTGTTACATCATTAAACCTGGGCCAGCCTGTTAGACTCAGTTATGATATATAGGACAAATATGCTGGTAATAATATAGTCAGTAAAAGATCTGTACAAATATGCTGTCATAATGTGTGCAAATATAATGCCATAATGTTCTGTGCAAAAGCCCTGCCATAATGTTCTGGTCAAATCTGGTGCACAATATGCTGACAATCTGCTCACCATCTGCACTAGTTCCAGCAGAACATTAATATTACCATTAATTAGATTTTACCAACCTGTAATTATATTAGATTATAAGTGTTATGACCAGGACATAGCTGTAGTGGATGTAGAGCCCCTCTAAACATATGCCCCTTGTTTACGCAACTGTAGACCACAACAGTCTCGTATAGCATCACTTACTCACATTAAAGCAAACTGGGTAAATGTTTTTGAGTGTTTTTTTTTTTTATTTTGCAGGAAGTTGTATTGTAAAGTGTACCTATGTACTTTACTACATCAGTATCACATCATATACTAGCCAATCCTATGTACTGCATATTAATAGGACACTTTGGCATACATTTAGCTATTAAATAATACCTGTTGTTTCTTATGACTTTTCAGGATAGGCTGTTATGTGTGTGTACATGAGGAGTAACACTATTTCTGGTCATTTTAAGACTTACATTCCATATTGTTTTAGCAGTTTCCTCATCTGCATGCTATAGATTGCCTATCTATAGCTATGCATATTTAGTTACAAGGTTTCTTTGAGCTGGTGGGAAGTGACTAGGTGCCAACCACTGCTCACAGTAAGTACAGGAGAATCTGCTCCACAATGGTTTCTCTCTCACTCAGAAACAGCCTCAGGACCATGGAGGACATAGACACAAATTTTGCTTCCTTCACCTACACCATCGATTTATGAAGAAATAAATAAAAGTTTACATACGCTTTAAAATGTAGATTCACAAAAACTTCTTTCAACTAAAACCTAAGCAAAAGAGTATAATAGAGAATAGCTAAATGTATTGTCTAGACATTCATAGAAATAACTTAAAGGATAGATGTCATACTCTGTAAACAATGTGCTCTGTGACCTCCAATTTATACCCGATCCCTCTTTTTGTGGTCCATGTAGGTAGAGAAGTGCCCGGATACAAAGAAGTATATATAACAGAGGACAATCTCATCATATAACTTTATTTATAAAGCATGGATAATATTACAACGATATCTCCATTTAGCAGGGAAAGTTTTTCCGGTAATAAGAATCAGGACTATGGTAAATTTATTGCCGTTGACCCCTAAAATAGTCATCTGACTCTAAGCCACTTTATAGGAATGGACTTTATGGGCTGTCATAAAAGGGCACATGTTTGCTGATGGATTAGCAAGGCTATGTCAAAGAATTTGAGATTTCATGCGGATTATTGTAAAGTTCTAGCGGCTATGGGGAGTGATTACAGTAAGAGCACTAATGTACCCCGGTAGGTGAACTTGTACTGTAATAGGTGCCTAACTATGCCAGGTAACAAAGCTGCCGGATGAAAAAAAAGAACTGTGCAAGAAAGAGACTGCCTGACTGATTAGGGGAGAGCAGACGTACAAAGAAATTGTAGAGTATGGCTAGCTGTGTAGGGGCATAGCCCTTGAGACTTGCTGATGAGTGCCGTGTTTTGCTGTGCCTGTGCACTAACACATGTTCACACAGCGTATCAGTAATTCAGAGGGACACCTGCTGGGTATCGGCCTCCTGTAGTCCATCTTCTAATCGTGCTCTCTTTCATTACAGCCAGCAAGAAGACTCCTCCACTGCCTTCCTGCATTTCCAGGTGTTCCCAACCTGTCTGACCTCAGTCCTCTCTTTAGACGAACAATATATTAATTTAACAAGTAACAATCTGGCACATAAAAATGGCAGATTTTAAGGCCAGACCGCAGCCAGCTGAGCCCTGTGAATTACGGCTGTAACGTATTACACTGAAAAGTACAATAAGGATAATAGGGGGTTGATTTCGCTTTTTACAGTTTGTCTTACTGAAGTAGTTTCAGTCACAACCCCCCAGAGATCAGTCACAAAATGTTTCATAGTCCTCAGAGAGCGGAGTCTTTACGGAAAACTGCAATTTGATGTGTGAAAGCTTCGGTTTATATGTTTATTTTTGCTTATTAAAGTGCCCTCAGTGGGGTTCGGGATAAATGTAGGTCTCAAGTAACCAAGAACATGTAGTGCTCACACTTCCCAATATGCAGTAAACTAAAATTTGATCCCTGGGAGCAGAGACATGGCTTTCCTCCAACTGGGGCAAATATTCAGCCTGCTAGTATTATCTGTGTATCTAAATACCTGGCCAAGGAAAAGTGGCCTATTGGCACTCCCCTGGCTCTCAGCACGTCTGACAGTAGCCATAGTAGCCACTTTTCTTCCATTCCCAAAAAAGTAAAATAAGGGCAAACTCTGAAGCATTTGCATTAAAGGGGTTGTCGTGGACCTAGAAAGTTGGATACTGATGACCTATTCCCAGCGCCACCACTACAGTGTAGGGAGCTCTGAACAGAGCTGCTTGTATACCTGATATACAGCGTCTGGCAGGCTGATCAGCAGAGGGTCCAGGTGCCAGACCCCGACCGATCTCATACTAGCTCTCAGCACCTGTGACATAAGCCAAAGTAGCCACTTCTCTTAAAACCCCCCAAAAAGTAAAATAAGGGCAAACTCTGAAGATTTGCTCCATCATTTCTGCAATCAGCAAATTCCCTGTTATAGAAATACTAAACTTTAGATCAGTGTTTCTCAACTTTTTCAAGTGAAAAAAGTTCTATTTAGGTACCCCCAAAGTAGCGATCAGTAATTAATGTCGGCAATATACAGTGCCTTGCCAAAGTATTCGGCCCCCTTGAACTTTTCAACCTTTTGCCACATTTCAGGCTTCAAACATAAAGATATAAAATTTTAATTTTTTTAGTGAAGAATCAACAAGTGGGACACAATTGTGAAGTGGAACGAAATTTATTGGTTATTTTAAACTTTTGTAAAAAATAAAAAACTGAAAAGTGGGGCGTGCAATATTATTCGGCCCCTTTATTTTCAGTGCAGCAAACTCACTCCAGAAGTTCAGTGAGGATCTCTGAATGATCCAATGTTGTCCTAAATGACTGATGATGATAAATATAATCCACCTGTGTGTAATCAAGTCTCCGTATAAATGCACCTGCTCTGTGATAGTCTCAGGGTTCTGTTTAAAGCGCAGAGAGCATCATGAAGACCAAGGAACACACCAGGCAGGTCCATGATACTGTTGTGGAGAAGTTTAAAGCCGGATTTGGATACAAAAAGATTTCCCAAACTTTAAACATCCCAAGGAGCACTGTGCAAGCGATCATATTGAAATGGAAGGAGTATCAGACCACTGCAAATCTACCAAGACCCGGCCATCCCTCTAAACTTTCATCTTAAACAAGGAGAAGACTGATCAGAGATGCAGCCAAGAGGCCCATGATCACTCTGGATGAACTGCAGAGATCTACAGCTGAGGTGGGAGAGTCTGTCCATAGGACAACAATCAGTCGTACACTGCACAAATCTGGCCTTTATGGAAGAGTGGCAAGAAGAAAGCCATTTCTCAAAGATATCCATAAAAAGTCTTGTTTAAAGTTTGCCACAAGCCACCTGGGAGACACACCAAACATGTGGAAGAAGGTGCTCTGGTCAGATGAAACCAAAATCGAACTTTTTGGCCACAATGCAAAACGATATGTTTGGCGTAAAAGCAACACAGCTCATCACCCTGAACACACCATCCCCACTGTCAAACATGGTGGTGGCAGCATCATGGTTTGGGCCTGCTTTTCTTCAGCAGGGACAGGGAAGATGGATAAAATTGATGGGAAGATGGATGGAGCCAAATACAGGACCATTCTGGAAGAAAACCTGTTGGAGTCTGCAAAATACCTGAGACTGGGACGGAGATTTATCTTCCAACAAGACAATGATCCCAAACATAAAGCAAAATCTACAATGGAATGGTTCACAAATAAACGTATCCAGGTGTTAGAATGGCCAAGTCAAAGTCCAGACCTGAATCCAATCGAGAATCTGTGGAAAGAGCTGAAAACTGCTGTTCACAAATGCTCTCCATCTAACCTCACTGAGCTCCAGCTGTTTTCCAAGGAAGAATGGGCAAGAATTTCAGTCTCTCGATGTGCAAAACTGATAGAGACATATCCCAAGCGACTTGCAGCTGTAATCGCAGCAAAAGGTGGCGCTACAAAGTATTAACTTAAGGGGGCCAAATAATTTGGCACGCCCCACTTTTCAGTTTTTTATTTTTTACAAAAGTTTAAAATATCCAATAAATTTTGTTCCACTTCACGATTGTTGTTGATTCTTCACCAAAAAAATAAAAATTTTATATCCTTATGTTTGAAGCCTGAAATGTGGCAAAAGGTTGAAAAGTTCAAGGGGGCCGAATACTTTCTCAAGGCACTATAAGGCTTTGTTTGGAGCCTCCGTTAACAGTTATGTCAAATTTGATGGAAAGACTAGCACAGCATGCAGCACTATTCTTCCCATGAAAGTGACGGACACAACCATGTAACCATGACAGACCTCCACAGACTCCCACCTTATTTTTATGGGGTCTATGACGAGGGTGATGGACCCATCACATGATGTCTATCATGTAATAGGTCCTTCTTTGCTGTGAGGAAGGGCGTAAACATTTTTATAGTGACCACACCTCATTTTGATGCAGCCAAACCCTTTATTGGGCGTGTCATGCCCCTTTTTGTGGTGCAGGCATTACGGCAGGCCTGGGAGATGTACTCACTCTTCTGCGACTCTGGGAGGTGACCTCTTTTTCTGGGACCCTGGTTGTTCTGGGAAAGTTGTCAAATATGAATAATACCTCCTTAGTGCCCAAGAACAGTATAATGCCCTCTTATCCCCAGAGCATAATGCCCCCTCAGTGCCCCCATACACAATACATTGACAAAGGATGGCAGCCACAGGGTTTCTTTAACAGAGAACTTCCCTCTGTAGGACTCAAGTGAAGCACATTTTTAAGTTTTGCTGATCTGCAAGAGATTTTCAAAAATAAAGGCAGGATGGAAAATGAGAGCCGGGAGCAGATTGACTGATATGGGTCACTCCAGCACTTATACTTTGCACAAGTTTTTGAATCCAATGTCCTTAAATTTCACCTTGCAATCTGAAAACTCCAGATGGCAGGCTGGAAAATCATTACTGGCTGTCAGAGTATAGTACAAGTATAAAATAGATATTTTTGCCACATTTAAAGTGCACTTGTAGCCAGATATCATGAACTTATGCTCAGGCCAATGTTCTTATCTGTGGAATAGTAAATATATGGAATTTATTATTTGGCACAAAGATACAGCGGACCAGCACTTCTAATCACTAGAGCTACGTATTATAGCAACAGATCGGCTTTAGTAAATGATTGCGCTACTAAAGGAGGCAACATCTGAAAGGGCTTGAGCTTCCTCCTGGCAGCAAGCCCAGTCACCAGATATGACCATACTAGATCTCTATGCTCTAATGGGGACCAGTGTGGTCACCTGCTATATCACAGAAGAAATGGAAAAAACCCTCTGTAGGATGAACTCTAGGTATTATGTAGCTAACTTGTTTTATTTTTACATGGTGGAACCAGAATATTTACTGAATACGAGCTGTAAAAAAAAATGCCCCTTTAATTTCCCATCCAAACTGCTAACAAAGCTTTTACTTCACATGTCTTAACTTTGTTTCCCAAGTCTTCAAAAGTTTAAGAAAAACACACAGGCAAACGGGCACATCAAGGATGGCATGAGCCTGCCTACAAGCATCTGCTGCATCAGGAAGGGAGCGAAACGTCTAACTTCAAAAGGATTCTACAAGTCTTTCATGTTTGGTTTTAATTGGTCGGTGTAAAGGGAACTGTGATTAGTGCCGCCGTGATTGATACGGTATTTTCAGTGCGCAGCATTTTCTCTGTGTATATATATATCATTCTATATCCTGTACAGTGACTTACAAAGCTGCACAAATTAACACTTTGCTAACTGCTGAGTAGGCAAACACGTCAGAAACCATAAACCGAGAATAGAGAATGGGGCTAGCGCTGCTCTATGGAAAAGGGGAACGTGACTTCAAAACGTAAAGTAAAACAACAACTAAGGCCTTATGCGCATGGCCAGTGGCGTAACTACCGCAATAGCAGCTGCAGCAGCCTGCGACCTTAAGGGGCCGGTAAGGCCCTGCTGCTTTTTTTTTTTTTTAATAGGCCGTTATCTAATGAAGTAACCCCAACAGGTAACAGGGCCTATTTACTTACTTTCACCTTTTGCCCGGTACGTCCCAAATCACGTCACTGACGCTGAACAGGGGCTCCCTAGAGGGGAAGCGGAGGCAGCCATGAGCAGGAGAGAGGATTGGTAAGTAGGTCCGCAGGCCTACGGCAAAAGTATTTGCTGAGTAAACACAGTGAGATTCGTCTTGCGAGGTTCACCTGGCGGTTCTGTCCGGACCCTGATGTATAATGATCGGAGGCCCAGGGGAGGTGAGAAACGTAAGAAACCAGTGTTACTCATCTCTTCTGGGCTCTGGAGTGACTCCCTGCTGTCTTTGGGCCTCTTTAGTGACATCAGAGACGTCATGTGGGCCTGGCTGGCGTCATGACGCATAATGACGCTGGTGTAACCCACATTTGTGACGTCATTGAAGACGGACGAAAACAGCAGGGTGTCGTGCCGGAGCCCAGGAGAGGTATGTAACATTGTTTTTTATGTTTGATCACCCACCCATGGCCTCCAATCATTACACTCAAGTGTATAAAAAGACCCCAGAGTATAATAATAGTTCATGGCTGGTGAACCCCTAACATTTCTGGGTCTGCCGAACCTGAAATTTTTGCAATTTGGAACGAACACTGCAGGACTGTTTCATCCAAGAGCAGGGGGAAGGGTTTCAAAAATATTAGCAATGAGGGCGCCAAGTATCTTAACTATGTATTAGACATAAATTGAGAATTTTCTCTGTAAACCGGAGGGTCACTTCAATGAGAGTATCAGTCATAACCTGTGGTTCTCGAGGCTACAATTCAGCAATTCAACGTACACTAATTCACTGTCCCATCTTCAGCTCTGTCAGTAATACAAAGTGACAACGGCCATGCACAATAAACCACAGACCTGACTTTATTCTCTAATCCAAGACCCATTTCAGGTTCAGCTTCCTTGCCAAGAAATGAATCAATTTTTAATAACCTCCCTACTGACACCATCGTTACGAGAGCTCAGCATGCAGTACACTCCACCGGGCCCCGGATCGGACATCACCGAGGCAGCGTGGCAGAACCTTTTGCAGTGTTTACTCTTATTAAATTGATCGTGTCATGTTGTTTTCGGCATTGAGTGCCTGTAGACCTGCTGAGATCTCTTCCTCCTGTCAGTGTCTGAAATCCATCTTATGCGTAGTGTAGGAAAGACATTTGTTGTTGTCTCCCCTGACTTGTAGCCCCTACAGTATAGTGATACACCGCAGCATTAGTATATGATTGCAGCACACAAACATACATCCTCCCCCTCTCCTCTCGGACTTGGTTCTGTCCAATTATTTCTACGGGATGAAAAAGTTTCTTCACTGTAGAATTCCTAAACCAAGCCCTTTATCCCTGAGTAGGCTATAAAAAAAGATAATCCAGGATTTAGCTAAATATATTCACTGCTTAACATATTTTCCCGCTGCCAATTACTCTTGTGCATTATTAGCACTTAGATTGGTTTGCTCAGACCTGGCACAGATATTAAAATGTTCAGATTTGTGCAATCAGAATTATACAACCTGCGGTTGTACTGAGGTGGATGGAATAAAAGGGACCGGAACGTACATTCATTCTATAGAAGCCAAAAATAATTGAAAAAAATACCTTCAAATTTTTAATTCAGACATTTTTAATGGTCTAACCAATGGCGGTTTCCAAGGCTAACAACCACTGGCAGCCATGTTTCTGGATGAATCTGTCATTTTGATTTCCATATAGGAGGGTAACACCCAGGGCAGCAAGTATAGCAGCTGTTATGGGGCCTGTTTTAACAATGGGGCCTATTATGGTAAGGTACAAGTAAAATTAAGTGTACTTCTTTCCCTGCAGCATTCCTTTTTGCATTATTCATGTTCATGGACCGTCACATTACCTCACTATCCATGTATTGTGACATCATTATATGTTTTTCCTATGCTGTGATGTCACAAGTACATGGAGAGTTCTTATGTGTGCGTAATCACAATATGCTGTTTCATAGGGTACAGTATTTCTGCATTGTGAGGCTAGGTACACATCTGTGCTGCCAAAACATCGACCGTCATAAACCGCAAAAACAGCGGTTACCCACGGAAACTGGCAGACCCCATAGACTAAAATGGGGTCCATCGGGTGTCTGCTGTTTCTGCAGCGGAGTCTCCAACAGATGTGAACTTAGCTTTACATCACTGTATAGTATTTGTACAGTAACATTACTGTACATTTTGCCACAAGTGATATCATCCTGTGCATTATTCCTATGCTGTGAAATCACTGTGTATATTATCCCTGTACTATGACATCACTGCGTTTGCTATTCCTGTACTGTGACATCACTGTGTGAATTATCCTTGCACTCTCACATCACTTTATTATTCCTGTACTGTGATATCACTGTATGCATTATTCTTGTACTGTGACATCATTGTTTACATTTTCCCTGTACTGTGACATCACTGTGTGCATTATCCCTGTACTGTGACATCACTGTGTGAATTATCCCTGTACTGTGACATCACTGTGTGCAATATCCCTGTACTCTGACCACACTGTGTACATTTTCCCTGTACCCTGACCTCACTGTGTTTATTATCCCTGTACTCTGACCTCACTGTGTATATTATCCCTGAACTGTGACATCAATGTGTTTGCTATTGATGCACTGTGACATCACTATGCGTATTATCACAAGAATGTCATATTTATGTGTTCCATTTTTCCTGTACTGTGGCATCACTGTATGCATATTTTCTGTGCATTAGGAAGGACAATTTAGTAAACTTTCCATATTTTGAACTTGCTGTTGAAGGTGGTTTTGGTGGAGTGTGGCCCCATTCCAAGTTTTACTATTTTTCCTCATGACATTGTCGTACCCTTCTTTCTATGGCTTCAGAGTTACTTCCCCTCTTCTATCTCCCATATTCCTACTGCATTTATTGTCAGTCCTCACTGTAGGTCTGGCATTTTATTCCTGCATCTGTTTAGTAGGATGAGCATGGTTATATATCCCATACAGATAAGGCAGTGTAACATAAACACAAAAAAATTTATCATGAGTAGCAATGCAGTTCTTTATCTCTTATAATACCTGTTATTTGAAGTGTTTTTCCTGGTTTATACATATTTTCCTGTTTTGTATTTCCTGTTTATATACTATAAACTTATTTACATGTTTCTTCTGGTATCTCCGTATGTATGACTGCTACATATAAGTATACACAGACAGGAAGGTATGTGGAGATAAATCATCCTGAAAAGAGTATGTGTGGAAATAAATGTAAAGTACATTACAATAGCATACAAATGTACAATCCATATGGAACTGATGGCACATAAAAAGAGTCTTGAAGTCTGCGGCAGACAGTCAGATCATAATCAGGTTTTGTAACACAGCAGAGCACTCTATAGGAGATTGCCAATTAGAAAAGAACAGCCAGTGTGCCAACAGTTAGTATGTGATAGTGCCCTGTGGGTGCACAAAATGTACGCAGTGGGTGCCAATGTCTCAATGAATACTTCCAAACATTCCGGATCGCCAAAGAGGGACACTTCACATAACTAATAGTCAAATCACAGCTTGACCAACAGCTATCAGCCCCAATGACAAGTGTATATTTTTCACCCCCTGGCATTGCTTGCCTTAAAGGGAAAGTATTGCCATTTTTTTAAAATGTATTTATTAAAGCCAGAAAGTGAAATTTACCATTTTTTCTAATCTTTTTTCATTTTCTTATTGTAGATTTTATTTTATTCAGTTTTCTGGACATGATTATAGGGGCTGCCATCTTGCCCAAGCCTCTCCTCTGCTCATTTAACAATATTTAGTGACATGTTTTACAGCAGTTTTCATGGCCAAAGGCAACAATTGTCTGGAGATGACTCATTCAGGTCTACGGGCAAGTTTTATAGACATGCTCTGTGCACGGATGGGGAGCAGACAAGATGTGAATTCATTTATTGTCAGTAGTGGGAGCAATAATGGTATGTGGTGTTATCTATAAAGGTGTTATCTTCTATTGTAATGCTATCTGCGATGTAAATGGGATGACTGTTGCAAAAGAACACCTACCAAATTGGTGACTGCTGGAAAGAAAACCCCTACTAAATTGGCAGGTTGAGTCTAATATTAGGCTTAGTAACTAGAGTAAAAATTGCAGGATATAGTATTTCTTTAAGCATAGAGAGTGACATGGAAAATGAAAAATGAAATCATTAAAAAAATCTATACAAATATGTTAAACATAAAAATTTTAGGTCATTTTCTGGTGACAAATTCACTTTAATGGGGTCTGCTGGGTGTCCGTTGGGTTTTCCGCTGTTTTTATACTGAAACCGTCAGAGAGAAAACTCCTCCATGCCGGACTCTTCTCTCCACTGATTTTCCACGGTTTCTACGCCAGTGTCTCCAACTGAGGCATTTACCGCCAGCACTCACAATTTTAACGGCAGTGCATTTTAATAAAGTCCTCCCAATATATTTATTAGCCGCTTCCTGTAGGTCTATAATGAAACAGTCTTATAATACATTTCAGTATGTGAACTAGCCATGAAAATGTAAGTATCTATGATGAGCTGACTTGAATAGTGCCAGTGAATGACCCCATCACCTGCCATATATCTCCATCCATGCCATCACCTCCACATCATTACACTACTTAGTAAACATGGGCCAGCCTGTCTTTCATCAGCAACTTGGAAGCTGTTGTATTGACCTTGTCTAAACGCTTTCTCACCATTTTATGCTACTCTTTAATCCTCTGAATGAGTAATTGGCTGTTTTTTCCCAAAAGGCCAGGGTGCATTTAAAACGAAAATAAAGAACCACTTTGCATTATGCTGAATTCACACTGCAGCGGACAGGATTATAGATGGAAAAGCACTTTTTTCCTCTTGTCCCGAGAGGTTAAGCACGAGGTGAGACCTGGTTTTGATTAAGGGTTGAGTGCCGAAGCCTTATAAATAAATACGTATTTGTATAAAATCACCACTGTGTGTACAGTGATATACGCCAATACCGGACAGTATGAGACTCTGAGATACTAGGCACATGTCATGATATTGCTGCATGCTAATGGATCTTATCCCTGGGACTGTGATCTATCTATCTATCTATCTATCTATCTATCTATCATATCTCATATTGTTCTACTTAATATCTCTGTCTATCTGATATCTATCAATCTCTCTGTCTATCTTATGTTTGACCATAAGTTCCTGTTACATGAGTTACAGATTGGGCCAGCTATCGGGGACCAGTGTTTGTAAGAATGCTTCTTCCCAATAACTGGCCCAAGTAAATGTGCCATCGATCACCCAACAAAAAGTAAACTCAGTACATGGAATCATTGTACCAATCTTTCTTCCCCCTGGTAAAGTATTGTGCAAACATTTTAGGCATGTGTGTAACAAATGCTACAAAGTAAGAATGCTTTCAAAAGTAGAAGTAATAATTTTATTAATTGTCAAAAATAAACTAAGTGAATAAACAAAAGAGAAATCTAAATCCCATCAATATTTGGTGTGATCACTCTTTGGAGGAGGAGTCCTGGAAGTGATGATATGTCCCCAGAGCCCTGATCTCAACATCATCCAGTCTGTCTAGGATTACATGAAGAGACAGAAGGATTGGAGCAGACCTACATCCACAGATGATCTGTGCTTAGTTCTCCAAGATGGCAGGAACAACCTTCCTGCGAGTTCCTTCAAACACTGTGTGTAAGTGTACCTAGAAGAATTTAGCATGACGCTTTTTTATTTCAATGTCCTGCTTTTGACCTCCTCAATTCAGGGTGAAATTTCACACGTGGAATCCACCTCAAAATCAACTCCAAATTAGGCCATATGAACATACTCTAAGTCTACAAACAGAGATAATATACAATGGGACAACTTCCCATCTGGACAACCCCTTCTTAGGATGAAGCTGTTCCAGCTCTGCCATTACATGTGACTGCTTATTTCCCACTGGTGGACATTGTATCAGAAATGTAGATAATGCAACTAGATCTAATAATGATGGGACATCCTTCATGTCTACAGGAAAGTAGATTTTATCATCATTATCATGACAGGGTTTCTTTACTATAAGAACAGTGAGACTATGGAACTCACTGCTACACAATGTTGTGATGCCAGGTTCATTCTAAGTTAAAAAAAAAAAATTGGGGTTCAGCCAAACCTGAGATTTTTGGGGTTCTCCACCTGGATGTCATTATTATACTCTGGGGTCTCTTAAGAACCCAGAATATAATAACTGGAGGCCTTAGGAAGTTGTGTCAGCTTCATGATGCTCTGATGACATCAATATGCCCTAGTGACTGCAATCTCCAAGTTCACTGACATCATCAAAGAGGCTGGAAGATACTGGGAAAGAAGAGTGGACCTCCCAGAGAGGTGAGGAAAGGTGGTTTTGTACACCTTTAAACCAAAACTAGTGGGTGAACCTCCCAAATACAACAATCCCCTGAAGTTCATCCATCACTAGTTGTGGATAATAGATTTCTGGGGAGGGGATGTTGATACAATAATTTATTCTGACTGTCATATCTGGAGTTGGAAAGGATTTATTTCTCCCCTAATATGGGACATTTGCCATTCCCTTCAAGGTTTTTGCTTTCCTCTGGATGAATAAAGTAGGATTATACCGTGTAGATTGGACTTCATGAACCTGCATTTTTTTTAAGCTTATCAATGATGTAACTTACTCATAGAAACACAACTACAACTTAATGTGGACACAACATGTCACCTCTTAGTGCTCGTGATGCTATGGAAACACGGAGCATCACAGGGATTTGCATAATTGTTGACAGAAGGTGGAAGCTGAACTTGAGACTGTTTACTACATTCTTGGAATAAATGCCTTGAAAACAAGGAGAGCAAGTAATTAGAAATGTTTCAAAGCATTTCTTGAGATTTCCACAGCCCTCAAGCCAACTGTCACATGGATGACCTTATATACTCTAGTGGAAGAGTGAAGAAATCAGGAGATACCTTTTAGAGGCTAACTGAGTATATTTATAAGTAAGCTTTCAGAAGCGCATGCTTCCTTCATCAGACATGGTGAACATGGTTAACACCATGTCTGATGAAGGAAGCATGCGCTTCTGAAAGCTTACTTATAAATATACTCAGTTAGCCTCTAAAAGGTATCGCCTGATTTCTTCACTCTTCCACTACTTTCAATGGCTAACACGGTACAACATTATACTTATATACTCTAGATAGCATAGCCCTGCTGGAGTCCTTACAGCGCCTGTCCAGATGGTTGGGGCTTACAGTATATAACCCCTTTATGTCTGTTCTATTACAGTAAGGACTTCGCAGGACGATACAGGCTTCTCGGTGGCAATAGGTCTTTATTAAAACTTTCACTCTGTTTGTTATATATGTTTTCTCATACAGTGCAGGCCGCTCTGTTCTGTTTAAAGAGAAATCTCTCAGAGGAACTGTCTCATAGCTCACTGATTACTTTATTCACTGTGTAGCTCTTATCTCTGTTCTCATGAAAGCTAATAAATACTTATTAAAGCTGCATTCTTATCACTTCAGCTTAAATGAGCCCTTAAAACAACAGAGATAAGGGCTGCAGAGAGACAGATTTCTTTCTGAACGGCACAGAGCAGCCTGCACTGTATGTGAATACAATCTAGCAGCAAGACAATAGGAGAAACAATTTTAATAAAGAGGTGTATTTTTGACCAAAATATAATAATACAAGTGTATCTTTAAAGATGCAAAATTAAAATTAATTGTACATACTGTGTACATACATAGTATTATAAAGATATGAGCTCTTACCTTTACAAACAGTATGGTTCTCCGGTTCATATCCAGCTTTGCAAGTACATCTTCCTATAGGAACCATCCACTCTCCATCTCCATTGCAGTACAGTTTAATATGTACATCCACTTCCTCTGCATTTGGGATACAGGTCCCTCGTGATATCACCAATGATGTGCTCTCTGCCCCAGTCATGGTTTCAGGGAAGACTGCAAAATTCTGAACCACACTAGGGCACTTTTTGAAGAAGACACGGACGGAGAGGAGCGACATGCATGCTCCATAATCCTGGAAGGCTAAATAGAAGCCACTGCGAGTCAATGGGCCAAAACTACGAACCTCTGTGTTCACCTTCATCAGTCTGCCCCCAAAGTCTACTTGTGAGAAACTCTCGTCGGCAGCTATGGTGTCCACTTTGAGATAAGGGGCATCATTCCAAAAGGCAGAGTCTTTGTTGGCAACATGAGAGTCTGTCTCATAATAATACAAGTTAAATGTCTCTTTACAAGAGCCTGGCACATTAGGGAGGCTACTACAGTCCCGCACAGTGAAACGCATTTCCACATAGACTCGTTGGGCATTTCGCCTTGGAATAAAGGTGGTGCGGAGCCAATTGTTTTGGTTAGGCCCAAAAACATTACACACCTGATATGTGCGGATAGTGTTGAGGTTTTCATCATAGCCACTTACTTCTTCCCACTGCAAGAAAAGAAGACTATAATTATCTATTCCATAAAATGTCTGTATACATTTCAATATAATTTTACTACTAAATTGCAAATTTGTGATCATCCTGCTACACATCATGTCACCCCATGTAGCACTAACATGTGAATTGGTATGGCTACATGGATCTAATCCCTGCTCAGTAGTTTTATAGCCATTACAATCATGAGATCAGTACAGCGGTATCTAGATAAACTTAATGAGCTGTAGGATGTGAACCATATTGCACCTGTCTTATTCAGTTGTACTATAGGATGTAGGGTTCCCCTGCACAACCTAAGACTAGTAAGATATAACCGTAGACATAATGAGATGGAGCATGTGTAGGGATGATCTAGCCCCTTATTCATACAGTACATCATGGATTAAACCTTCTATGTATTAGATCTGTGCAAAATAAAACTATGACACTCTCTATCTATTGGTCTGTTCCTATTGCAAATGACTGTCCAGAGTGCAACACTCCCAATTCTTGTAAATGTCTTCATTGTATGTATAATACTGCAACTAACAGCAAGCAGGTATCAAATAGGAATCAGACACCGCTTTAAAGGGAATGTGTCATCACAAAATGACCTTTTTTTTTTTTTTTTTTTTTTTAATTGTCCTTGTTATCTGTGTTAAAAATCCTACAGTTCTGACTCTGGCCAGAAAGCTAAATGATTTGCTGAGACTTCCTGTTTTCTGTAGGAGACAGGAAATGACAGACTATTTTAGGATTAGTGGCTAGAGTTAAAGTTGCAAAATTTTTTGTATTTTTTTTTTTACTATAGATAATAGATAATGGTAAATTAAAAGCTACATTGCCAAAAATTCTTTAAAAAAATATGTTTGCAATATAAAAACACAACTTAAACAATAGGTCTCTTTGAAAGCGATATGTTCCCGTTAAAGGAAACTTCAGGGTAAATTCACACATGGCAGTTTTGTTGTAACAAAATTATTTCCATTTGTCTAAATCAAGTTGTTTTGCTGGCAAGCACATTACTGAAAGCCCCATTGTGATGAATAGGATAGCTGCATACAGTAACAAGGCTGCTGCTTATTACATCCTTAAAGGGGTAATGACACAAAAAGTATTTATCCTCTATCCGTAGAATTGGATAGAGGATAAATAACTGATTGATGGGGGCCTGACCGATGAGACTCCCGCCAATCCCAAGAAAGGGCAGTCCTTTCTCCCAGTTGCACATTCAACCTGACCACAGCTAGGACCTCGTGTTCTCACCTCATGGCATAGCCCCTTTAAAGAGTCATAAAAGTGCTGATCATATGGGGATAAGTAAGGTAGTCTTCTCTCTAAACTGGCCCTCCATTGCCAATATAGCACTATTTTTGTCAATATGCAAATGAGCTCTTTGGAGCAATGAAGGCATTGCCTCTTACCTCTTTGGAATGGAAATGTCCTCATTGCTCCAAAGAGATAATTTGCATATTGACAAAAATAACGATATCTCAGAAATGGAAGCACAGATCACAAGGGGCTGGGTTCTGGTGAAAACCCTATGTCACTAATAATCCTCTGGGCATGTCTTTATTCTTTGGCTCACCACAGCTACCAGTGACTTAAAAAAAAATGCATTTTTGTAACAACCTTAATTGTGAAGGAACTTCAAGTATGTATGAAGTCGTCAAATGGGCCAAGCCATATGCACTAGAAATCCAAGTTATAGCAGACATTGCTTATAACAACCCCTCTAATGCAGCTTATGTCCTCTAACTACTTTGTTGGCAGCTCCATTTTCCTTATCTTAAAGTTACAGTACCTTGAAAACGCCAAGCAGCCCAAGGCACCGTAGAATCACACTCCAGTGCCCCGCCAAGTACTTCACATTGTAAATATGAAGGCTGTTGGCTCAGAGAACACATAATGGAGAATTACTTTATGTAAAAGGATGTCGATCCAAAGCGTAAAATGCTACCGCAATGTAATTCAGCAAGCTATGTCAGACAGATGGTTTTCCCGCATACAAAAGTGTGCCATATTAAAATGGAGTCTGAGGTTTTTAAAGCGTCAAGTAAAACAGCAGCCAGGGAAGCACAGACTGTTACTATTTGCATGTAAAATTACTTTGTGCCTGCACTTGTCTGCAGTTTATCTCTATGGAGAATTCTCCTTCTGCAGCATTCGGCTCCACACCAGCATAACCTGTCTTCTGAGAACTATACATTTTTATCTTTTGCATAAAGCCGATCCCCCACTAAGCATCATCTTGTCTACTCCTGGCTCATTATCTACATTTCTGCTCCTCTTGCATCACAAAGGTAAGTGATATTAATCACAAAGATTAATTTGGCTGGATAGCACTTCATGGTACTTTAGAAATTTGCGCTCCGCAAGCTCCGGGGAGGAAGTCACCGCAGCAACTAATTAAAACCCCATCTTAAAAAGCAATGTTATTGTTCTGATAATGAAATAAACAGGAGATGAAAGAGGATAAGGTGCGTGTAAAGAGGCCGTGGCGGAAGCTTCATTCCCACCAACATTAGCGCTTACACCATGGCAAATCCAAGTGCCAATAATAAGAATGTACATTAAACTATTGCAACAATAAAGCACTTGGCCTTAGAACACATCCAGTAAAAAATCGGATCCTTGTCTGATAACCCCCATTGTTTATTTCATGCTTTCCCTAAAATATAACTGATGTAACAAAACTCCTATCATCTACCACAAGCTACATTCCCATTACCAAACTACCTACCCCGATCTTATTTATTGACAGGGTGGGAAACTATGACACACATGATAAAGGGAACCTGTCATGCTGAGTATGCTGTCCATGTGCCATTACGGTATAGAGCAGGAAGAGCTAGACAAATTGATATAAAGTTTTGTAGTTTAGGAGTCCAGTGGGCGGTCCTAATCTGTGACTGATTGACAGCCATCCTTGTTTGATTGTACATTTAGAAATATCTGGGTAGCACCGCCCACTGGACTCTTAGCTAAAAGTTACTGACAGCTACAGATTCCCGATAAATAGTAATTAAATTATTATTAAAAGAAAAAAAAGATATACCTCTTATTATTTACTTGTTATCTGTGCTACCAAGTTTTACACATCCCCACAGTTTTCTTGATCATGAATGCAATGTCAGAAATACAATGAATACTGACACTCAGAATAGTAAAAGAGAACTGGCAAGAGGTAGAATTAACTTAAAGTAAATCAGTCAGGTGATTTCTGCTGTCCCATCTCAAAGAGGAATATTATAAGAGGGGAAGAAGCTGAGCTGTGTGATATATACATTTATATGATAGAGGGAGAAAAGATGAGCTGTGTGATATATACATTTATATGATAGAGGGAGAGAAGCTGAGCTCAGTGATATATACATTTATATGATAGAGTGAGAATCTAAGCTGTGTGATCTATACATTTATATGATAGAGGGAGAGAAGCTAAGCTGTGTGATCTATACATTTATATGATAGAGGGAGAGAAGCTAAACTGTGTGATATATACATTTATATGATAGAGGGAGAGAAGCTAAGCTGTGTGATATATACATTTATATGATAGAGGGAGAGAAGCTGAGCTGTGTGATATATACATTTATATGATAGAGGGAGAGAAGCTGAGCTGTGTGATATATACATTTATATGATAGAGGGAGAGAAGCTGAGCTGTGTGATATATACATTTATAAGACAGAGGGAGAGAAGCTGAGCTCAGTGATATATACATTTATATTATAGAGGGAGAGAAGCTGAGCTGTGTGATATATAGATTTATATGATAGAGGGAGAGAAGCTGAGCTGTGTGATATATACATTTATAAGACAGAGGGAGAGAAGCTGAGCTCAGTGATATATACATTTATATTATAGAGGGAGAGAAGCTGAGCTGTGTGATATATACATTTATATTATAGAGGGAGAGAAGCTGAGCTGTGTGATATATAGATTTATATGATAGAGGGAGAGGAGCTGAGCTCTGTGATATATACATTTATATGATAGAGGAGAGGAGCTGAGCTGTGTGATATATACATTTATATGATAGAGGGAGAGAAGCTGAGCTGTGTGATATATAGATTTATATGATAGAGGAGAGGAGCTGAGCTGTGTGATATATACATTTATATGATAGAGGGAGAGGAGCTAAGCTGTGTGATATATACATTTATATGATAGAGGGGGAGGAGCTAAGCTGTGTGATATATACATTTATATGATAGAGGGATAGAAGCTAAGCTGTGTGATATATACATTCATATGATAGAGGGAGAGGAGCTAAGGTCTGTGATATATACATTTATATGATCGATGGAGAGAAGCTAAACTGTGTGATATATTTCCAAAGATATACTAATCAGGAATTTGGGGAATAAAGCAGTGCGGAATATGATGGCAATATATAAGTAAGCAAAATAAATAAATAAAATTAGGTTTGTATAATAGAGGGCAAGAATATGAGAATTATATATTCTTACTTTTATTTACAAACCTGTTTCTGAATAGAAAACCCTTATGGTAGTTTTTTCACCTCCATTGTCTGACAGCTGCATGTATATACCATATACATGCCAAAATACTGATCCCCTTACATTAATATATCACATGAAGGCAGCATGGTGGTGTTTATATAGAATACAGAGCACGGACAGCTAACTACAGGGACTGACAGACACTGATGCTTTGGACTACTTGATAATCCTACATCTGCCTGATCCCATAGATATTACATTAAAAGAATTTTACTATATACATAAATTTCTGCGCACAACAACCCTATAAAGACAAGATTATAATGTCATTTCTTGGAATCGATGGGTCCTGCAATCATTACATCAGTGAAAGGCGAAACTTGTTTATTAGACGCATTAATGTACTAGTACAAGTATATTATTATGGAGATTATACTCATATAAATTATGATTTCAGTTATGACTTTGACCTATAGAAATGCATTTAGCTTACAGCTTCTTGCCTCTAGATGGTCATAGACGACCTTAGTGACTTATATTCTTATCATTTATAACAAAGGGTTCATTGTCCATCCATCTTCTTTAAATGGAAAAGTAATTTCACTCCTCATGTATGTTAGGTTAGTGATGCAACCAGGAATATATACAGCCTTGGCTAATACAGTGCTGGCCAAAAGTATTGGCACCCCTGCAATTCTGTCAGATAATACTCAATTTCTTCCAGAAAATGATTGCAATCACAAATGCTTTGGTAATAATATCTTCATTTATTTTGCTTGCAATGAAAAAACACAAAAGAGAATGAAAAAAAAAGTCAAATCATTTATCATTTTACACAAAACTCCAAAAATGGGCCGGACAAAAGTATTGGCACCCTCAGCCTAATACTTGGTAGCACAACCTTTAGACAAAATAACTGCGAACAACCGCTTCCGGTAACCATCAATGAGTTTCTTACAATGCTCTGCTGGAATTTTAGACCATTCTTCTTAGGCAAATTTCTCCAGGTCCCTGAGATTTGAAGGGTGCCTTCTCCAAACTGCCATTTTGAGATCTCTCCACAGGTGTTCTATGGGATTCAGGTCTGGACTCATTGCTGGCCACTTTAGAAGTCTCCAGTGCTTTCTCTCAAACCATTTTCTAGTGCTTTTTGAAGTGTGTTTTGGGTCATTGTCCTGCTGGAAGACCCATGACCTCTGAGGGAGACCCAGCTTTCTCACACTGGGCCCTACATTATGCTGCAAAATTTGTTGGTAGTCTTCAGACTTCGTAATGCCATGCACACGGTCAAGCAGTCCAGTGCCAGAGGCAGCAAAGCAACCCCAAAACATCAAGGAACCTCCGCCATGTTTGACTGTAGGGACTGTGTTCTTTTCTTTGAAGGCCTCTTTTTTTTTTCTGTAAACTCTATGTTGATACCTTTTCCCACAAAGCTCTACTTTTGTCTCATCTGACCAGAGAACATTCTTCCAAAAAGTTTTTGGCTTTCTCAGGTAAGTTTTGGCAAACTCCAGCCTGGCTTTTTTATGTCTCTAGGTCAGAAGTGGGGTCTTCCTGGGTATCCTACCATAGAGTCCCTTTTCATTCAGACGCCGACGGATAGTACGGGTTGACACTGTTGTACCCTCGGACTGCAGGACAGCTAGAACTTGTTTGGATGTTAGTCGAGGTTCTTTAGCCACCATTCGCACAATCTTTCGTTGAAATCTCTCGTCAATTTTTCTTTTCCGTCCACATCTAGGGAGGTTAGTCACAGTGCCATGGGCTTTAAACTTCTTGATGACACTGCGCACGGTAGACACAGGAACATTCGGGTCTTTGGAGATGGACTTGTAGCCTTGAGATTGCTCATGCTTCCTCACAATTTTGCTTCTCAAGTCCTCAGACAGTTCTTTGGTCTTCTTTCTTTTCTCCATGCTCAATGTGGTACACACAAGGACACAGGACAGAGGTTGAGTCAACTTTAATCTATTTCAACTGGCTGCAAGTGTGATTTAGTTATTGCCACCACCTGTTATGTGCCACAGGTAAGTAACAGGTGCTGTTAATTACACAAATTAGAGAAGCATCACATAATTTTTCAAAGGGTGCCAATACTTTTGTCCACCCCCCTTTTTTATGTTTGGTGTGGAATTATATCCAATTTGGCTTTTTGACAATTCTTTTTGTGGTTTTCCATTGAAGACAAATTAAATGAAGATATTATTACCAAAGCATTTGTGATTGCAATCATTTTCTGGAAGAAATTGAGTATTATCTGACAGAATTGCAGGGGTGCCAATACTTTTGGCCAGCACTGTATAAAGGCTTATGATAAAGGCACTTCATTGTCTAGGTTATTTATGTGGTGTCAGAGCCAACACTGCCTTACAATGAGCTCTTTCACTCTTTACCAGTGATGTATACAACCTCTAAATTGTACAATGCTATTATAAAGCACACAAAGACCTCTACTCTATAAGCCTGTACTGTACTTCCCCATGCCCCTGATTTAGTACAGAGGTCTATCTTGGGATTCATACTGAAACAATCCATTGCGTGCCATATTATGGATCACTTCTTCTAGGTGTGAATAACCCTGTAAAAGAGTGCTCCATAGTGAAGGTGAATAAAGAGTATATCAACAGAGGTAAAGTAGCAGAAAGATCTGGTGTGATGCTTAGTTACTTGGAGTAGGTTTCCAACCCAGATCCAAATATGTATAGAGACTCCAAGCTCTTGAAAGAGACTTCTTACTCTCAGAAAGACCTTCATCAGGCCATCAGATTGTCCATATATCTCAAACTGACAAAATCCACTTCCATAATAGTTAGAGCAACGTCATTCATACTGGTCAGTACGGCTGTGGACTTCACTGCGGACTATCTGATGACCGAAAATGCTAGCCTATATGTTGACTCTGTTATGTATCTCTGAAAAAAAGGCCTTTTATAATGTTTTTGAGAGTACACAGACTCTATATACACAAGCAGAGGAAACTTACATAATACAATATAATATAGTAGAGGATACATGTACAGTAATTCATATTAACTATATATAATACAGATTCTTCACATTGGCTTCTTAGAATAATTTTTTTTTGGATATTGGATTTTCATGATCCAGCGTTGTCCCACAGAATATATGCTTTAACCTACAATAAGTCCTTAAGCCTCATGAAAATGGTGACATTATGGATTTCTGTTGTACCTAAACCGCCATGTGTCTGTACCATACTTACAGAATCCATGCAAAGAAATTGTAGCTTGCTTTATCCCAAGCCATATTATGCATAAATTCTTCCCTAATAAGTAGAATATGGTGAAACATTTGGTGTGATACGAACCCGTAGAGACTCTATGGGTGGAATTTATTAAACCATCTATACCAGTTTTCTCACTTAGATGGGTGTTAATGTGGGGCATCTTTAGAATCTTTGGCACACATATGTTACTCTTAAGATACTGTATGTCAAACTTTGTTCTGCCCCTTGCTCAACACTTTTTGGGAACGTTGAAGGAGGGGTATGAAGAGCAAGGAGGACTGGGGTAGGGACGCCTCGGCCCAACAAATTTATTATAACTTACACCAACCAGAAAGCTGGCATGAGTTATGCACCAGCTCCTGATTGGCGCAGATTTCAATTGCTTGGGAAAGTGTCTGATTTATTAAGAGTCTGGAGCCTTGAATATTTCAGGCACGCCTCGCACTAATTGGACTGGCATAGGAATATTCACTCATTTCATTAGTACTGGAAGATATCACCGTATACTTATTAAAAAACATAGCTCTTTAATGATCTGCTTTGATATAAGTAAAATAAAGGTCAATATAGCTAAATCTATGAGTCTCATTAGTCAGTATCAGAATGTATGTATTCTGTAGATAGACACAGCATAGATAATGATCAGCACTGGCAGCTATGGAACTCACACTAATAGCATGAACACATTGGCTTTTAGATGTAAATGTGGACATTGGGGATAATGACTGCTTTCTGGGAAACACATTAAACAGCCATAATGAATTGTTCGCCTTATTACAATACAATGGCAGTGTGAAAACTTGTCAACACTTAGCATTATAGCAACCAATATAGGTAATTAACTAATTACATGCTGTTCTATAAAGCAGTCAACTAATGTAAATGGACATTTGGCATAAAATATAGGATGTGATAAAATGTATTCATAGTGAAGTTGGCACCATTTTATAATATGTATCTGAATAGTTATATAATTCTGTGCCTATTCTTTTAGTCATCTTTATAGCAGTCGGAGTTGAGTTTTTCCAATGCAGAGCTCCAAATCTCCTGTGTACAAATAGTGCAATGAAGAAATTCTAGTGGACTGAGGTTGCCATGAGAAGGAGCTTAAGTCTGTTACGAATACACAGCGTTCTGGCCATGGCAGAAAAGCCACGACAAAAAAACGCTGCGTATTACAGTACCTCTAAAGTGGATGGGATTCTGGCTAATCCCATCCACACATTGCAGAAAAAAATCTGCAGCGGAAATGCTGCGATTTCAAAAACCGTTACATTTTTGTAAATCACAGCATGTCAATTATATCTATGGAAACGCCAGTGTTTTCTGTATAGATATAATAGAGAGAGAAAGTCTGCAGAGGAAAACTCAGGGTCAGATGAGACTTGAGCATAGCTCCCTAGTCCGTCACTTGGAGAAGGGAAGGAGGGTGTATTAGAGCAGTGTGGGGGGTAGCAGTTACATGAATGCCGCCCCTACTGCGATGTAACTGCGCTCACACTTCATTCATTATTTTACGTATGATCAAAGTACGATTATCTCATGCAACACACATTGAGAAGGCAGGAAAAGCATGAAATATTTGATGTGTTTTTTATGCTTTGAACAAATGCATCAAAGTGAATATACACTAACAGCAGCCACATGCTGACATATTGTTGACAACATCACATTTTCTTAAAAAAAAATTACAATCTAAAGTGGTTTTCATTTTTAGCCATGCTCATAAATGTAGGTGGCAGATGATATTATATGTTGTATACATTGAGAGGAACATGAAAACATATGTGCATTACACTTATGTGCCATCCCAGTCCTTATTACATATGTCTAGCTGATGTGTCTTTCTAATGCAGTAGCATCAATTGACTGCTGTCACATGAAAAATGTGAGTACTCAGTCCAAACCTTATTGTACAGCCGCACATTCCAGGCAAACAGAAAATATAGACTTACAGTATGGCTGGAAATGAACAAGTCTATACCAGACTCATTGTAAGAAATCATAGTACTGGAAGAGGTATGATAGGATTCTTACATGGAAGAATCAACATTTCCTGGCAAATGAGGTGGCACATAGACCCCTCTGATAAATAAGGGAAGATAGGGGAACCCATTACAGATATTGCTTTAGGACCCACATGCTTCTGGTCATGACCCAACCATAAACAGGTTGACTCACCAATGACATTTATCTCCAATCCATATGATCAGACGTAAGCGTTTATTCACTGGGGGTCCAATCACTAGGAACCCTATCATTGGTTCCCCCAGTGATCACAAGAAAGGGATTCCACATGAACCCACAAGTGCCCCATGTGAAGAAAGAAGTAGTCCACATGTTTGGAAAACACTCCACCTTTATAGGCATGCTGGAAATAGCTGTTTTCGAAGTCCCTCGTAAGTGTGCCAGACTGCCCTGTGTAAATACAGCACCACCGCCCTATTCAGATCAGGCATTCAAATGCACTTGTGGACTAGCCACTCCCATGATCACTGAGGGTCCAATTTCTGGGATCTCCAACAGTCACGAAATCTGAGGTCCACAAGTGCACCTGAGTTCCCCATGTGAATAGAGTAGAACCCCCCAGTGATCAAGGGCATAGGGGTTCGCAAATGCTCCTGAATGCGCCATGTGAATGGAGTGAAGGGTCACTTCTGGGAGGGGGATTCCGAAATGACAATTTCCAGCATTCCCATAAAAATAAATAGAGTGGTGGAATCACCACTCTGCTCACATGTGGCACTGGATAGCACTTGTTTAGCTCCACTGTCCTGACACTTTACCAATGTCCTTTGTGCAGCACTTAGTTACCATAACAGAGACTGATTACATTAAGTCAGCCCAACATATCCTAACAATATATACAACAAAGGGAAACAGCGCCACACTTGCCTATAGTCATTCTCTGGAACTGCAGCTCAGTCTCATGCCTGGAACAAAGCAGACCTTTTTCTCTAATCACAGACAAGCTTTATGTAAAACTTCCCAATTCCTTGTAAAATTGCTCCCTAGCAGGAAAGATATAATAATGGAGGGATTTAATGGGATTGTCTATGATTAGAAAAACAGCAATATAACTACCAAAGGTTGTGTCTAGTGGTACAGCTCAGCCCTATCCACTTCAATGCAGCTGAGCTTCAACTCATGGGCAGGTAGTGCGTTGTTTCTGTAACAGAGAAGCCATGTACAACCCCTTTAAAATTCCCTGCGTTTGGCCTGTGAGCTCTCATCGGACTATGAGCTGCTAATCAGAGCATTTAATGTCTTGTCGACAGATATGATAAATGTAAGGGGTGAGATCTGATGAATAACAATACATTAGAGGGTTATGTTATTCTTTAAAATTGATGCCGTCCCCTTAGGATAGACCATTAAAATCAGGTTGCTGGGGATCTTGCTCTCAGCACTATAGTCGATCTCCTGAATGAAGGGGTCATGGTGCTCCTGAAAGCACCATAGCGCCTGTTTTGTAGTGGCTGTGCCTGGTATTGCAGCTCAGTCCCATTCACTGTAGTGCAGTGAACTGCAATATCAAATGTAGCCACTACTAAAGTATGAAGCTTTGAATGGTAAACAAGGAAGGAGACACAGTGTTTGGCAGAGTGCTGCGGCGGGACTTGACCCCCTAGCTATCACCTATTCACAGTCTTTCCTCTATCTGAATGGAAAGATATGCAGGAATGTTATTGGTCCATTCTTTCTCTACAGAACTTTGCTGGGAAACGTCTGGCAGTTCCCTATCAGTGCACCTGCCACTCAATTTAGATGGAAGAATGGGACCAGAGACGTAACTTCAGGCTCCTGGGACCATATGCAAATTCTGTAATGGGGCTCCTACCTACCTTGTGCCATGTAGAATAGTAGGATATTTTCTATGGCAAAGGGACTTTTGGGTTCCTCTCAGGGTCAGGGGCCTTGCAGCAACTTCTACCGCTGCATTCCCTAAAACTACTCCCCTGAATGGGACCCCTGTTCTCATGATCAATGGGTGTCCTAGAGGTTAGACCAACATCAATCAGATAGTTCTCCCCTCTCCTGTGGTGATGGGGTACCTTTAAAAGTTATCACAACCTTCAGATTTTCACATGTAACAGAACTACAACTCTCAGCATGATAATGTTGAATATTATGCCTGAAATGTATGAATTTACTACGGCTGACTGACCGCCAGATCTTCCGAGTAATAATCCAAGTCACTTGTAATTTCAGTGAATGTTGTATAGGGGCGCAATCTGCTTTGGTTTATGATCTGCTATCATCTGTACTAGTCCTGACGGCGGTCACCAGGGGTAGCTGTAAAAGTTTGGGACAATATCAATGATTTTATGAGTTGGCATCTATCATGCTTGCACCTGGCACCATGTAATTCCCATCCTCCATTGATGAGACTGTATTAGATGTATGCTGTCACCTTTACCGCACATAAAGCTGCCAGCAATATAACACTCTGCTTCTTCTTTTAACATCACGTGCCGTCTTTACACCGCACAACCATGCTGTTTTAGTGTTATTATACCCCAGTGCCATCTAAAACTGCATCCGCAGAGCTTCATCTCTTCCATACATTATTGTCTATACATCCTCCATGATTTAGTTAAGTCAGCAGCCCCCCCCTCCACCTTCCTTCCCTTGCCCCATTGTGAAGTAGATACTCCCTTCCTAGGTAACCATGGTAACGGCTGCCGCTGCTGTTTAGCTGTCATTGCTGGATACAGCTACATGTGATTAAACGAAGGCCGCAGCCTGTCATCTTTTGTCCCAAGTTGATAGTATATTACACATAATAAAGACTGGGACAGAATGACAGGTGCCGCTCTCCTAGGTTTAACCGCTAAAATGCTGGAAGAATAAATTATCCATGATATGGCTACAAATAGGAAGGATATTATGCAAAAATATGCCAGAAAGAAAAACACAGCAGAGCGCTGCAAATAATCGGGGTCAATATATTTGTTCCAGCCCCATAATTAGGAAGGATGTAGAAAGGCTTGTTGGTAAGGAGATACTGGATGTCTGCCCTTGGAGAGGCCATCATAACAAGTCGCTCAAAAACCTTGTTAGCTTCTTAGTTAAAAGGAACCTGTAAAGAGATTTACAGTAGCATGAAATCCCAACAGGCTTCGCTACTACAGATCTACATTTTATTCTGAAACGCTACCGCATTTGGAGAAAAAATAGCTTATAAATGAGACAGGAAGAAGGAGAAGGGTCATCGGGGAAGCTTCTCGCTGGCTTTTCCCTATATCGCTTGGGTAGATTGACAGGTTTGTCCCTACAAATAAATAGGAAGAGACCTGTCAATCAAGCAGAGTCGAGTCTAGGGGGAGAAGTCAGAGGGAGGCCACCCCAATAACTCTCCTCCCTGTTCATAAATTATGGGCAGATTTATTGATACCCTGCGACACTTTTCTGGCAGAAATAAATCACAAACCTGGGATTTGTGACTTTTTAAATACCATTTGTGATTAAATTTGTCACCATAGGAGTTTTTACATCATCCTTGCCACCTTCATGAAAGGAGATGTTGCCGGGGAATGTCGTAAAATATGCCTGATTTCTGGGGACCATTTCTGGGGACCATTGTATTATATGCGAGGAGCACTGTGGGGGTCATTACACTGCATATGTGGGAGCACTGTGGGGACCATTTTATTATATGGGGGGGCACTGTGGGGGTCATTATATTACATGTGGGGTACTGAAGTGGCCATTCTACTGAGTGTGAGGGCCATTAAACTACATTTGAGAGCACCGATGGGGCCATTATATGTGGGGGCTCTGAAGGACCATTAAATAACTGTTGACAGACGTTCCAAAAGAAGCCTGATTTATAAGTGATCGCTACTTTGTGGGTACTTGGTTACAATGTTTTCTCACTAGGGGGTACTTCTCTTGAAAAAGTTGAGAAGCACATGGAACAAGACTCACAGAATGAAGTAATTTTGCTATACAGAAGACATACGTCTCCACTCATAATTGCATCTTAAGCAACTCCTTTTTATTGCACATATATAGGTGCATCTCAATAAATTAGAATATCTTTGAAACGTTCATTCATTTCAGTAATTCAGTAATACAATTCATAATCAGCGTCTTCCATGATTGTGTGTCCTACTGAACCAGACTGAGGGACCATTTAAAGGCTTAGGAAACCTTGGCAGGTGACACACTGAATTTACAATACTGAACTTTTTTACAATATTCTAATTTTCTTAGATTTGGGTTTTCATTAGCTGTAATCCATAATCAACATTTACAGAAATAAAACACTTGAAATAGAACACTCTGTGTGTAAAGAATCTAGAAAATATAGGAGGTCACTTTTATAATTTAATTACTGAAATAAATAAGCGTTTCAAAGATATTCTAATTTATTGAGATGCACCTGTAGGACACATCAGAATGAAATTTGCCGTAAAGTCGGTATCGGTTGGCGTCTTCCGCAAATGGACATCATTATTTTTATCATGATAAAAATCGGACCCACCTTTGAACCTCTTGGCCCTTTTACAGACCAGACTTGCCTTCTGTAAATGGTATAGTACACTTTTAATAACCTACAGTATCGGAACAAATAATGCATTTTTTTACTATGGTAAATGGTGAAATTCGGCACCCTTGCAATCAGTGAGGTCACGTTAGTTGACTGTGGGGGAGGAGAGTTTTGTAGGAAGCCGAGATGCCTTTCTAAATGCCACTCTAATCCTAATTGCCCTCCCAGGCTCCGGAAGAATGATCTGCGTCTTGCTTTTCTGATTATGAAGCGCTTTCCCTCTCTGATGTCCTCCGTAACCGGAGAAACTTGTTTAATCTCTGCAGGGGTCCCTGTATTACTGTCACCAGCCCCAGCAAACAAAGCTCCTCATATCCACGCCTCATATATTATTCTTGTATGAACCTGGGGAGATGTAAGTTCCACCTCAACCTGCTTCTGGCACCATATTGTTCATTTTGGAAATAGCGTATTATTATAAAGCACACAAGGACCTGATGTTTGAAGACGTCCTTCAGAGACACAACATAATATAAAAGATTCCTGGTCTGATATTACAAATAGTCATTGAGACTTTTCAGGACAGAAGTAGCAGAGCTGTCTTTGTCATTTGACTCCTCAGGGCTGTATATAAGACTAAGACACTATAGATAATTGGCCTAACCCTCCTATGGCTTACAATGCAGGAAGATAAATTACATTGACATGCAGTTCTATGTAGTTAGGAGAATAGCTTGCAGAGGAATAGGCAGAAGGTTAAGATGCCGCATATATAAAACTGAAAAATTAATGTCATGTGTGACATACATTGAGCTGGCCCGTCATTTGTAATACATATGAATGCCAACTAGTTATTACTATTGCACTACTGCGAACTCTTCTGCACAGGTTTGGTCACATAACTACTTCACATTATCACATGTTAACCCTTAGTTACATGGGAAATTAGATATTAAAACATCCTTTTAACAAAACATGATACAAAATTTAAGGTTTTCCTTAACAATTTTTTGATGGTTAGGTGACTACAATATACTGCTCTATGTTATCAGCCATTGCAAGTTACGCTAGGTTCACACTAGCGTTGGAGTTTCTGTTCTACGGGTCCGCTTGCGGAGCAGAAAAACGGAAACCCAATCCACTTAAAAAGCGGTTACACTCGGAAACCTGCAGGCCCCATAGATTATAATGGGGTCTGCCAGGTTTCCGCCTGAAAAATGCAGAGAGAAAAGTCCTGCTGTAAAAAACAGATGTTAGGCTCTATTCAGATCACATTTTTTACATCTGTTTTTTACATCTGTTTAACGGATGCCAATAATGGATGCAAAAAACGGATACAAACTTATAGTGATCCATTTACATAGACATCAATGTTTGGAAAACGGGTCCATTTCTGTCCTTTTTTTTGGACACAAAAACGTAGTATACCATACTTCTGTGTCCATATAAAAAAAACAGATAGAAACGGATCTGTTTTTTTTTTTTAACACTGATGTCTATGTAAACGGATGGCCATCTGTTTGCATCCTTTTTTTGCATCAGTTTTTTGTATCCTTTAAAAGGATGTAAAAAACTGATGTAAAAAACGTGATCTGAATAAAGCAGAAAAAAACATAATCTGAATAGAGTTTATGTTATGCTACATTTTTGTGTCCTTCAAAAAAGAAAATTGTTTTACCTTGAGCTGTATGTAAACGGATAACTATGTGTTTGCATCTGTTCTTTACATCCGTTAAACGGATGTGAATAGACCCTAAGACGCGCCATATTTCTGATAAAGTCTAGACGTTACCACATTAGTGAATCTGGGCCTTTGTGTCTTACAGGGAGAGAAAAATATCTCCGACTATAAGAGACCCACAACAAAAAATGTAGGGGAATATGGAAAGGGCAGGGGTTTTCTAGAGGTGGTCAGATAACACGATGTGTTGTAAAGCTTGGATTGTGAGAACAAATAAGGGGATTGTTCGTTACTAAAAAGGCTTGCGCTGTATTAAAATCACAACGGTTTAAAGTGCCGGAGGGTGTTTTGTTCTTCATTACTTCATAAAAGTGACATTAATAGCCATGGAAAAGAACTGCTGAGTGCATTTACTGCCGATGTTTCAGGTATGAAAGCTGCTTTCAGGCTGCTAATGTTTCCTAATTACAGATCTCGTCTGTAAAGAGAGAGGGTGAGAAGGGGGTGGGAGAAAGAGGGGATGCACAGCGAAAAAGAAAGGCCGAGCTTAGGAAAAGATATGCAAGGAGAAGGCTGGAAATTATGCACAGATAAAGAAGAGATTCAGGGGTGTACATGCCCCAAATCAGTACTGGGTCCCTTATTCTTCTTCTTCTGGTCCCTAAAAAGAGAGGTCATAGGGAAGAAGGATGGCGTCACTCTCAGACTAAATGTGCTAAATGTTATGATTGATCTAGTGAGGGAACGTCCTGCCCATGAAGAAGGTGAACTCAATGGGGCAGATTTATGAAGACTGGCATATTCAACACCACTCTTCATATCCTCTGCACCAACCCAGGGTACTCTTTATTTAGTATGAGGAGTGTATTCTCCGCCTGGATGTGTGGAGACTCACTGAAATCTATGCCAGCTAGTAGACTATGTGGGGTAGGTAGCTCGACAGCAGCAGGGGTGCGGACCCAACCAGTCAGAGACAGGGACACAAAATCTGGTGCAAACAGGTTTATTTGAAAAATGGCAAAATAAATAAACCTTACGTCAGGTACAGGAACAAGCAAAATAAAATACAACCTTAACTGTAGGCAAAAAGGCAAAACAAAACTCCTGCTCGTCCGAGCTCTAAGTAGTACCACAAGTCCCAGCTTGGTCTCACCAAAAAACTCAGCTCTCCAGGACAGACCCAGATGCCTCCTTTCCCTCCCAGGATCTGCCCTGAAGTGCAGGCTCTGTAGGCCTATATGGGTCAGTAATGATGCCAGGACTCACATCTGGGCTGAGGCCTACTCAAAACCTGCCCTGGACCAGACATATGTAAAAAACCGGGGGCTATATATACGGTGACTCCAGCACTCTGCCTGTCACCTCACAACAGGCATAAATCATGACAATTTATGATGACAAATTTCAGAGCAAAGCCCAAACCAAGCCCCAGTCCATGAAAATGGTGTGACCAATGCAAACCAGAAAAAAACACACAAATTTTTGCACAAAATACAATTTGCACAAAAAATGTGTGACTTTTTTTTGCCTTGTACATCAAACATAAGATATTTTCCCCCATGCATCTGATATTGGTCTTTGTTGTCTATTCAGATTCTGATGTAGAAATATGTTACCACAAAGGGAAGCTTACTTTTATGTTGTCAAAGCTGAACCTGTGCTTTTAACCCTTGTTTCTTATCTCTAGTCTACTTATCTATTCAATAACCTAGCAGTAACTTCGACGGGTGCAGAAGTTGTATTTACACCCTGGTCTAGCAACCTTATGGGGCCCATAAAGTGTCTCTTCCCAGTATGAGAATTGGGGTACAGGAGCTTCATGTTACACCTCTGTCAATACCCACAATATGTTTTTCAGGATGTCCTTAGCATTGCTCAGGTTTATTGGAGGCCACTTGAGAACTGGAATTAAGAAACAGTCTCAACTTGAGTAAAATGCAGGTATATGTAATATTAATATGTTAATATATGTCTAATATTTTGTGCATAAAACTATTGCTTACTGGAAGGCAGTATGAGAAACTATAGATACCAAAAGAACCTGTGACTATACAATAGAGAACAGCACAGGAAGGTATAACTAACAGTGCAAGCCAGAGGTCACACCAGATCCAAGGGCCCAAAAGTAATCCAAAATCCAGAGCGCCAGGCAATGCATCAATATTGATATTCTTTATTACGCCATATTTCAGCTGTGTCATGAGCCTTAGTCAGGATGGAAGATATGCGAGAAGATTCTCTCCCATTTTAGTTGCTAGCCCTTTCCATTTGCTGGAATGTTACCCAGAGTTTTTTTGTGAACTGTCTAAGGCCACGTTCACATCTGCATTGGAGTCTGTTCAATACAGAGCCCATCTGAAATCATGGAATACTAAAACATATATACAAATACTAATATATATATACAGTGCGAAAGTATTCGGCCCCTTGAACTTTTCAACCTTTTTGCCACATTTCAGGCTTCAAACATAAGGATATAAAATTTAAATTTTTTGGTGAAGAATCAACAACAAGTGGGACACAATCGTGAAGTGGAACGAAATTTATTGGATATTTTAAACTTTTGTAAAAAATAAAAAACTGAAAAGTGGGGCGTGCAATATTATTCGGCCCCCTTAAGTTAATACTTTGTAGCGCCACCTTTTGCTGCGATTACAGCTGCAAGTCGCTTGAGGTATGTCTCTATCAGTTTTGCTCATTGAGAGACTGAAATTCTTGCCCATTCTTCCTTGGAAAACAGCTGGAGCTCAGTGAGGTTGGATGGAGAGCGTTTGTGAACAGCAGTTTTCAGCTCTTTCCACAGATTCTCGATTGGATTCAGGTCTGGACTTTGACTTGGCCATTCTAACACCTGGATACATTTATTTGTGAACCATTCCATTGTAGATTTTGCTTTATGTTTGGGATCATTGTCTTGTTGGAAGATAAATCTCCGTCCCAGTCTCAGGTCTTTTGCAGAGTCCAACAGGTTTTCTTCCAGAATGGTCCTGTATTTGGCTCCATCCATCTTCCCATCAATTTTAACCATCTTCCCTGTCCCTGCTGAAGAAAAGCAGGCCCAAACCATGATGCTGCCACCACCATGTGTGACAGTGGGAATGGTGTGTTCAGGGTGATGAGCTGTGTTGCTTTTACGCCAAACATATCATTTTGCATTGTGGCCAAAAAGTTCGATTTTGGTTTCATCTGAGCAGACCACCTTCTTCCACATGTTTGGTGTCTCCCAGGTGGCTTTTTATGGATATCTTTGAGAAATGGCTTTCTTCTTGCCACTCTTCCATAAAGGCCAGATTTGTGCAGTGTACGACTGATTGTTGTCCTATGGACAGACTCTCCCACCTCAGCTGTAGATCTCTGCAGTTCATCCAGAGTGATCATGGGCCTCTTGGCTGCATCTCTGATCAGTCTTCTCCTTGTTTGAGATGAAAGTTTAGAGGGACGGCCGGGTCTTGGTAGATTTGCAGTGGTCTGATACTCCTTCCATTTCAATATGATCGCTTGCACAGTGCTCCTTGGGATGTTTAAAGTTTGGGAAATCTTTTTGTATCCAAATCCGGCTTTAAATTTCTCCACAACAGTATCACGGACCTGCCTGGTGTGTTCCTTGGTCTTCATGATGCTCTCTGCGCTTTAAACAGAACCCTGAGACTATCACAGAGCAGGTGCATTTATACGGAGACTTGACTACACACAGGTGGATTATATTTATCATCATCAGTCATTTAGGACAACATTGGATCATTCAGAGATCCTCACTGAACTTCTGGAGTGAGTTTGCTGCACTGAAAGTAAAGGGGCCAAATAATATTGCACGCCCCACCTTTCAGTTTTTTTATTTTTTACAAAAGTTTAAAATAACCAATAAATTTCGTTCCACTTCACAATTGTGTCCCACTTGTTGTTGATTCTTCACCAAAAAATTAAAATTTTATATCCTTATGTTTGAAGCCTGAAATGTGGCAAAAGGTTGAAAAGTGCAAGGGGGCCGAATACTTTCACAAGGCACTGTATATATATATAATGCCCCTTATGTAGATAAAATCCATAATACTAACATGTGCCTCTCCAATGGGTAAGTTAAAACAAACATGCCCTTTTCCAAACCCAAAAATGTATTCTATACTTCAAAGTAGAGACGTCTGCGCAATTTGTGTTTAAAGGGTTACAGCACAATTTGTGTGGTCCTAACATCTCTAACATCCATCTATCTCACAGGATTAACTTTCCAGCTCCACGATCCTTTGCACACAATACTGCTATTAAATGAATATTTGCTCCCGCATTAATGTCCATCATAAAAACCCCAGTAAAGTTTCATGGAGCGTAGGAAAAAATCCGTGGGGAGGCTGACCTGTGGAGATGTGGACTTGTGAAATCTGAACGGTAACCATAGCCAACGCAACTGTACGTTCCCTGCCAGGAATACCTTATAAAGTCTGATCGGGTCAACGCTCTTGGACAGCTCCATCTATCAAATGTGTGCAAGTGCCTGAGAGCCGGCTATAATTCAAAGAAAGGCATAAAGGTTGCAGTTCTCAATGCTGTATCCACCTGTATATTTTGTTCTTTTCATTCTATAATTTACAGACACGCTTAAAAGAGTATTTTGCCCCAAAACCCCAAAATACAAATGGATCGTGGATCTAAAAGCAAGGTCTTTATTGCACCTCTTATCGCATCTGCCTGGTAGATTTAACAAATCCCCCCAGTCATGTAACAAAACATATACTGACCCCACATAGCTAGCTATAATCTATTTCTTTGTTATAGCTGGAGTGACATTCATTGTGGCCATTGACAGAGCTCATTGTGGTCATTCAGATTTCCAAGAGAATGGATGGTTGGTTTGGTTTAGAAAGCCCATTTTTAGATATTGTACCATTTCTGAGAAGATACTGTACCAGTTCTAAGAAAATGGGGGGGAGATTTCCCATTCAAGACTCTTGTCTAATAGCCATGGCTGCTAGAAAGAGATCTGGATCTGAAACGTACATGCTTTACATTGACAGCCCATTGACTTTAATGGGAATTGTTAAACGCAAAAGGATATGTACATTGTGGTAGAGCTGCATGGATAATGTAGATTTGCCAGTAGATTAAATCTGATTTCTGGGAAGCCAAGCAGTAGTAAATTTTATGTTT
Organism: Leptodactylus fallax; assembly: GCA_947044405.1. Taxonomy (NCBI): domain Eukaryota; kingdom Metazoa; phylum Chordata; class Amphibia; order Anura; family Leptodactylidae; genus Leptodactylus; species Leptodactylus fallax. The sequence goes on from CAMRHE010000249.1 coordinate 1,848,309, forward strand.
CCTTAGTTAGCTGTCGGCCGAATGCTTACTCAGCTATTTTTCCCATAGCAGCCTTCCCCCCATAGAGTTAAATGTGAATCTGATAACTTATCTCTATTGACAACAAAAGGACTAGGCCTGTTAAAACCCAACATCTATTCATGGGGGAGAATTGGGAGGACCCTATAAACATTAGATGGTCAGCCAGTGCCGCTGAAATCAGTGGGTTTGGCCAGCATTCATCTAATGCATTTGGTCACCTTTTGTAATAAACTTATTATTAGAAGTCCATACACCTTAGATAGCTTTAAGTTGATATCCAATCCCCATATTTACATGTATTCTAGGCCAAGCATGTATGTGTTGTCAATGGGGAGACAGAAGTAAGCCACTCCCAGATGCCTCCGGGGGCAGTTCATCTCCCTTGAAAATCTATTATCGAGCATGTTCCGATCAAACTTGCCCAATCCTTTCTTCCCCATAAAATTTGCTATAAAAAAATGAGTCAGGACATCACAATACACATCAGAGGATTGCCCAATCGTGCCAAAATTGTCAGGTTCAGTAGACTTCATCTAATGTGTATGGCCAGCTTAACAAAAGGAATTGTCCAACTGGAAATGGATATTACTATAACAAATTTGGAGCAGGGTACATGTCACAGGATAATGAGGAGGATTCACCGTTCAGGAGAAGCCCCCTGAGAGCTTAACTTTCCCAGAATGAGTGATAAAATGTATCTTTAGATTTTAGAACGCAATGCTTAAAGGGTTTTTTCTGGAACTATAATATGGATGACCTATCCTTAGGATAGACCATCAAGAATAGAGTTGTAAAGTCTGACATCTGGGACCTCCACAGATCAGCTGTTTGAAGAATTTTCATCGTTTGCGTGAGCTCCACTTCTATTCACAGGGCAGTGACATCATGTCCATTGGTCACACAACCATACTGCAGACTTAGTTCTATTTAGAATAAAGGAGCTCAGATACTATACGATGTACGGCGCTGTGCTGGCTCGATCTTGTCCAAGCACTGCAATCAGCTGTCAATCAGCTGATCAGTGGGGGTTCCAGGTGTTGAGCCTGCATGGTGATTAATATTATATTCCGATAGTATGCCTATAATGTTGTGTAGGGGTGCTCTTTAAGACCTAGAGAGTTGACCCCTTCTATAATATCACTCTGACTACTTTTTATAATGTTGTGAATATATTTGCGAAATAGAAATTTAAGTATTTTCTCCACTTTTTTTCAGTATTTTTGTTTATGTTGCTTCATAGCATGTAAATCATTTGCTCAAGGTGGATGGAGGGCATGGGGCGATCAAAGTCTTCTACAGTGAATGAAAGATAGGCACATTAATGCAGAACACTATGAGGCCATATGCAGAAATCATTTCATTTTTCAAGATAAAATATTAAAATGTGGCGATAAGGTGAGAACTGTGCAAAGCTTATATGTCTGTAGTTAAGTGGGAGTCCAGATAATCTCTTTTGCAATGCTAAACAGTCAGGATTTTACACCACCTGAGCGCTGGCGGCAGAGAGTGCACATAAACCAATGTGACAGCAAACTAAAACTGTAAGATTGCAAACATTTCTTACTGGAATATCAAGGCAATTTAATGGAGGCCCCTATACATCTAGCTTACACATTCACTGCACCAACATTATTCAGCTTCTCATAATATCAAAGCCCTTGGTCAGTTCTGTGCAAGGTTACTGGACACCTTAACCTGCCATATTATAGAGGCTGTAGTATCACTACACTAAGGGTACAAGTGCTCCTATTAAACAGTCTCTTACAGTGTCTACCAGTAGACTGAAATATAGCTTGCGTTATATGTCCCTCTTCTCTATTAGCCATTCAGTAGTTCTGAGAGTGGTCATTGGCAGCTCTACGGGAAGATAAGAGTTTCTGATCAGTAAGGGTCTGGAAACAGAGGTGTAGCTATAGGGGCTGCAGAGATCCCTGGAGGCTAAGGGGGGCCAATGGCCTCTCTACCACATTATAAGACACCCATATCATACATAGCACATGGTAAGTGTGGGCCCTGTTACAGATTTTGCATAGGGGCCCAGGGGCTTCTAATTTCCCTTCTGGCTGGAAGTATCTTCCAATACTATCCTGCAGCTGGTACTAATTGGGCCAAGTAGTTGAGCTTTGACAGAAAATTATATAGATGCCCAACTATATAAAAACTCCCATCCTTGAATATTTTAGAACTGAATAAAGATAAAAAAAAATGAAAATGAATAATTTGCGTGTATTAAATGTAGGACGTTTCAGTGGCTTTGCATTTGCCTTGTATATCCATAAATAGGCAAGTTATTTTACAAACTTGCCAACTCTCCAGGAACATCCAAAAAAAAGGGTGACCTCCCGGACTCCCAGAATAGCAGGCAAGTCATTTGTGGACACATTCGAAAAAAGGGTGTCACCAGTACATTTTGTGCCCATGTCACATGAACGGAGGCAAAGCTATGTCCAAAGGGGGGGATGGCAATGACCAGAAGGGGTGTGGTTATGACCATAGGGGGCATGGCTTCACCCCAAAATTTTCAACATGCTGTGTCTCCTGGACATCAATGCCCAGATGTGGTCAAGTCATTTGGACATAAACATCACCCCCATCTTACTAAGGTCACTATATTTTTGCCAATGTCCTGAAAGTCATCTTTTCCTCACTAGTGGCTTAGTATCTGTACTTTATAATCATTCTGTCCTTGCTGTAATAGAAAACCATCTTTTCATGAACTGTCTTCCTGTACAAGTTACAAACAGCAGCCAATATGAAGAAGAAGAGCTGTGGAGGAGGCAGAGAGCAGCAATCAGAACCAATGATAAGACAGGAGGTGTGTCTCAGACTACCTCAGACTAGCTGTAGGCACTGTAGCTAAACTGTAGTCACAGATCACAGATCTGCCCTAATGCAGCTGAGCTAAAAAGCAGACAATCTGTAAGATCTGGACAATATAAATAGCAGGTAAGTATCCTCTGTAGGTATCGACTTGCACATCATTTTAGAACTCCTGACTGGACAGTTACTTTAAGTCTGTATGTTAGACATAGATGAAACACTGTTGTAACAGAGCCTTAAATTAATGGGGCTGCTTTATAATACCGAAAGCAGCCCATGATCAAGACTTGCTCTATTTTTCTAATCTCGTGCAGCGCCTTTAAGTCTCTGATCAGAAAAACAAGGGTTTTATATTATATGAAAATATCCGAAATTTTGGTGGCCCTTGTTAGCAATCTACAGCCTACAGATCTATCCCAGTGAACAATGCTGCAATATCCCACCATAATAAATGTATAATATATATTGCCGCACTGCAACCTGCTGCACCTGTGAATATTTATTTTCCATTAGTTCCCATGGAATCAAACACAAAAGTCTGTATAACAAATAAGAAATTGGGCATGCCTTCTAGGTGTGGTCCTCTTCTACTACTATGGGCACAGAACTAATTAGATAACATTATCTACCATAGCTTTTAACACTTCTGATGTGTGCCGCACGTACGTGTGAAAAGGAAAAACTACTTGTCTTGGCAAAAGTACAATGATAGCGACACTCTGATATAGACTCTACTTATATATAGTCCATCCATTTACACGTCTTCACCCTGTACAGAATACCATAGCATCAGGATATAGCCATTTGCAGACAGGTAATGATCACAATCCAAGAGAAAATGGTGTGAAGCTTTTAACAATGCGGTACTACATGTATCAATACCACATCAATACTGTATACCATTTACAAGTATAATGTGGCTGTGCAGAGCTGCTTTATGCTAGATTTTGCTTAAAGAGGACCTGTCACCAGGTCTACATAACTCAAAGACATCTGATAGGTGCTTTCACCCTGAGCATTATGGTGTTTATCCAAATCTGTTCACAGCCATTCCAAAGATATAAGCCCTGTTAGTCTTGATACAAATTAGGGTATACTGGACAAGACGGTGGTAACACTGTGGTTTCTCTGGAGGTGGGATCTGTGAATGTTGTATGCCATATTAACACCAACTTCATTAGTATACCTTAATTGACATCAACAAAAAAAGGGCTTATATGTTTGGAACGGTTGAACGGATTTGGAGAAACAAAACACCGGAATGCTGAGAGTGACAGATGAGGTATGTCATTGGGCTATACAGACCTGGTGACAGGTCCTCTTTAAACCATCTATTTGCCATGTAACTCAATTTGGCAGAACTGAGGTATGAGGCACACTGAGTCTCATTACTCTTACAGAGGACAAGCTGCATTATAATACATGGAGGTTATGATAGAACAGTGGTCCCTAACCTGTGTCTCTCCAGATGTAAATCTACAACTCCCTGCATGACCTGCAGAAAGAAAAAGCCAAAGGTGGGGGACCACTGTATATACTTAAAGCATGCCGGATCCTTTGTTCTCATGGGAGATAAGAAGTAACTAAGAAGCAGTTAATTTCCCTCTATGCATCTGAAATACATGTATGGTCAGGCAAGACAAGCATGCATATGTATTGGGGGGTCAGAAGGAGTACCTGCCAGCCCAACAAATGTTTGGTTGGAAGTTATTGGAGATGTATGGACCAGCTTCAGCCTGCAGTAAAATGAACATTTCCCGTCTACCATTAAGCAATACATACAAAGTATATATGGAGGGAGTTTCTATATATGCCGCTGCCTAGAATCTTCTCTACAGCAGCACCAATGGAGGGATTGAAGAACTTGATTTGATTTAATTTGTTTTTCACAAACTAAAAGGTTTTAGAATTATCCAATTAAGTCAATCAACATCTATTACCAAAGCGAATACATTAAGTCATAGACATTCACTGGTAATCAGGTCAAAGTCACACCAAATGTAGTATAACCAACTGCATCATGTAACACGTTATGTCCCTGTACAACCTCCGAGATGTAAGGAGCACCCACAAAAGTCTATGTGGTCCTATTGTACCTCCATAGGCCTCAGAGGCAGAGAGGTTTGTACTGTAGGATTCTGTATATAATCATGGTATGTTCTATTGAATTCTGCGCTATGGAAATATTCTCCTGTAGATAAATGGCTTCATATTAAAATGAATGGGAACGGACGCACATGAAGGGGAATCCATCTGCATCAGTCACTTCTATGATGGATGAGAGCAACAGACTATAATAAAAGTAGTGTGAACATACCCTAAAAAGGGTTGTCCCATGAAGTGAAGACTGTAGGATCTTTCTCTAACTCAACATTCAACCTGAGTGAGTACAGTCAGACTGAATGTGGATGGAAATGGTGGTGGTCAGCACTCTCATTCACTTCAACAGGAGCGCCAGAGATAGCCAAAGTAGAATGGGAGTGCCGACTGCCACCAGTCCTGCCCACATTCAGCCTAGCTACTCTCTGGTTGAATATGGAGTGAGAGAAGCAGTTTTCACTTTGTGGGAAACCCCCTTTAGGCCCGTTGCAGACGACCGTGGTGTGGGTCAGTGTGCTATCCATGTATTTCATGGAGAACACACTGACCCATTCTTTTCTATGGGCCCTTACACATGACAGTGATTTTCACAGTTCCATGTGTGGGCCAACAGTTCTCTATTCATTTAATGAAAGGAGCTGCGGAAGCACAGCCCATGCACAGGCGGCACACGGGGACATCCCCATGTCCAGCACGTGCTTTTAAATCATGGCAGGCCAGTTGTCTGCAACCGACCTAAAGCTAAGGCCCAACCTGGCGAACCACAGCAAAGAAAAAGGAAAAGACCGTGGCGGAAGCGCATTGCGCTTCTTTCCACAGAGTTTTCCTCTGCGGACTTTCTGCCCCTATTATATCTATACGGAAAACATCAATGTTTCTGGAGGTATAAATGACATGCTGCCAATTTCAAAAACACAGGAGTTTTTGAAAATGCAGCTTTCCGCTACAGATTTTTTTCTGCAATGTGTCGATGGGATTAGCCAGAATCACATCCACTTTGCAGGTACTGTAAAAAGCAGCATTTTTGCTACAGAGTTTCCGCCGTGGCAAAAACACTGGGTTTTTGCAACATACGTGAGACTAAATGCTCTGTATAAGACTTTCCATGCAAACTAGCGGATCTGTCACCTCTCCTGACCTTTCTGTATTCATAAATTCCTGTATTCACCATGAAATAACAATTCTGGACCATATTTTCCAAGAACTCTATGTTATGATGTTCCTGTTTATCCTCCTGGAAATGTATGAATAAATTACCAACTGGGTGTTACCATTCCCCTTGTGCAGGAAGTATGTCCCCACATAGTATAGCACTGCTCTAACAGGATAATGTGTGTGTAGGGATACACCCCAAACTGGTTACATCTAGTTATCAATTTATTCATAAATTCCCAGGAAGAATAACCGAGAAACAACACAACGCATACTTCTAAGAATGATGATCTAGTATTGTTATTTTTGGGGAAATACAGTTATTTACTAAAACAGACATGTCAGGAGAACCAAAATGTCTTTTTTTAAATGAATACATTCAGATGTAGTAGAGTTGACTATGTCATATAAAGGGGTATTCCAAGACTAAGATATTGACCACGTATCTTTACGATACGTCATTCATTTAAAATTGATGGGGGTCCGATACCCAAAAACCCTGCTGATCTGCTGTTTGAAGAGACCACAGTGTTCGGATGAATGCTGCAACCTCTTCAGGCCGGGGCCCCACGTTGCGAAAACACAGCGATTTAGAGTACCTCCAAAGTAGATGGGATTCTGGCAAATCCCATCCACACATTGCAGAAAAATATCAGCAGCAGAAATGCTGCAACTTCTAAAACCATTGCATTTTTGTCAATTATACCTATGGAAACACTGGTGTTTTCCATATAGGTACAATAAGGACAGAAAGTCCGCAGAGGAAAACTTGATGTATTTCCACTATGGCAGCGCTTTTAGGCTGCAGCTCGCTACGTGGAGCCTTAGCCTCACTGCTTACCAAGCACAGCGCTATACAGGTGGATGTACAGCGTTGAATAGGATTGAGCTGCATACAGGCTACGTAATGAATGAACATGACGTCACTGGGCTACGAAGCAGAAATATAGGCCATCAAAATTTAGATACCTAAAACCCCCCTTACTTTTCGTTTTCATAGTTTATACCCTGTGAGCAATCAGTTTGTAACAAAGCAGTTTGTTAAAAATTTTCCAATCATTTCATCCAAGCCTGATTCACCCATGAATCATTATTATACTGTGGGATCTGAAGAGACACCGAAGTATAATAATATCACTTGTAATTCATACTCAACAGGTTCAGTCTGAAACAAAAGTTTGTGTGTCCTTCCTTACCTTTTCACCTGTTTCAGGATGAGAAAATAGATGACAAGTTTTAAAAAAAAAATTTCAAAAACTCAAAAAGGTAGAAAAATGAAATACATAATATATAAGAATTCTAGACAAATTGGGCAAACTCAGCCCTGTTCATATATACCCTTTTCACCTCTTTGTCATTGGTACTTGCTTTTTACTTGGATATACTCACCCCTGAAGAAGGAGTTGCTGTCCAGCCTAGCTCTGCTGTAGCCGTCCGAGTGTCCATAAGGGTCTCTGCAACAGAGAAATATTAAGAGTTTTATTGGCCGATATGACACACAGGCGGCTTGTCCTATTGAATATGCTGCTACGCTTTATAGATTTAGTTCCACACAATATAACCCACAATGAATGTGATTTCCGTGTCATTAACCAATCTACATTTTATTTTCACAGTTTGATAAAATTACTTTTTTACCGTCAACCTCGAAAAGAAACGTCACATTGCTCCTTTGGCAAATTCTAATTCTTACTATCAGGTGTTCCGCCTCATCTACGCCAGCCATATCTTTATCCAAGCGCAGTAATCATAACACATAGCGGTAAATAAGAGACTAGTAAATATGGAAGAGACTTTCACTTATAGCCATTTTCTAATGGTGGTGTTAAGAAGGATAATATGTCTCGCTGTGCTCTCAGCTTTGCTGAGCACAAACAATTACGCCTTCTTATGACTCATGTGTATGTGTCACCCAAAATGTCAACCAGAGACATAGAACAAAGAGTTCTGTGATTTACTGTTGAACATAGTGTTGCCTAATAATTACCAGTCTGTATATATGTTATCTGACCTGTCCGGAGATTACATAACATGCCACTTTGTAGTACTTTCTTTCAGAAACCACATTACACCTGTCCGAAACTGAAGCTCCGCTATACTGAAGTGAATAGGGCAGATCTGCAATACCCCACACAACCCGTGGACAGGTGTGCCAACTTTTTTGAAGGAAAGCAACAATTTTTTGTAATCCTGTACAATCCCTTTAAATTCCAATATATTCACAAATTTCTAGGCTTCTGAGCTCCTAGCTCCCCTGCTAGAGTCTACAGAGCTTTAGTCAGGCACTCTCCCAGAATATAAGAGAGTATCTGTTGAAAGGTTCCAGTGGGTCAGAAGGGGTACTATGTCTCCTTAAGGAGACATCGTCTTTGTAGACTGTACACACCCACCGAAAGGTGGCCTAACAGACCATGCACACTCTGCTAGGAATTCTGGGAAAGGAATATGCAAATAAGTTCTTCTTGATGGGAAAAGGAAGACTCACTCTAACACCACCTTTTGAGTTTTCCTTTTTCCATCAAGGACAACTTATTTAGGTTCCAGTGCAAATCTGAATCTGAATGCATCTCTGGACTATTATATAGTCTGTAAGATTAAAATAATTATCACCAAATATATGTATATATTCTGTATATATATATATGTTTTGTTTTTTTTTCCTAACAGAGTTCGCCACTCTGTGGTCACCGCATATAAGGGGGAGGATGAAAGGAGAGGCAGTCACACATGCATGGCTCTCTCCATTTAATTCTATGGGAATTATCAAACCAGTTTAGTAGCTGCACTGCATATCCGGTGGGTATGCCATAAATGACTAAGTTGTCAATACGTCTTCAAAAGAACATTAAGTGCATACCTGCCAACTCTCTTGGAATGTTCAGGAAGCTTCCAAAATAAGGGGTCTCAAAAAAAGAGCCTGTGACATGGCCACAAATGAAAGTGGTCTTGTGGGAAGGAGGCATGGTTGCCCCCCAACTTACTGTTCTCCCGAATGGCAGTCAGCAAATGTTAGTAAGTCACAGCTTCAGCATACTTCTTGTGCTAGACCTACCTAAATCTAATCTGCCATTTGCGTTGCTATGCAAGCTACTACATAGTAACCCATTATGACAAATAAACACAATCACGCTGGTATAGCAGTCCGGGTATCCTTTCCTAGGTACAAGAGTACATCTGTGATTTATTATCTCCTATTACTAGTGAAGTTCATAAATGGTTTATTACTATGAGAACCTGGCCATCAAAGAGTCTTGTAAATCTGGCTCCATCCGTCTTAATAGAAATTAAATTAATTGAATATTTCACAATGATCTAACAACGAGTGATTTAACTGATTAAATACTGAAAGAGAAAATGTTTTATAGATAAGATTTATATTTCCCGTCTGATGGCGAGAAAACAAACAGAGAATGCCAAGAGTCAGAAAGGGGCAGGGTGAGCTGTAAATATACTCCATCATGTTTTATTATTCAATCCCAGATGCCAGGCAGGCAGGCAGGCCCAGTTACAGGGGGTCACGGCGGTGCAGTGGCGGAGTCAGTATGGATGCTCTGGTAATGTAAGGCACAGGCTGAGTTATGGATTTCGATTATGGATGTTGAGGATGAGAGAATTATGGTTCAGTGACTCCTATTTCATTACCACTCTGCACATCACTAACTCCTCTCTCTTCTCCTTCCATCACTACAGATGTACCATAATGCTTCAATAAAGACCATATTAGATACAAGATCAGTAAATCTCGGCCTTCACATCAGCTTTTAACTCTTTAAACTCTATTTTTCATTAGCTGCAAACTGTGTTGCTTTTGTTTTATTGTGTTATTCTTTATATGTAGTAACTATGCACAACCATTTACTTGCAACCTAATGTGTTTTCTACAACTTCCAACCATTGTAGCTCTTTCAGAAGACCACCCCCCTTACCCACATTTTCTTGGACGGATTTTCAGTTTCCCATGTTAAGCAAATTATAATTTTTAAGAAGAACCCCCCCCTCCACACCAAAGACAATTTTTTAATGCAATTTTGGGGGACTGTCTGGGAGGTTTCACAGTACTTGATTCAGTCTATACCTGTATAGAGTATAAAGCATGCTTTGGTATCACTTCTTAAATATTTAGGCTCTCTTCTCACTCCCATTGGATTCCATATTTGATGGGAAGAACAGTGCAGCAGGTAGCACTTTTCTTCCTATCAAAATGAAGAACATCGTGTTAACCAACTGACTCTATTAAAGGTCCTTAGGGTCTGTTGGGTGCCACTGGTGTTCATCATATGACACATCTGGCATACAGTTGTTTTCAGTTCTGCTTGACGTAGGCAGTAGTCTTACAGGATGGGCCAGATAGCCCAGGAGGGGAAGATCTACGGTAAGACTTGTCTGGTCTGATTTTTGGCACTTAACTGTCAGTTGGCTTGCAGATGGTCCAAAAGCAGGACACAGCCTGGAGGTTGGTAAGGTTGACTGAGAGTAAACTGGTCACCAGTATCCAGACAGCCCTAGAGGAGGAACTTGAGAAAGGAGGGGCGTATGGCTCTAGCTTGGCATGCCATCTACTGTGATTGTGAAGAGAAGACAATCACATTAGTAGCACAACGAGTACTGTATGAAGGAGAGGGAGACTCCCCTTGTAAAGTTTAGTACAGATCAGTCACCCAAAGTTTAACAATAAGATAATGTCAATGTCTCTCACTTGTAATTACCAGTTTCACGTGTTTGTTATTCCATATCATCAGTAAATTACTTCTAAATTTCAATCTGTTTGACGTTATTTTGTCTATCACCTGCATGTTGCACTCCTATGAAGTGAAAAACATAGACATATTCTTTTTAATACGGATCCAACTTAGTCACCTATGAAGGATATCTAGATTCTCTTATCTAAAGAGTTTCAACAAAATCAATATAGCAGGACTAGGTCAACATGTGAATTGTATGATTAGTGAGTACCTCTTAAATAATGTGGGTTCAAGCAACTGATAAGAAAGACCTCAGCTAGAACAGTAATGATATTGGTCTGTCCCATCTAAAAAGAATTGCAGGCTACAGTCACATTTGCATCAGAATCTGTCCCACTCAGGATCTTTTTGAAATTGCAGACAAAGAAGCAAGTAGTATCAAAGAAGGAAATACTTGATACCCAAAGGACCCCATTATAATCAATGGGTCTCCACAAGATCTGCTGTTGTCCATCATTAGACTTATGTGAACCCACCCTTAGGCTAATGTTAGACAAGTCATAAACCACTTCTAAAATTACCCCCTCCTTGAACCACCAATTACTACAATTAATGATTGTGAGTAAACGCTATTAAACTATGGAAATATCTGAATTGCTCATTATGAAGGTTCATGAGGGAAGGTCCCACCTCTGACACCACATATGTCATTTGCTGACCTGATAGAAAATAATAAACCTGGAGCAATCACACTATTAATGGGGTGCAAAATATTTCTCTGTTCTACTGAAGGTTTTAGATCTGTGTTAAAATGTTAAAAGCGCATATGTCAGAGGACAATACTCTACTTTGAAGTTCACAGCAGGATTTTAATTCTCTCATTTATCTAATCGTTCAGTTTTCACTTCCAGATTGTTCTCATTACTTTGCATTTGTATATCGCTTTGTCCCATCCATACTACAATGGTTATGAACAGTATTTCAACGAAACAGAGTTATAATACAAGTCGTGAGGTCATGATGAGGACTGTGGTGCACTTTACAATCCCACTGATTTCAATGGAAAGAATGTCAATGTAGCTTGAAGAGAAGGTCCACAGCACTTGTTAAGAGTATTTCTGGTCTCTCCCTCAATTTGGATCTCAGATCACAAACTGGACAGATGATATCTAGTTATATAGCCCTAGAACATTCACTAAGTACTATAGCACCCATCTTAAATAGTAGTATGGACATTGCATTGTACATCATGATACACTTGTATACACTTCCATTTCATCTGCTTTATTTTATTAAATATTAATGGTGTAATCTTAATTTCCAGCACTAATTGTGAGAGTTTCTTGATATTGGGTCCAGTCCAATAAAGCCATTTAACAAGTTCCCAGAGTTCATAGTGAGCTGGAGAAGGAACATTGTGCCAAATCTACTCCAGTACAAACCCAGAGAGAAACTGATATGGTGGGTGGTAGTCAGCACAAAGGTGTGTTCCAGTAATGACTCTCTTAGCTGACAGGTGGGGCCAGTCACATGCCAATAGCTTCTCGAAGTGTAGGGACATTTCAAGTGCATCATAGGTCTGCTAAAATGAAATCAAAAGGATTTCTACATATTGAACCTCATACATACAAGGTGTGGAGGTATATGGATTGCAATCTGCAGCCATAATATCAATAGGTATTGAGTTATATGTGACTCCATGTGCCTCAGGATTCTCTTTATGGGATAAAACGGTCTGTAGAATATCATATAGAGACACAGAGATAGAGACAGAACAGAAGCTATAAGATATTATGGTTGTGTATTCTAGATCTTTACAACATGAATCCTAAATGCAAAATGATGTGATGATCGTTTTTTCACTTTTTAACCAGATAAGGCTTCATGCACACTCATGTTGGAGACAGTTGTGAGATGGCTCCATTGCAGATTCCATCAAAAAAGCAAGAAAAGTGCAGCTGGTAAAAAGGTGAATAACATGACGGAACCCCAAAAAACACCATTACAGTCAATAAAGTCTGACAGATACCTTAACTACTGTAGCTTCTAGAATGGTGTGCCAACCAACGGGATCAATTTGCTGATAGAAGGATTGTACAAATCACATACTATAACTATTTTCTATACAGTTCTCCTCATTTCCCCCAAAAATGTAATGATCATGTCACCCAACAATTGAAGGGGTGTCAAGGAATTGGAGCAACACATGAGGTGGGGAAAGGTATAAAATTTAAAAAAAAAAAGCATACTCACCTATCCCTGGGGCTTTGTCAGTGCCCTTTCTGTCTCCTGCCAGGGCTGCATTACCAGAAGCCCTGCCACGTGAAGTCACGTGAGCTGCTTTCTTCCAACAACGTGGTCCCAGCTTGAGAAAGAAAGGGCACCGGCAGGGAACAATGGAGTGTCGGAGACAGGTGAATATGCTTTATTTTTTTATTTTACACCCCCCTCGGATGCCCTATGGATTCCTCCCATTCTTAGACAACCCTTTCTTGGTTCTGTATAAAGACATTGGAATGAATATAGAGAACAGCGCAGATTAGATGTAGTAGTGTGAATTGATGACTAATTTATTACTCTGTAATGTCTCATTTTACCTGTACATGATCCCTATGATTTGTAAAATTCTGCAGAAAATATTGTTGCTATATAAATAAAAATGTATCATTGTTATTATTGTGTAAGTAAGGAGGTAATAACCAAGACATGGGTCAGTATAAACAACGTTCCATTTTTATGCTTAAATAAAAAGCATCTAATACACACTAGTGAGAATAAGGCCATACGCCGACCTCTGATATAAGCGAGGGAGTGCTGTATGTCTATCCCTATGTGTAGGTATTCCTGTAGTGCTATTGTTCAGAATGGTTGACGGCTGCAGAAAAATACAGAAAGTCTCCTCCCTTCTCTTTATTCTCTCTCCCTGAGGGCTCCCCCATTCTCGGCACTGCTGGAATGGGGGGCCTTTCATGCATCTTCCCATTTTCTCTATCTAACGCTGCAGTTTCCTTTATCTGTGCTGCTGAGCAGAACTATAATACACCAGGGATTAGTGTAAGCAACATTTACCTGTCACACTGTTCTGCTCCTGCATGACAAATGAGAGGTTTTACACTGCTGCCTGTTTATCTGTAACATTTCTTCTCTGTCTGTAGATGTCGGCTCCCTCCACCCCTTCCTACCATTGTATAGCCTTCATTCTACTATCCCCGGGATTACACAACTGCATTAGAGTGCTAGCTCATCAAACCAATGGAAATGAACATCGGTTACTATTATGTACAGTCATGGCCAAAAGTTTTGAGAATGATACAAATATTAATTTTTCCAAAGTCTACTGCTTCAGTTTTTCTAATGGCAATTTGCATATACTCCAGAATGTTATAAAGAGTGATCAGCTTAACAGCAATTACTTGCAAAGTCAATATTTGCCTAGAAAATGAACTTTATCCCCCAAAACACATTTCAACATCATTGCAGCCCTGCCTTAAAAGGACCACCTAACATCGTTTCAGTGATTGCTCCATTAACACAGGTGTGGGTGTTGATGAGGACAGGGCTGGAGATCAATCTGTCATGATTAAGTAAGAATGACGCCACTGGACACTTTAAAAGGAGGCTGGTGCTTGCCATCATTGTTTCTCTTCTGTTAACCATGGTTATCTCTAAAGAAACACATGCAGTCATCATTGCACTGCACAAAAATGGCCTAACTGGGAAGAGTATTGCAGCTAGAAAGATTGCACCTCAGTCAACAATCTATCGCATCATCAAGAACTTCAAGGAGAGAGGTTCCATTGGTGCCAAAAAGGCTCCAGGGCGCCCAAGAAAGACCAGCAAGCGGCAGGCCCGTCTCTTAAAAGTGTTTCAGCTGTGGGATCGGGCTACCAGCAGTGCAGAGCTTGCTGAGGAATGGCAGCAGGCAGGTGTGAGTGCATCTGCACGCACTGTGAGACGGAGACTCTTGGAGCAAGGCCTGGTCTCAAGGAGGGCAGCAAAGAAGCCACTTCTCTCCAGAAAAAACATCAGGGACAGACTGATATTCTGCAAAAGGTACAGGGAGTGGACTGCTGAGGACTAGGGTAAAGTCATTTTCTCTGATGAATCCCCTTTTCGATTGTTTGGAACATGTGGAAAACAGCTTATTCGGAGAAGAAGAGGTGAGCGCTACCACCAGTCTTGTCTCATGCCAACTGTAAAGCATCCTGAAACCATTCATGTGTGGGGTTGCTTCTCAGCCAAGGGAATCGGCTCTCTCACAGTCTTGCCTAAAAACACAGCCATGAATAAAGAATGGTACCAGAATGTCCTCCAAGAGCAACTTCTCCCAACCGTCCAAGAGCAGTTTGGCGCTCAACAATGCCTTTTCCAGCATGATGGAGCACCTTGCCATAAAGCAAAGGTGATAACTAAATGGCTCAGGGAACAAAACATAGAGATTTTGGGTCCATGGCCTAGAAACTCCCCAGATCTTAATCCCATTGAGAACTTGTGGTCAATCATCAAGAGACGGGTGGACAAACAAAAACCAACAAATTCAGTCAAAATTAAAGCATTGATTCTGCAAGAATGGACTGCTATCAGTCAGGATTTGGTCCAGAAGTTGATTGAGAGCATGCCAGGGAGAATTGCAGAGGTCCTGAAGAAGAAGGGTCAACACTGCAAATATTGACTTGCTGCATTAACTCATTCTAACTGTCAATATAAGCTTCTGTTACTCATAATATGAATGCAATTCTATTTCTGTATGTGATAAAAACATCTGACAAACACACATAAAAACCAGAGGGCAGCAGATCATGTGAAAATAGAATATTTGTGTCATTCTCAAAACTTTTGGCCATGACTGTACTAAGGAATTTACAATAGCCGGGAGCTTTCATAAAATACTCTACTGATTCACTAGCAAATAGATTTCCACATAATATCACAAATCACAATTCTTTTTTTATATTGTGCTGTTATTCCTCCTAGAAATGTATGACAATTGGGTTTACCAAATGGGGTGTTTCCCTACACAATCTGACATTGTCCAATCAGTAGTGACTGTGTAGGGACACGCCCCATTGACAAGGAAAATGGTAACACCTAGTTGGCAATTTATTCATCATTTTTTAGAATGAATAACAGAGGAATGGCACAATACAGAGTTCTAGAAAAACATGATCCACAATTGTTCTTTCATAGGAAAGTATTTACTAAACCAGTCAAGTCAGGAGAGCTGAAGGGTTATCTTTAAAAGGGTTGTCTGAAACCCAAGCGTCAGGGATACAGGATAGGTTGTCAGTATCAGGGGTGTAGCTATATGGGGTGAAGAGGTAGCAGTCACTACAAGGTTCCAATATCCAAAGGCCTCTCTACAGCATAATAAGACGCCATTATCATACATAGCACATGGTAAGTGGGGCCCTGTTACTGTCTGAATTGGGGTCCAGGAGCTTCAAGTTACGCCTCTGATCATTTACATGTCTTTAAGTTAGGCCTCTGATCAAGTCACACTCGGCCTCTTCAGGTACAGGTCGAGTGTACAGCGCATGCTCTGTACACTATCATCATTCTGAGCGTGAACGAGTATACAACGCATGCGCGAGATTTGGATCGTGCCTATGTCAGAAGCTGCTATTGATGCAGCTAAAAAGATAACAAGGACTTTTACAACAAGGGGGTGTTGAATTCAGAGGAAGGAGGCATTCAAATTAGGATGACGCGGCTGTGCTCGGAGCACAGGGATAACATATCATCAAACACAACGTATGCCTGAAATAGCCTTTATAAAGACTATTTGAATATATGCTTATCTCAATCTTCATTTTGGCAATGATAGACTCCTTTTAAATGGCCATGAGACTAAAGGATGTCTCTGACGTGAGAAGAGCAAGTGGTATTCAATATTATCGTCCCATAAAACCTCATGGTTATCAACGTTTAGCCATCTACATCCAGATATTACTGTATTGTGCAGTTCTGTGCTGGAAACTATTAACATACCAGCGGAATTTCTGGACAATCTGATTCTAGATTATAGGAATTTCGTTAATGATTACATAAAAATCATTGGTAATTTGACAACGGTCTGGCCACATTCTTTTGGTCCTGTCCATGTACAGTAATGATGTGATCTGTATACCGCGGCGTAACATATTAGCTTATCTTCCTGAGAATACCATTAATTATGGAGATATTAGAAACAATGCTGTTCTCCCCATTTGTCTTGCCTGTCACCGGCAGCTTGGCCTTTTCCACAGCACAGTTGTCTGGGGTCACATAGAGAAGCTAATACAGTCTTACAGAAGCCGGTTGTTTGAAGCTGGAATATGAAGACAGATCAATGACGACAGGTCATTTACCCGTAAGACACAAAGATATCACACTCACTTCACAGCCGTATGCTGCACTGAGCAGGGTGACTCTAGGACAGAGGAGAAGGCTTAGAATTATTAATACCGCCATTTGTTTAAATTAAAAAACAAGATATCAATGGACATAATAAGTAACGGGGATGAAGATAATACTATTCTGAATTTATGCAGTGTGAATTGTGGATTACATGGGACCCATAACCTCTCCTGACGGGTCTGCTTTAGTAGATACTTGCATTTGCCATGAAACAGTAATCTTGGATCATCTTTCTTCATAACTCTATGTTGCGCCGTTGATCTGCTATTTGGGTGTTACCATTCTTATTGTCAAAGGGGTGTGCTGCTACACAGCAGGGGCTTCTCTTTGAGAAATCTACTACAGGTTTGGGAAGGGTTGTTCTACAGTTAATAGATGATCAAAAAGCAAGGGCCAACAAGCCATACTGGCCCAGCCATTTAGGAACTTGTAGTTCCTCTACTTCTGTCATGGGTTGTGTGATCCTGGAATTGCATGAATCCTAGTCATAGGGTCATTCCTCACCGCTATTACAGTACGCCAGGGACTTCCCCACTGTTTGCTGACATTTTGTTCTTTCTGGTAATTAAGCACATTTCGCTAATCATTGCTTTCCTAATGATCATTGCATGAAGCCGAGAACTCCTCTTGGTGACAGCTGCAGGTGATGCTGGGAAATGACAGGCACATATTACAAGATATTCTGGCTAAGTCTTTATAGTGGAAATATTCCAGTGACATGAATATATGGAGGAAGAGGTCACAGGATGACAGCGTTCACCACTGCACTGCTTACAGGACTGCCAAACACCAAGAACAGGCATTATTTGGATTGTCATAGTCATCACTTTCCTCAAAGGGATTATCCAGGATTAGAAAACATTAGAAAACTTTTTTGCAAAAAGAGCACATTCACTTCTCAAATAGTGACATCATGTCTACTGGTCACATGACAATGCTAAGAAGTGATGTCATTGCCTAAGAGAAAGAGGAGCTCTTTCTGAAACAAAACAGTCATATTTTCTAATCCTGGATAACCCCTTTAAATGCCTGAATATTGTTAGTGATAAACCCAAGCTTTTGGGGCATCGTGGCGCCTTTGCCAGTCTGGTTTAAAATGAAATGTTAATCTCCACCTTTTAACACCACAAGAGGTTTTAGATCCAATATTTTGAGCTGGTCAATGTAATGATATATTTTATTAGGGTCAGAACTTAATTTTGGTAAATACCTGCAACTGCCACTAGAGGGAGCCCAGAAATGGGAGATAATTGCATACTGACTTCAGTTTATGGTATAACAATATATATAAGCTCCCCCTAGTGGTGGCTGTCAGTAGCCAGCATCTCATCATTTTAACTCTTTTGTCATTATTGGGGATTTGAAGCTCTGGATCAGAAACAGATGGCTACATTTTTAATGGGAGTAAAACACCCCACATTCTTAGGATGGGTGGGGGTCTCTGCAGTCAGACTTCCCTATGGATAGAGGATAATATTCATGGCATAACCCCTTTAAAGAGGACCTTTCACCACCTCCACCAATTCATGTTCTTATCATCTGTGAACAGGCATGATTAGTGATTCCAGCACAGTTGGAATTTTTTCTCTAGACCTCACCGCTCCTGAGCAACAAGCACAGTTGGTTTTGATGCCTGATGTGCTGTTTAAGCCCTGTAATGTCAGGTGGGTGGGGTGAGGCAGGGGGGTGCAATTCAGAGCTCCAATCAGAGGCAGGCAGTGTCATAGCTAAGAATCACACCCCTTGTCTGCTCCTGCTTGGCACTGCCCTCCTGACAGTACAGAGACTAAATAGAATGGGAGGTACCAAAACTAACAGCATTGATTGCTTGGGAATGGCAACAAAAAAATGCCAACAGTGTTGGAATCAGTGGATCAGAGACTTAAATGATGTAAAAAAACTGGACTTGTTGGAGATGGTGAAAGGTTCTCTTTATGGGTGGACATCACTTGAAAGATGAATAAGAGACATTTGGCTGCCATGTATTCTCATTGATTATTTCTGACACATCTATTGCTATTATATCAAGACACTGTCAAAAGATATCACATTTCCTTCATGCAATTTTAGAAATGCCTAACTTGCTAGCTCTACCCCTAAATGCTTGTCTAGAAACAGCTATCTCTCCCTACCCTCCCATACACATGCATGCTTGGCTCAGCCAAATGTGTTCTCAGTGGGAAGATGGGAGTAAGCTGCTGTTAGACACCCCTGGAGACAGTTTATCTTCCCAAGAACAAAATGAATGGACAGCTAAAACCCAATACTTCCAATCCTCATCACCCCCCCACATCAGCTGCCCAGGGAGCATCAATTAGTCCCCGGCACATTAAAACTGAAGGGGTTTCCAGAAATATTTCTCTAATGTGTATGGCCAGTTTTATTGTGAACCAATACTATCAAGGAGCAAGAACAAAAATCACTTTGTCGTCGATTACCGGTGAATATATTACCATCAGAAGTAATGTAACTCCCAGCTCTGGGAACCTGGCTCACTTTGTAAATGGACCATATTGCATTTAATATATCATCCCCATTACTTAATTATCACAACTGTGTCTCTATACCTTTACCATCAGTTCTTCCTAGCACAACACATCATTCAGCCTAATATAAGAGTGAAGAGAAATATCTGCAATTAAACAGCACAAGGATATTTAATTGGGCCCCTGGGAATAAAGAAGCAAAAAGCGATACCAAAGTGGTGATTTCCCGGTTTATCTTCATGACACAAAAGCAGATTCAGGTTTCCCGTGACAGACCTTCATGTACTGGCTGTGCTGTAAGAGCAATGAATCTACTATTTCACATTAGATCAAAGCAGAAACATAACCAAAGAAGCTGAAATCTTTATAGTGGAAGAAGATATTCGGAAAGCCATTCCTACAGTATCTACAGGGGCTGCTTTTTATTAGCAAAAATAAAATGTAAGATTTTGGTCCAGACCGTGCACATAGGAAATGTTTGTGCACCTTAGCTTACCATGATCTTGATCAGAATCATGTACTATGACCGTCGTGTGAGTCAGGTTGCATTCTTGCATCAGAAGAAATAGAAATGAATGTGAAAATTTACAGATGTATAGATCTAGCAAGCACCAAATGAACATTTGGCACACTTTGCTATTAACTAAATATATAGTTCATTCAACAATATACGGCTTTTGCAAAGTGCATGTTAACATGTTAACTCTATGAATGACGTGCTACAGTAAAGATGGCAGTCGATCCATCTGTACAATTACCTTGGACTCAATCCACTTCTACAGGCGTGCACCTATTAAAAGATGCAGTTGAAGCACTTACTCAAATTTTTTGTCCACCCTGTCGTTCATAAATCTGTGTGTGAATTGTGTAATGCAACTAAAAAGCCCAAAAAGCGATTTATTGTGTAGATATTGTCTCCCCTTCAGAGGGCTGTTGACCTATGTGACCTCCTCTTAAACTTGCTGATATACACAGAGGGGGCTCCAGCCTCTTAATAATTGAGGTGCACCATAGTCAGTTTTCTGGTCCCCGCTTTGCTCCACCAACTTTTGGTGGAGCAGGTCAGAAAATGATCTAAAAAGTGGTGCTTTTTGGCACTCCTCTTTTTGTGTCAAAAATGTTCCAAAAATGTATCTTTTGCCCCTGAAAACTGACATGGCAAAATTAGTAAATTCCCCTCACTGATGAACCGGAAGTCAGGAGTCTCAATGCAGTCCTATGAGATCTTCAATATGAAGTCCTGACTCCCAGTTCACCAAAATGCACTGTGTGAATTAATGAGTATGGCATTACTTGTGTCGCAGTCTCGCAGTTTTAGTGCAATAATGTGTATTTAAAAACAAAGCCATTTAATCTTTCACAATTTTCATGATCTCTGATTAAAGGGATTATGCAGGGGAAAATAAAGCTTACCAGTGTATTCCCTGCATTGGATAAGTTTTATTACTAATATATAAGCAGGTCCCCCAGAGCACCGACAATTATATTTGTGGTACCAAAAGTCTGAGTGCGATGCCTCCCCTGCTGCCATTCTGGTTCTTTGTAACGTCTCTGACTCTGCTCTACTCCTGCTGCAGGTCCATAGAGTAGAGTGTAGTTTGTCATGTGACAAGAGAGTCGGAGCATGAGCAAAGCAGGGATGAGACTTCCAGACTGCCCAGCTGTACTCTGAAAAGGTTATAATCAGGGCTCTGGGGAATCTGCTTATATATTAGTATTTTTCCTTGGATAACCCTTTTAATACCAATGAATAGAAACATTTGTGTTTATAGTCAGGACCCGTACAGACATAACACTTTTCAAAGCTGAGAACTTGCTACAATGTATCCTCTGTGGCCTAAACACTGCAGCACAAATCCTTCTCCCAAGATCCTTTAGCGAGGTTTATACATCTGCCCCATTGTCTCCTCAAAGAAACCAATCTAAAAATTATTTGACCATTTCCTTTTGTTTCGGCGTCCTTTATATCAACCCTAATTTTCGTCTGTGTTTCACCAACCTCCACGTTCATTGTCCCATTGTGTCCTTATAAAAGCCCTGTAGGCAGCTCGGCCTTACATGCAGTTATCTCCCGCTTCTTTCTCTCAGCATGGCTTCAGGTAGCAGGGCAACACACTGGCAACGCCAGCGAATGCTAACAGCGCTAGTTTTTGTTTTCATCCCAGTGAATGGGGCAGGCAATGGGGACTGAGCGTGGAGGACTATGGTGATAACACCTGCACTTTTCATGTATTCCAATAGTATCCACACACAATATATCAAGCTGCAGCTCTATGTACAGACATTTCACCTTTAGAAGACTTACATTTACATGACATCCCGCCACTAGAGACTTCGCTTTGTCCTTCTGCAGCTATTGGGATCCAACTGCTGTCATTTTCTAAGGGATATTTAGGAAATGAAAGCAGCATCTGGCACATCGCCATCAGCAAGAATAATATACATTTTATTCATCTTGAGTCGATGACATGGTGTGTTATTCTAAATGTCTCTTATCACATGTATTAACACAGGCATAACTGAAGGGGGCGCAGAAGGGGCGGTCACACCCAGGCCCAGGAGCCTTAGGGGGGCCATAACATGTTTCTTCTATATAATGAGAGCAGAACAATAAACAATACATTATAGTTTGGGGGGCTGGTAAAGATTTTGTATTGGAGCCCAGGAGCTCCTTCTTATACCTCTGTGCTTTAAAGAGGTTATCCAGTTTCTAATATTGATGGCTTATTCTTAGACTTCAATAGGCCAGTGCTGCAGTACCTAAACCTGCCATTACACATTGTACGGCGAGTGAGCAGTGCAGCACCCGGCATGTAAACATTACTGGGAGCCGCTATGTCCTGGCACAAATGATGGATAGGCCATCAAGATTGGAATATGGATAACTCATTTAATGCAATCTGTAGAAACTTTGGACACAGGG
Organism: Leptodactylus fallax; assembly: GCA_947044405.1. Taxonomy (NCBI): domain Eukaryota; kingdom Metazoa; phylum Chordata; class Amphibia; order Anura; family Leptodactylidae; genus Leptodactylus; species Leptodactylus fallax. The sequence goes on from CAMRHE010000249.1 coordinate 1,870,889, forward strand.
CACATTTATTAAAATGGTCTAAATGCAAAATTGTTGTCGCTGCCCATAGCAACCAATCACAGTACAGCTTTCATTTCTCAGGAGCAGAATACGAAATGAAAGCTGTGCTGTGATTGGTTGTTATGGGAAACTAAGTTTTGCTTTTAGACCATTTTAATAAATCTTCCCCATATAATCCTATATATGTAGGCCACATGGTCAATGCTTGCACAGCGACATGGACTATTTATGATAAATAAAATCCAAAGTTCCTATAAAAGTGTTTATCCCATCATATTAAAAAATTTCTGTCGTGAAGGGTCTATTTAAGCAAAAATGCAGCAATACAAGTGCAGACATGTTGTCTTTATGGTCTTGTATTACCAAGCTGTGCCGCCATATGGTACATTTATGTAGAATACCTCCACAATATGGCATGTGATTGAACAAACTACAATTTTTTTTTTCTCAAGGATCCATATAAAATCAGCGACCCATAGAGGTAGAATCTGGGCTCACAGATCTTAATGGGAGCCATGCATGTAATGCAGTTGTGAGAGCCTGAGGCCTTCAATCCTACTTCAATTGTCCACTTTAGGATCCTCCTTGACATTGCAGGGCCCTAAAAACAATACGGCATAGCAGTGCTTACAATAACAATGACAAACACTTGTAATGCACTTTTCTCACACAAGTTACTCAAAGTGCAGGGAGTGTTGTGGAGTAGGGGAGTTAGTGGCTACCGTACAGGCGCTCATCCCCAACACCCACAGAAAAGTTTTATTTTTGGCATGTGGGAGAAAACCGGAGTACCCGGAGGAAATCCCTGCAAACAAAGGGAGAAAATACAAACTGAGATTGGGACCTAGGCACCATGAAAATTGGGGTTGTCCTGGCAATGTTTTATGTTGGGCACTGAATGGGTGAGTGCGGTGCCCACATAGAAAAATGGCCTGTGAGGAAATGGAGACAAATTCTAGTGAAACAGAATTTGTGGCTCACAAGCTGCACGTACTCTCTTGTTCTTAATATAATAAAATATTCTTCACTGAATTTATAAGATTTTAAGGTCTTTTCATTCACACATTTATTTACCCCATGGATCTCGGGGCTTGTGCTCTCCGCTGGTCTCGGTGGTAGGGCAGCCTGACTCTTTATTACTACATACTCGACCATTGCTTCACCGCAGCGGAGCTACTGAATCGCCGCTTCATGATTATCAGAGCTTTAGCGGAGACAGAATGGTGGCGGCATAATGGACAGGACAGAATCAATACAAAAGCAAGATATCATAGTTATGCTACTAGTGTGTTTTATTTTCTTTTTCTGACATTATTGTCCTGTATTATAATCCTTTCGATAAACATTCACATAAAAATGTGCTTATCATTTCATTTTCTTATCTTGCATTGATTTCTGGCTTTATATCATTTTCTTCTCTATTCACATCCCAAGAGAATGTAAAAACTTCACAGAATCCTTCTTAGAAAGTCATGTGACCTAACAGTTATTGGTCAGAGCTCCCACAATGCATTGCTCGCTGATAAAAGCAGTCCAGCAACATTCGCCTATAGTGGTGTGCAAAAGTTTTAGGCAGGTGTTGGGGAAATGCTGCAAAGTAAGAATTCTTTCAAAATAAAGGTGAGAATAGTTTATTTGTTGTCAATTAACACAACTCGTCAAGGAGGTTGTTCCCGCCATCTTGGAGAACTAGGATGATCTATCTGTGGATGTAGGCTTGCTCAAATCCTTCTGTCTCTTCATTTAATCCTAGACAGACTGGATGATGTGGAGATCAGGGCTCTGTGGAGGTGATATCATACATTTCAGGATTCCTCCTCCAAAGGGTGATCACACCAGATATTGACTTTGTTCACTTCATTATGTTAATTGACAAAAATAAACTATTAACACCTATTTTTGAAAGTCTTCTTAGGCTACAGTGACAGTAGTGTTGGGTGTTGGATTCCATCCCCCATCCACTTAAACTATGTGGAGAGAGAAAAGTCCTGCAAGCATGACTTTTCTCACCGCCAATTATTTGCAGGTTTCTGCGGGTAACAGCTTTTTAAGCAAATAGAGTTTCCGTTTTTGGGGTCCCCAAGCGGACCTGAAGAACGGAAATCTGAACGCTAGTGTAAACCTAACGTTACTTTGCTTTTTTTTACACCTGTCTACATTTTTTGCACAGTATTGTGTGGATATATATATATTTATTCAGTATTATATGTAGATTTTAGCCATGGATGGTTGTAGATATATTGTGTAAAAGTGAAGGTTTCCTTTAAACCACTGAAAAATGTGTTAAATATAGCATTTTATATAAAATATTCAATCACTACATGTGAAGAATGGGAAAACCATTTGCTTGTTGTAGTGATGGATAGCCAGCAGTACATGAACCATGAGGCCCTTTGGTTATTACAATCACCCTGATGCTATTTACAAAGCCTTCCCCGGATGGATTATTTTCTGTTTGTAGCGTGCATGATATTGAGGAGGATGGCGGCTTTACAAGTATAATTGCACTGCTATTTGTTTTATGATATTGACAACCCCACACCCCTAAGAGACCGGGCTGGGAAAAAAAAATCAATACTTCACATGTAATTGTTTTTTAGCTGTATACTTTATACGCTCGGGTACAAAGGCTGCAAAAAGCTCAGGAGAAATGGCCTCCGTTCAGATCGAAGTGTAGAGTCAACACCTCCAGATCGGGTGATGTTTGCAGACACGGTTTGCGTCAGGTTACTTTTTGCATTGCCTGGATACTGTACGCAGGCAGGGAATTAACTACATGCAGGAGGCGCTGGGCGGCATTGACACAGATGCTGCCAGTCATTATGGCATCAATCACTCAGGAGAAGCGGTCAAGGGCTCGTGTAAAATTACATTGCTCGCCTCGTTAATGAGGGGCCGGCGATGAAATGCAGAGGAGACTCATCAATCAGGCCGCCTAGGAAAAATTGTTCACTGATTGGAGTGAGATTCCCGCGTGGCGTCCAGAGTCGCTAGCCTTAATTCACACTTGTTATTAATAATGCTTCATAAAGTCATTTATTACTAATTAACGCCTTAAGTATACGAGGAACCGATCAGGCACACCCGCACATGTACTATCCGACAGAGCTTACAATCTGTCTCACTGAATATCAGGTACATGTCAGTTTTATCTACAAGGTGCTCCATTTAGCTGCAATGCTCATCAGCCACGTTTTATATATGGTTCTACCCTGTTTATGAATAGAATTCCACAGCTATGGTGCAAACTGACACATACACAAGCAAAATAGTGTTACGAACCCATAGGCACACGATGTGCAGCCATATGGTGCGTTCTTACAGTGGAGTATTATAGAGATACAGAATTATTCTTTCTTAAAGGGGTTGTCCAAGATTAGAAAAAATCAGCTACCTTATTGCAGAAACAATGCCCTTTGCATGGCTGAGCATCTGATATAGCAGTTCACTGCAATTGAAATAAATGGAGCTGAGCTGTAATACCACATACAACCTGTAGACAGGTGTGGAGCTGTTTTTGAAAGAAAGCACACTTTTTCTAATCCTGAACACTTGTTTAAGGCTAAAGCCCCATGTAGCGAGCGCAGCCAAAAATCACTACGGAAAAGACGGCAGTGAAAATGCATCGCGTTTTTTTCCCTAACATTTTTCACAGAAAGTAGACTTTCTGCCCCTATTATACCTATTTGGGGGCGGAAAACAATGGGAGGCAGAGATCACAGCAGGATGCTGAAAAAAAATAAGTGCCCTGATCGATGTTGTCGTGGCTGATTCGGCCATGGAGTCCGCAGCTCAAGACTCCTTGTTGATTAGGCCTATTCATCTGGGACAGAATGCCAAGCTGTGACGGAATTCCTCTTCATTTTCTGCTGTGTGAATGGCCCCTTAGACATGTACACATATTCACAGGGTTATCCCCTTTGCACACGACCGTATGAATGGTCAGTGTGCTATCCAGGATTTTCCCGGATAGCATACTGACCCATTGTTTTTTATGGGTCCGCAAACATGATTGTGAATTACACGGTCAAGTGTGCGGGCTGAAACTCCAGGCTGCAAAATATGGAACAGGTCCTATTCTTGTCCGATTTTGTAGCCCTTCTTCTGCGTCTCCTATTCATTGAATGAAAGATGCTGTGGAAGCACGGGCAGCACACAGATGACATTCGCGTGTCCCCTGTGCGCCGCCAGTGCCATTCATTAACGGCAAACCTGGAGTGGAGACCGGGGCAAATTGGGCCCATAAACTGTCTCTTCCTAATTCAGGGAGACCAGTACAATAAACAATACATTATAGTTGGGGGGCCTGGTACAGTTTGTATTACACTTCCGCTTGAGACCACACAGAAATAAGTTAGAATGGAAAGTTTTGCATCTGTTCTGTATTTTCATCCTGCTCCTGTTTTTTGGCTTACAATCACTGATGCAAAACACTGACGTGTGAATAAGGCTTAAAATAGAGAAAAGTCCCCTGTAGCTGTGCACAATCAGGCAGTACATTTCCAGCCGTGCTCATAGTAATATTGTGTGAATACTGCTGCAATAACTGGGTTATACAAAGATCCAGATGTGTGCATGTCCTCGCATGCAAAATACCCCATTAAATGAAAGACTGTTCGTTTTCTCTCCATCTGTATTTATGCAGCCCTAAATGATGGACTATACAGGCCTTAATTCAATGTAATGTAGATTGTATTAGAATAAATGTAGAGAAATGCCGGAGCGTTCTGTCCAGAATGCACAGGAGACGGAGAACAGCGAGATGAGCTGACACAGATGCCTGGGTTTTTGGCAGACTTTCCTTCATGAATGTCTTCCTTTAATTCCAAGAGCCTTTGTTACAACCATCTGTTCCCTTCCCCTAATTAGGACTAGGACAGAAAGCGGCGCTTACAATTACACCAGTGTGAAGTGCTGGGAGGCAGCGTAATGTGGTGCCTGGCCCTGGAGTCACTATTCCTTGTGTAAACAGTAATCTGGTAATAGATTACTGATAACTGATAGGTAATTACCAGGAAATACACTGCGGATACAATAAGCCCTCCTCAGCCATGCCAAGGGCTGCGATTACACCCCGCCAAAAACATTTGTCCTTTGGACTTAATCAACCCACAGTAGCGCAACCTGCGAAATCTGTGAAGAACAGCAATTCCTCCCTCATCTTTAATTCAGGCCACTATCAGCGGCTCTGATCTGTGCAGGATGATTTAAAGGGCTTGTATAGAAGGAGAACATAAATTATTATCCCAAACCTTCTGCACTGGCCACTGTCCCCAGTGTTTATAGTACTTGGAAGCTCAATATGGGTGGAGCTATAGTGTGATTGACAGATTGTTGCTAGTTAAGGCTAAGGCCCCACATAGCGAGCTGCGGGGAAAACAGTGGTGGTAACACATTGAGTTTTTTCCTGCAGCGCTTTTCACAGAAAGTCTGCAGAGTTTTCCTGCTTCTATTATATCTATATGTAAAACGCCAGCGTTTCTGTAGGTATAATTGACATGCTGCGATTTACAAAAACTGCAATTTCCACTCCTGATTTTTTTTCTGCCAGAATCCCATCCACTTTGCAGGTACTGCGATTTAAATCATAGAGTTTACGCTACATGGGGCTCCGGCCTAAAGGGGATTCTACAAATGATGGCATTGATTGATGAGATTGATCTCTTCACTACATGCCAGGCACAGTGCCAAACATTGTACAGTGGTCGTACTTGGTACTGCAACTCAGCCCCATTCATTTGAACGGGACTAAGCAACAGCATGGCCATGTGACCAAAGGATGTGATGCCATTGGCCTTAGAAGAGGAAATGGCGCTCAATACCACTGACCCTGAAAGCGACTTTAAAGGGGTTGTCGGGGATAACCACTTTTTTAATATGAGGCTAGAGAAGGTGAAAAAAAAACAATGCACTGTGACGTCCCATGTCCCTTTTCTTAGGCTGCTTATTGGCCTCAGCGGTCACGAGACATACATAGCAATCTGCTCAGCTCCTCCTACTCTATAACATGCTGCCTGCAGATTGGACTGCATTTTTCATATGACAGGTCCCCTTTAAGTGCTGTGGATCTGACAAGAATTACCCCTTTTCAATGGGGCTAATACACATCAATTCTCAGAAATATACTTGCCTAATTCCGAGAATTTTAATCATCATCATCATCATCACTTTGTGTTTTCAAACGAGGGCATAACCAGCATTTGTCTATCTTTTAGGTTATGGCCCAACGTAGCAAAACGCTGCGGAAAAAAAAAACACAGTGGAAACGCATCGCGGAAACAAATAGCGGAAACGATTTTCATTGAATTTTCGCAAAGTTTTTCTATGCGGACTTTCTGCCCTTCTTATACCTATATGGAAAAACGCCAGCGCCTCTGCTGGTATAATTGAAATGCTGTGAAAAAACGCAGGTGTATTGAAAACGCAGCTTTTCCGCTGCAGATTTTTTTCTGCAATGTGTGGATGGGATTAGCCAGAGTCCCATTCACTTTGCAGGTACTGTAAAACAAAGCATTTTTTTGCTGCTGTGTTTCTACTGTGGCAAAAACCGCTGCATTTTCACAGCGGGGGGCTTTAGCCTAAGACACATTTATTATCACAAGGGAGTTAGGAGCCCATGAGATACAAGTTAGGCCTCTGTGTACATGTGTCTTAGGTAGAAGCCTTGCAGGTTAAGTGTGTCACTGTAGGTACAAGATGTATCTTTGGGTGTGCATGTGTCTGTAGGTATGGCACGTGCCTTCATGCCGGCATGTGTCTCTAGGAAGAGCATCTTTCAGTCTGCATGTGTTTCTAGATGGAGCATGTGTCGCGGGGTCTGCATGTGTCTGCTCTTGGCAGAGGCTTGAGTCTATCTGATGTTCTTCCTCCCTCCTCTCTCTTTGGAGCATCAACAAACAAGCTTCCCAGCACTCGATTCAAGGCCATTTCTGTGGTAACTTTTGTGTTGCAGCTGCGTTTCGCTCACTTCACATGTACAGACCGAAGACAATCAATCTCACCCTCACGACTGTCACCTCCTGGTCATCCAGACATGAATTGCTGTCTTTACTAAGCTGTGTGTTGTTTTCTGAAGGACTTTGTTCAATAGAACTAGTCCCGTCTGCCTCCTAAACCTTCACTACATATCAATAAAACTTACAAAAAAAACGCTCCAATGTTCCTAGAGCTGCCACAATGGAAAACTGTGACTGTGTCGCCGTATGTACTAACCACAAAAGTGTCAGATTTCTCCACAACTGAAGTCAATAAGCAAAAATGCCAGAAAATACCTGGGATAGAACATGAAAAAATATGTCATGTCTAAGATGTCATGCAAATCTATGAAGCACCATGCAAACTGAGACGTGTTAAAATTCTGGTTACTACATAGTCTGGCCAGTGCAAATGAGCGCTGCTCGAGCCGCAGCACCACATAGACAATGGGGAAGATATATACTAAGGACTTATGCACACGACAGTGATGTTAATGTTATTTTTCATCAATTTTGAATTTGTTCCCTTTCATTTTTCCAGTTTTTATTGCCGAGTGTCATCTGTTTTGCATCAGTTTTTAACCGTCAGTGAAATAAAAGGATGAATTTCATTGGTCTTTCTTTTTTTGACGCAACCCACTGATCCGTTTTCAGCAGACATAAAAAGAACATCACTCCGTTTTACATCAGTTAACAACGGATCCTTTGATTTCTATTGAGTCAGACTGGGTTCACATCTGTGACAGAGACTCCCATGAACCCAGCCTGACTCAAAACCTCCAAAAATCGGCGGAGAGAAAGGATCTGCTTGGAGGACTTTTCTCTCTGCCTCTTTCAGTTTTGAAAAGGGGCCCACGACGGATACCCGGCTGATCCCTTTATAGTCAATGGAGTCCACCAGTGTCTGTGTGTAACTGCTATTTTAGCGATCCGGACCGCACGCTAGAGTGAACCTAGTGTCAGGGTGTCTGTGAAAAGATAGAGCATGACAGTTTTCTTGATAGCTATGAAAAACGGATCGTCCAAAAAATGGATATGTTAATAGACACACTGAATTCAATGTTTACTCAAAACAACCATGTTACAGGTATTCCAAAAACGTCCATCACATGTCCGTTTTTCACTATTGTGTGAAAAAGCCCTTATGCCGCCTAACATTTAAACATCATAAATGGTGACAGGGTGGTCAAAACCACAAATCTATCACAGTATATTCATGGTGCACATTAGGCTCAGTTACCTTATTTAGGCCACCTCATGGGTAGTGTCATTTAGATCAGTATTTTGTGTCAAAAAATCTCCCGCAGCCCAGTAATCTGGCACATTTTTTAACTCGGCACATCTACACCCTCTTAACGAGACATTTCTCAAATACGTCTGACAAGACAGAACCATCTGTTCATTTTGGTGCAAATCAATAATAAACTGATTTGTGCCAAAACTGTGACACAACTAACACCAGAATTCTGGCACAATAAATATAGTAAATATGCGACAGCATGTGTTATCCCAGCCTCATACCTGCTAGAATGAGAATGAGACAGGTAATACATGTAATGATTAACTGGGGGAAACCAGTCTTATATGATATATGTGGCTTCATATTGTCAAGCTGATGCTAGGTTCACACTAGCGCTGTTTTCAGCTATAGGAGAAAAGAAGTGTCATAACCTATCGTCAGGTGGATTCCGACTTCCAAATCCAATAGAAATTAATGGGAGGCGGAAAAAAATGCAATGTGGTTTTTGATGCTTTTTTGCAAAAACTGTGTCAAAAACCGCTAGCATGGACATAACACATCTACAAAATGCAGACATATGAATAAACCCTAACCATGGATTGGGATCGGCAGACCATGTGACTCTGACCACATGATGCAGATGAACAAGACTAATGCATAATATTCATGTATATAGTTATTTTAGATGGATATTTTCCATATGGTCTTCAGTATTCTTTAGTATTTAAGGTTCATACAGCAGCAACAATCCAGTCCAAGGTAAGTCTACATTGACATCTTCATTGGAATCTGTCTGGTGCAGAGTCTGTCCAAAATTTCAGATGAAAAAGTCCTGCAGGCCCAACTTTTTTGTTTGGGGATGTCAGTGAGAAAATAATGGATCCTGAGGGACCACATTATAGTCAATATGGTCCCTTAGGATCTGCTGTTATCCATCATTAGATGGATCTGTTTTATTGTTTAATTCGTTTTCTGGTCCTATGACAGAACAGAAGAATAAAACAACCATGTCTGATGAAGGGAGCGAGTACTCCTGAAAGCTTACTTATAAATATACTCAGTTAGCCTCTAAAAGGTATCGCCTGATTTCTTCACTCTTCCACTACTTTCAATGGCTAACACGGTACAACATTATACTACTAAGAATAAAACAAGACAGTGTGAATATACACTGGGCACATGGAAAGCCCGAATCATACAACATCAGGCCCCATTGGCGTGCACTGGATCACATTAATGTCTATAGAAACCTCTCTTGATTTCATTGGATTGATCGTTCCCCGATCATATCCATGCATTACACCTTCCTTTCAGCACTCACTAATCTAATATCAGGCACAGCCGGCTTGGCTTCTTATATTTCATCTTCCCACTGGATTTTCTCAAAAACATCTCTTGCCTTGGAATTTGCTTTAATCTCTCTCGAAAGAATTTCTCCATAAGTGAAACTTTCTCTCCAGGGATGTTCATGGAGGTCGCCGGGTCATTCATTACCATTTATGAGACAGGTGATGACTAAGATGAACAAATTTTCCTAAAGTCACGTTCTCCATTATGCCAAAACATACTCTGACCAAGAATATAAAGAGAGACGTACTACACGTAATGATTAACTAGATGAAACCAGTCCTTAGCATATATGTAGCTGGAATATTGCTAGGTTAAAGGGATGCTAGCTTGTCTGCATTTCTTGTGCAATAAATCAAAATCTAGTACTCACGGAGGGCAGCCATTTTAAGCTACGAGGATGCTGCCTGTAGTGTTCTTCTATGGGATTACTGACAGAAAGTCCAGAAGCTCCCCATATATAATATACATGTTATACGTCTGGTGTAATTCTCTCTTAAAGAGGACCTTTCACCACCACCACCAACCTCTTTGCATCCTTCAATAGGTGCCACTCCACAGATTCTGACACTATTAGTTTCAGCACCTAATATGCTAATTAGGCTCCCTACTGTCAGATGGGCTTTCCAAGATTACCTTCTCAGATCAGGCCTGCCCACATGACAGTAAAGAACCTAATTAGCATATTGGGTGATGAAACTAACAGCACTAATTGTACAGGAATGGTGGAGGCTAGAGAAATAATTCCAACTGCACCAGAATCAGTGGAACAGCACCTATTGAAGGATGCAAAAAGATGGAGTTGGTGGAGGTGGGGAAAAGTAAATGTCAATCTTTTAACGCCATGTTATTTTTATGCCCACCACTAGAGGGAGCTTATGAGACAACTGCATAGTACTTATACATTGACCTCAATATGATGTAAACTCCCACACTCCCTCTAGTGGTAGGTATAGGCAGGCACATTTTATTTTTAAACTCTAGGTCTATGCAGGTAATTTGTCTCTCTTTATCAGACCAACCAAAAATATTTTAAGAAATTCTTGAACACATAATTTTAGACCTGTATAGGCAAAAACAAAGACCCAAATAGTGTTCTAAGATACATGTACACTTTAAATGCCTTAGAATCTATAAGCTCATAACCTGTGTGGCTGTTACACCCAGCTACATTCCCCAATTTTTTTCCATAAACTGCTAAAGTTGGAGCTGAGTGACATAAAGTACATGCAGTTATTCCTTCTATACCTATTTGAGATTATCTTAGGGTATGTATGGTAATTTTGGACCAACTTCAAGAATATTACCTCCTTGACATATGATAATGTTGTTTCTTCTTTTTTTTTGCATCTTTTTATCTTGCACTTTTCTAACCTACAACCCGCAGAGTGAAGACTCATTGTCAGTGTCTTTCCACCTGTCTCCCTCAGTAAATTCGGCAGGTAGAGGTGCCTATGAACAGTGCCGAGCGAAACACTATGTAATATCAGACAATTACACTGATGATCCAGACACACTTGACAGTAATGGAAGGTATCAAAGTACAGAATCAATTTACATCAATCAAGGGGCATTGCTTATGGAAAGAAGTAAATCTCTAGAAGCTAACATTTGCATATGTAATGGACAGGAAAAGGTATTATATTGTCTTCAAGGAGTTATAAGAAACTTGGTAAATATTCCTAAAATAACGGCACTAAACATGGCCTAACATCCTAATATAAAACAAAGCCAAAAACGATTGGTGCTCTATAGAGGAACTTGTCCATAACCCTCTAGGGGCTCACTGAACTCTATGTCCATAGGGCACTTCATGTATATAACATGAACTCTTCTGCCTTATGTCAAGTTACCATCTTCCAAATCCATCTAACCAGTATAAAAATGTAGCCGTTCATCACCAGAGGAGAAGGAATTATATCTATACTAAATCCTTGACCTCAACACAAATACCGAACAATATATACAATATGCACAGTATGTGAAATGTGGTGAGGGGGTAACTGTATAAGAAAAAATATAGGACAATAGTAAGTCTTCTCCCTAGATTACAGAGGATATGTTGTTTGTTTGAAAGCTAAAATCAACCCAGGAGTGAATGGAGTGGTGGTCGGGAATGCGTGCCCCTGCTCCATTTATTGCCATGGGAGTGCTGGAAATAGGTGAGCTCTGGAATAAGACGATCTCAGAGCAGATCAGTCAGGGTCCAACACCCGGACCCCATCTTGATCATCTGTTTTGGCCACCGGAAGCCATATACTAGGTATAGGCTATTCAAATGACTAGGTATAGGCCGTAGTTCCAGGCACCATCAATACAGTGTACGGAGCTCCGTACACTGTATACGGCTTCCAGTCCATACAGTGTAGCGGTGGCCCCTGGTCATCAGTATCAATTACTTTCAGATCCTGGACAACACCTTTAATAAGCAACCCAAAGAGTTTGTCAGAAGCCATATACTAGGTATATGGCTGGACGCAAGCCTGCTCCTGTTCAAGTGAAAAGGAGTGGGCTGCAGTTCCAGGTGCCACGCTACAGTGTACAGGGATCCTTATACTGTATACAGCTTCCAGTTCATACAGTCTAGTTATCAGTATCCATTACCTTCAGACCCTGGACAACACCTTTAATAAGCAACTCGGATGCCATATACTAGTTATATGGCTGGAAGCAGGCCTGTCCCTATTCAAGCGAATGGGAAAGGGACTGTGTTCCAGATACTACCACTACAACGCACTGTATAGAGCTTCCAGTCCATACAGTGTAGCGATGGCATCTTGTCATCTCTTTCAATTAACTTCAGATTCTGGACAACACCTTTAAAAAGCAACCCAAAAACTTTTGCGGACCCTACTCTTCCTCCCTATGGCACTTTTGTCATGTATTTATTCCTAGATATAGGGCTAGGGCAGCAAACTAAATCTTTGCCCCATATTCAGGAAAGCTTAGGTCCAGATCTGCTTGCTGATTCTGGTGGTTGACATCTTCTAGACATTGAACCTGGCAGAATGAAGTTACTGTAGAAGCATGCCTCCATCCATTCACAGCTATCAGACCGTACAGAAAAAGTGCAACAAAAAGCAAAACTAAAGAACCAACAATGTGTTGTGGATGATTCTGAGTGTTTACTTACAACATGAGGCGCGGTGCGGGGAGATCTGATGCTCGGCAGATTGCCACCAGCCGCTCAATGTAAACAAAAATTTGCATTGAAAACAAATAGTTTGCAATCCTAAAAACAATACTGTAGTAAAACGTTTTCTTTGTGACTTTCCAACGCTGCGCCAGATGCACATTCCATTGAAAAAAAGAGGAAATAAGGAAACAAATAAATCTTAAAATACTTGTCTCCTTGGGAGAGTTTTTATTTTTCAGAATGATGTCCCGCTGCTGGAAACCCTCAGTGATCAGCTACAATGTGTCGGGGATCTTACAGTACTTATTCAATTTCTCTGCAGCGCCTCCACAGGGAAAATTAAACATTACATGGTGCCCAATGAAATGAATGTGCCATCCATGTAATGTTGGTATGAGATGCTCTTAGGTTAACATATAAGGATCCTGTACAAGGACTACCTTCCCTCTAAATTTGCTAATAGAGAATTGAAAATGGGTTTTATGGGTTTTCTATACCAGATAACCCTTTGTCTCATCACAGACAACCCTTTTTGCTGCGGCGATCACCTGCTACTGGTCATGATCGATCACCTAGGGCAAACAGCTGATTTTGCGGGGGGAAGCTCGAAATGGCCATCTATGTACTATAATGCAAGGACAGCTGTAGTCCGCCAGAATGGAAAATGGCCTCCATTCCGGTTTATATAGGGGGTTTGGGACAGAATACCCAATACGCCCTAATAGAGCACAGGAATTCATAAGGCAACCCCTTTAAAGGGTTTCCTCCACTAGAGAGACAAAAGACAAGGGATAAATGATTGCTTAAGGCTATATTCACATGACTGTTGCAAAAAATGGCAGTGAGAAACCGTTTAAACGGTCCATTTTTCATGGCCAATTTTAATCCATGGGCCTGCGTCTACACAGGACATGTCCTATTTTCTTATGGACCATTTACAAGGTCTGTCTAAAAGAGGACGTGAATATCCTGATATATTGTTATTGTGTTTAAAAATGGGTGAAAATGGGTTGTGTGAATAAGGTCTTAGTGTCCATGTGTGACCACTTCCCCATTCACTTCTATGGAACTGAAGTACTATACTTAGCTACCTCCTTTAGACCCATATAAATGAATGGATTAGTGGTGACCTATGAGCATGCGCACTGCTGTCCATTCACACAGAAGACTTGGGGAACACCATTTTTTTGATTACTGGGGGTTCCAGTGATTGGACGCCTATTGATCAGATACCTATCGGATAGGTTTTATTAGTCGTGAAATTCCTTTAAGTAGTTGTTTTTTGTTAAACATTTCTATTTAGCTCTTTCTTCAGCTATATCTACTGGGTGACATTTAATCTGGCCACCATTTTTCTCCTACTGGTGTTATTATCCAACTTTTCTGCAGTACTGAATGTCTAATCTGCTTAGTTATGCAATGATATGGGGGAATAGACTACATAGGGATACAATAACTACATAAATTAGGAACATTTGTTGTACAATGTTCTAGGAAAGCTGGGTAGAAGCTGTGATAGGGATCATACCGGTGGTCACCCAGCTTTCCAAGAAAGAAAATGCAACGACAAAATCACGGTATACAATTTGACAGAGCAAGACAAGACCTTATATTTACTACTTTTCGTTCTTTTTTATCTTTTTGGAGGAAGCGTTCTTTAACCAGGCTTAGTCCCATGACATGTTCTGTTGTCCGGCTTCCTTCCGCTCTACCCATCACCTTTTTAATTTCCCCTTTGGTCCTGTCTGGCTAATCCCTTATTCTCATCTATCTTTCCTTTTCCAACACCGTCGCAGCATGACCCAATGTGAGCAAGTGGTGTTAGGACCAGCTCATGCGAAGAAAACCAATCCATTTATCATAATCCCATCAGAAAAGACACTGAAAATAACGCAGACACATGCCAAGGAAACTGCTACCAAGAGAAGGGCTGGAGACGCGTAGAGCAAGGAGACACATACCAAAAATGCTACTAAACAAAAGGAGAATTAGGAGGACTGGGATAAAGGAATGAAAGAGATCTTATACGAAAGAAATGAGGGGGAAACGCTAATTTGGGGGAAGGGAGATTCACAAACACTTCTAATCCCTTCTTCAGGATTCTCAAAGAATGACAAAGAAAAAGAGCATTGGAGCAGTAAACGACTATTATAGCCGGCCCGCTATAGAGAGCGGCGAGACAGATTGTGTGACAGAAGGCCAGGATTTTAATGGTTAACACTTTTCGTTAGTACGGATGACACTGTAACAGATAGGGGGCATACATTTACTATAATTATTCTTTATGCATCAAATATGTTGTGTAGGGCTGCCCGGGAAAATGTGTGCTCAGTCTCATGTCAGTGGCAACAGTGAAGAAAGACTGTAGATAGCCTTCTGCCCACCCTAATAAATGGTCAGCATTACCTAGAATTCTCCACTTCTCAGATACTGTATCAGAAGGTTAATTTCTGATATGCAGAGCAGTAAGGTGTCATAGCCCCGCCCACTGCAGCACACTCTATGGTCAGCAGACCGAAATTGTCAAAAGACAGTCCAAATATGTAGACCTGAAGACTTGTAGCAGGAGCCATTTAGCCAATGAATTAGATAAAATGCAATTCCAGAATATTTTATATCATGCCCCTCCAGTATGGAAATACCCTTTAAATGAACACCAATATAAAACTGAGAAGCCACCAATAAAACAAGTGTCTCATAATACATTTTTTCTAGACTTCTTGACAGCAAAATCATGAAGCATTACAGCCAACCTTTCCTCCTATAAAGGCGGGTAACAGAAATAATAAATTGTATTTAACATCCCACCAGCACCTGTACAGAGAATACATCTTAGATTTAGTGGCTAAAAAATGCTTTTAAGAAATGTTCAATAATAAGTAATATCTGCTCACATCATGATAACCGCACAAAATAAGTACATCATATGTGACAGTAAATTATATAAGTAATCACAAGGACATATATATATATATATATATATATATATATATATTATCTTTGAACCGTTCATTCATTTCAGTAATTCAGTATTTCTATTCATAATCAGCGTCTTCCATGATTGTGTGTCCTACTGAACCAGACTGAGGGACCATTTAAAGCCTTAGGAAACCTTGGCAGGTGACACACTGAATTTACAATACTGAACTTTTTTACAATATTCTAATTTTCTTAGATTTGGGTTTTCATTACCTGTAATCCATAATCAACATTTACAGAAATAAAACACTTGTAATAGAACACTCTGTGTGTAAAGAATCTAGAAAATATAGGACACCACTGTTTTAATTCAATTACTGAAAGAAATAAATGTTTCAAAGATATTCTAATTTATTGAGATGCACGGTGTGTGTGTGTGTGTGTGTGTGTGTGTGTGTGTGTGTGTGTGTGTGTGTGTGTGTATACAGTGTCTTGCGAAAGTATTCGACCCCCTTGAACTTTTCAACCTTTTGCCACATTTCAGGCTTCTAACATAAGGATATAAAATTTAAATTTTTTGGTGAAGAATCAACAACAACTGGGACACAATTGTGAAGTGGAACGAAATTTATTGGTTATTTTAAACTTTTGTAAAAAATAAAAAACTGAAAAGTGGGGCGTGCAATATTATTCGGCCCCTTTACTTTCAGTGCAGCAAACTCACTCCAGAAGTTCAGTGAGGATCTCTGAATGATCCAATGTTGTTCTAAATGACTGATGATGATAAATATAATCCACCTGTGTGTAATCAAGTCTCCGTATAAATGCACCTGCTCTGTGATAGTCTCAGGGTTCTGTTTAAAGCGCAGAGAGCATCATGAAGACCAAGGAACACACCAGGCAGGTCCGTGATACTGTTGTGGAGAAGTTTAAAGCTGGATTTGGATACAAAAAAATTTCCCAAACTTTAAAAATCCCAAGGAGCACTGTGCAAGCGATCATATTGAAATGGAAGGAGTATCAGACCACTGCAAATCTACCAAGACCCGGCCATCCCTCTAAACTTTCATCTTAAACAAGGAGAAGACTGATCAGAGATGCAGCCAAGAGGCCCATGATCACTCTGGATGAACTGCAGAGATCTACAGCTGAGGTAGGAGAGTCTGTCCATAGGACAACAATCAGTCGTACACTGCACAAATCTGGCCTTTATGGAAGAGTGGCAAGAAGAAAGCCATTTCTCAAAGATATCCATAAAAAGTCTCGTTTAAAGTTTGCCACAAGCCACCTGGGAGACACACCAAACATGTGGAAGAAGGTGCTCTGGTCAGATGAAACCAAAATCGAACTTTTTGGCCACAATGCAAAACGATATGTTTGGCGTAAAAGCAACACAGCTCATCACCCTGAACACACCATCCCCACTGTCAAACATGGTGGTGGCAGCATCATGGTTTGGGCCTGCTTTTCTTCAGCAGGGACAGGGAAGATGGTTAAAATTGATGGGAAGATGGATGGAGCCAAATACAGGACCATTCTGGAAGAAAACCTGTTGGAGTCTGCAAAAGACCTGAGACTGGGACGGAGATTTATCTTCTAACAAGACAATGATCCCAAACATAAAGCAAAATCTACAATGGAATGGTTCACAAATAAACGTATCCAGGTGTTAGAATGACCAAGTCAAAGTCCAGACCTGAATTCAATCGAGAATCTGTGGAAAGAGCTGAAAACTGCCGTTCACAAACGCTCTCCATCCAACCTCACTGAGCTCGAGCTGTTTTCCAAGGAAGAATGGGCAATAATTTCAGTCTCTCGATGTGCAAAACTGATAGAGACATACCCCAAGCGACTTGCAGCTGTAATCGCAGCAAAAGGTGGCGCTACAAAGTATTAACTTAAGGGGGCCGAATAATTTGGCAAGCCCCACTTTTCAGTTTTTTATTTTTTACAAAAGTTTAAAATATCCAATAAATTTCGTTCCACTTCACGATTGTGTCCCACTTGTTGTTGATTCTTCACCAAAAAATTAAAATTTTATATCCTTATGTTTGAAGCCTGAAATGTTGCAAAAGGTTGAAAAGTTCAAGGGGGCCGAATACTTTTGCAAGGCACTGTATATATATATATATATATATATATATATATATATATATGTATAGCATGTATCCCTGAGATTGTTATTAATAACTGACCCCTACTGCTAGTATACCCACTCCCAGCCCCAGAGGTACATGGACTGTTTGTTCCCTCTTCCTATACCTCTAGGAGACCAGGATGTATATAGCATGTATCTCTATTATTATTAATTAACTCTTGTGGCTTGCCCCATTGGTGTCTCCCAATCCCAGCCCCTGAGGTTCATGCTGCACCTCCCTCTTCCGATATCTCTAGGAGACCAGGATGTATATAGCATGTATTTCTATTATTATTAATAATTAACTCTTGCTGCTGGTGCCATTGATGCCCACCACAATCCCAACCCCTGAGGTTCATGCCCTTCCAGGTTCCCCTTGCTAAGTCTCTAGGTTAACCATATTTAGAGATATAAAAAAAAAACCTATTTTTTATAAGGAAATGAAGAAATAAATGATGTTTAAATGCCTTTATATAAATTTATTATGAGAATACACTCAGCTTCACCCCAGAAATCAGTCAACAGACTCACTTAAAAAAAAAAAAAAATCTGCTTTGGGTGCTTACTGTATGTGCCTACACTAATAACATATCCTCATTTAATCTACTGTTAATGTTTTATTGTTTATTTTATTACATTTACATTTTTTACTGTTATTTTATGGGTATGTATTTCCTCTTTTATTTCCACATTAAATTTTAAATTATGCTTAATATATTCAGTTTTTTTTGGATGAGATGAAAAGATTGTTTGCAATCCCTTACAGTAGTCTGGTAGACCTAGATTTCATGGGCTATGTAATGCTGGATGGAGGGGGGGCCACAACTGTGCTCCTATTATAAAGTATCCCCCCTCCCAATGCCAATCATCAGGCTGCTGCAGGTGCGCCTCCTAGTTTAGCGTTGACAGGACGTCAATGTCTTGTCACCTTCGTCTGTTTAGCATGGACAGAGCCTGGTTGTTAGTAGACAGGACAATGGATGTCAAGGAGTGAGACCTTACTCCTCATGAACACAGTTAATGTGATGATGCAGATTACAAATCAATAGAACCGCCAGGGAACATCAATTATAAGGGACTATGACTATTTCATTGACACTTTTTGGAGTAGAATTTTAATAAATGAGAACAGAATTAATTTACAATAACTCTAAATAATTTAATTAATGGAAAATGCTATAAAATATATAGTATTTAATAAAATATAAATGGAAATGCTGCCCTATGGTTTTCACCCATAAGTGACCTGGAGGCCACACATTTATCCGTATATCGTGTGCATACAGAACACTGGAATTATGCTGAAGAACATTTTCATGTGGCCATGACTGGGAAATAAGGGTTAAGGGAAAAAATCAGGATCCTTTTACATACTCAGCATGTTTTTACAACTCACTAACATTTCCTTCTACATGAGCTCTGTCCAAAGGCGTAACATGATGTTCCTGGACATCAATGCAAAATCTGTACCGGGACTATACTATAATGTATCATTTATACTACTGATCTCATATCTCATAATAGAGCGCAGGAATTCATAAGGCAACCCCTTTAAAAGGTTTCCCCCACTAGGAAGACAGGGGATAAAGGTGTGATCGCTTAAGGTTATATTCACATGACTGTTGCAAAAAAAAACGGCAGTGAAACGGTCCATTTTTCATAACTAATTTTAATCCATGGGTTTGTGTCTATAGGACATATTGGGAAGAGACAATTTATGGGCCCCTTAAGGCTCCTGGGCCCAAGTGCAACAGCACCCTCTCAAGTTACGCCCCAGACTTTGTCCCCAATTGGCACCTCTATAGCTTTGTGACATTCCCAACCTAACAATAGGCAGTCCAACACTTCAGACCACGTGACAGCCCATTTTCCTATTGACAACGACATTACCCAGGTGTTGGTGGGAACCCAAAGAGCTGCAGCTACAGGGCACTTTGTGCAGTAAGGACAGCGACACTGCACATAAGCTGCCTTGATGCATAAACTGAGACAGTCCCACTAGGCCTCTGGGAAGATGAATTACAAAAAAAAAATCCTGTTTTTGTACGTGATAAGACTTTGATACATAAAAATTACTTTAAAAAATGCGAACATGAGGACAGATACCAGAAAAAAAAACAGGGGGGGGGGTGATAACTATGTAAATGAATCCAGTGGGGTATGGTTATGATTCTGCCAATACCCCTTATTTATAAAATGCTCAGCATTTTATAAATTTAATTTATTTTTGCTTTATGCTACCATAAGATTCTTCAGATATCAGTTCTTAGAAGGTGGTGCAGTCTAACCACAGTCAGGTTGTGCTGACCACATGCACAGCTCATTGAGAATACAGTAGATCATTGATACTACTTACTAGCATGAGGTAATATCCAGCATGCCGGGAACACAGCCTGCAGCAATATGGTAATGTACCCATTTCATCTAATACAGCAATGTTTCAATAAGCATAAAAAAAAAATCACAGCACATTGGAGGAAAAAAATGTAAAATAAAAAAATTACCACATGAGTAAAAGGAGCTGACAGCCCCAGAAGATGAATGAGGAAGGTGAAGAGGCGGAACGAGTGGGAGAATGAACGCAGTGACAGAAAGTAAATGCACTGGTAAGAAATGAGGGCAATATGGGATGAATATGTATGACAAGTTTGCTTCCTGTTAAACACATGGAAAGAAGCGGCTTATAAACACAGTCACAGAGCGTCTCCTCAAATTCTAAAATCTGTTTCTGACTCACAAAAACATCAGCAAAAATCACTAAGAGATTTAGGAATCATCCCCAAAGGTCATCTATACAATGTAGTCAATGGGGCTTAACTGGTCCAAAAATGTAGACTGGCCAATGGCAATGGTTGGATAGGTAAGATATCCTCAGATCCATATTAGAAAGGGAGGGGTCATTACCATTACAAAGAGGATTTCCAATAGGTTTTTTTCTATGGATGGCTACATGGTTGATCCAAACTTCCAAAAGTGCTGAAAATTAATCTAACCATAGAAATGTAATGTAATACTCATCTTTACCACAAACATGCATGCTTAGCTTGGCTTGCATCCCAATGTGGCGACTTACTATATGTCCTGCTGGAACAAAGGATTGGATATGTTCAAATCCAACATGGTGATCTGCTATCGGAGGATAGTTGACCCCTATACATATTAGATCATAAGGTAATATTGAAAAAGTTGTTGGGTTCAGATGACTTTTATACAACGTGTATGGCCAGGATCAAACTACCAGATGATCTACGGCTACAGAAGTCAGAAGTCTTGATAACAGGGCAAAATGAATCTTTTTGTCTATACTTGAACCCTACAATTTGTAAAGTGCTGCGGAATATGTTGGCGCTATATACATAAAATGTATTATTATTATTTCTATCTTACACACGTGGACAAAATTGTTGGTACCCCTCTTTTAATGAAAGAAAAACCCACAATGGTCACAGAAATAACTTGAATCTGACAGACTGGAAATTGCCAAACTACATGTTGACAAGCCACAAAGCTTCTGGGAGAATGTCCTATGGACAGGTGAGACAAAAATCGGAATTTTTGACAAGGCACATCAGCTCTATGTTCACAGATGGAAAAATGAAGCATATCTTGAAAAGAACACTGTCCCTACTGTGAAACATGGAGGAGGCTCTGTTATGTTCTGGGGCTGCTTTGCTGCATCTGGCACAGGGTGTCTTGAATCTGTGCAGGGTACAATGAAATATCAAGACTATCAAGGGATTCTAGAGAGAAATGTGCTGCCCAGTGTCAGAAAGCTTGGTCTCAGTCGCAGGTCATGGGTCTTGCACCAGGATAATGACCCAAAACACACAGCTAAAAACACCCAAGAATGGCTAAGAGGAAAACATTGGACTATTCTGAAGTGGCCTTCTATGAGCCCTGACCTAAATCCTATTGAGCATCTTTGGAAGGAGCTGAAACATGCCGTCTGGAAAAGGCACCCTTCAAACCCGAGACAACTGGAGCAGTTTGCTCATGAGGAGTGGCCAAAATACCTGTTGAGAGGTGCAGAAGTCTCATTGACAGTTACAGGAATCGTTTGCAGTGATTGCCTCAAAAGGTTGTGCAACAAAATATTAAGTTAAGGGAACCATAATTTCTGTCCAGGCCTGTTTCATGAGTTTTCTTTTTTTTTAAATTCTGTTGAAGCATGGTTGAAAAGCAATGTCTGACTTTCATTTGTTCATTTTCATAGAATTTTTATATATTATTACTTTTGTCAGATTCAAGTTATTTCTGTGACCAATGTGTGTTTTTCTTTCATTAAACGAGGGGTACCAACAATTTTGTCCACGTGTGTTTATCAGTATTTCATATTTATTTATCTCAGATCTATCTATCTATCTATCTATCTATCTATCTATCTAGTACCATTCAATATATCCATATCTATATCTATCTATCTTATTTCTGTATCTCATATTTATTTATCTCAAATGTATCTAGCTATGTAGTACCGTTCAATATATCCATATCTATCTATCTATCTATCTATCTATCTATCTATCTCATATCTATCTATCTATCTATCTATCTTTCTATCGTTCAATATATCCATATCTATCTATCTGTCATATCTATGTCTATCTATCTAGTACCTTTCATTACATCCATATCTATCTATCTATCTATCTATCTATCTAGTACCATTCAATATATCCATATCTATATCTATCTATCTTATTTCAGTATCTCATATTTATTTATCTGAAATGTATCTAGCTATATAGTATCGTTCAATATATCCATATCTATCTATCTACCTATCTATCTATCTATCTATCTATCTATCTATCTATCTGTCATATCTATGTCTATCTATCTAGTACCTTTCAATACATCCATATCAATCTGAATTGTCTATCCATCTCTTACATCTATCCACTTATACAGCAGTCCTCATCTTTAACCACTTCCTGCGGCTCCATCTATCTACGAGAGCTTACAATCTGTTGGCAGATTTCAGAGGAGACAGGAGCTGAGACGAGAGAGTACAGCAGATGGCAGTGCTTGACAGTGTGGCAGCGCCTATTGTTTGACTATTGTGTTTAGAAAGCTGTACTGAATTTTTGTGTTTTTTTCAGTCCATTTAAAAGACAGGAAAATATGTTATTTGCCTTCAAATATGTAAATGGGTCTCGGAAGGATAGGGAGAGCTACAGCAGAAAAAGGCAAAGTGAATAAAGGGATTTGCTTGGGCAAAGAACTAATAAAAGACACAAAAAAGACAGGTTTTAATGATTGTATTCATAATACCGTCTATTAAGGCGGCTCTCCTAGTTAGCTCAGTGGGTGGCCTTGCTATGAACTCTATGCGATGAGTCTATATGGCAAGCAATCCTGTTTTCAGTTAAGACAAAACCTTATTTAATACCGAGCACAGCAAGTAAATGAGGCGAAGTTTGCAGTTTGCAGGCGCTCGGAGGAACACCAGGCTCCGTGCAATGTATTTGCAACGTGTGTTTGAAATATTAGGTATTCGGCTCTAATAGCTGTCCTATAATGGTGAGGATTATTCCGTGAGGATGTCAGAAACACTTTCTTGTTCGTCTCTGCAAGTTATAGGTCAAACCATTAAAACTTTTCCGGCTGTAAACAGCTCCCGCCATGCTGTTTGTGTCACTCATTAGCGCTGACACTTGGCAGCTGGGTCCTCATTAGCAAACTGTGAGATGGGGACTTCTGTGGACAGCAAAGGATTGCTAGAGCAGACTTCCATCCCTATCCATTAACCTTTGTAGAGGTGACAAGGAGTGAAGGTGAAGTTATACACACACACCTATCCTCTTGAGTGTAGCACAAAGGTCTTGGACTTGAAGGGCTCCTGGAGAGGGATGGGCATTGTAAGGGCTTTGCCGCAGGTTACTCGATTACTACGCAATGAATTACAATCAGGTACTTATGCAAATTCTGTCCTGGTCAAGGTAACCTTCTAGGAAACTGGGGATAATGAATATCAGGAAGGGATTTTAGATTTTATTTAAGTAAAGGGGTTGTCCTATCTGCACAACCCTTCTCTAAATGAAGACCCCTTCAAGCCATGGGCAAAAACCTAGGAGCTTTGGCTGCTGCCGGAAAAATGTGATATTACATGGTGCCACCTCTTCCCAATACACGGTGCAAAAGAGTTTTGGTACAGTAGAACAATCCAATTAAGCTTAAAGGGGTATTCCAGGCTTAATAATTGATGACCTATCCTTAAGATGGGTAATTAGTTGAAGATCGGCTGGGGTTCAACACCCAAGCCCTCGGGGCTTACCCAAACACTACAGCCTCTTCAGCACTTACCAGGCACAGTACCATACATTTGTGCAGCAACTGTGCTTGGTATAACAGCTCAGCCCTTTCACTTGAATGGGAATGAGCTCTGAACAGGCCATGTGGACAATGAACGTGATGTCACATGGCCTGTGAAGCAGAAGCAGTTATCAGGAATTATTGCTGTGCTTCAAACAGCTGATCCTTGGGGGTCCCGGGTGTTGGACCCCCACCAACCTTCAATTGATGACCTATCCTAAGGATAGCTTATCAATTAATAAATCTCAGAAAACCCTTCTAATGATCAGAACCAGTTGCATTTATCGATATATAGACATGTTTGGTGTATTTGTTTGAGCAATTCAAGACATACACAATACACAGTAAAAATCTTGAATTTCCTAGACTTAAAAGCAATCCTTTATTCTTAATCCCCAACATATTTCACAATATAAGGTGTTGCAAACTCACAATTTTAGTTTTTATTTATAGTATCAAATTATATAAAGATAGGAATAAGAACCAACTCTAGATTCCAAACTTTAAAAAAAAAAAAAGCCTCCTTATGTATAAAGTCAGCTATGAACCTTATATTTCAGTGGGACCGATTACACATGTGTATGTTATGTTCAGACTTTCCCCAAACAGATGACATTGGGGGAAAGATGGGTTGGGTATGTCGCCCAATCTTTTGTTTTCAGGCAAGACATATTGTTGCCATTGGTATTTTGCAGAGGGATAATCTCCAGTCCCCGTTGAACGTACATGTGTGGTGAGCTGAGCATGCATGTATATGGGGGTCGTGAGGAAGAGTTGTATATCCATACATTCATATATGTTCCAGTGTAGAGTACCTTCAATCTGCTTAGGGACTCGCTATTGACCCATCAATATTCTGACCTCTTATCCAATCGCCCTTCTCATAAATAAAACCAATAATACAGCGTATTATAGACTTGACATATATGCAATTTCCTAATATACAGGCAGATCTTAATGAGAAGATAAAAGTAAATGTACATACCTATGAATACTACTACTAAATGTATTTGGTAAGAATTATAACAATACCTCAACCCACTACTTTATTCTTCATCTCATTAGATCTATTAATACCCCAAAGAACCAGTAATCTCACCCAATCCTTACAATCCACCAAACCACTCCTTGCGTATACATACTATAGTATATCAGTATATGGCCTTCATGGACGCCCATCATCCCATACACGTGTTTCTGATGACAAAGATAATAAAAAGGAGTTTGCCACTCCGAAATTAATAACGTGTTTTGCTGCAGCCTTGAAAACAGAGGCAAGAATCAATAAATCTCGCGTAAGCGGCAAGCAGGTGCTGATCTAGCACACCATGATATTACAAGTCATCTGTAATAAGAGTGTCATGATGAGAGGAAAATAAAGAAGGAGAAATTGAAGCCTTGGAGATCTTAAAATTATTTTCTTATTAATGATGTTGGTCAAGTTGTATATAATGCGGGGAAAAAGTAATCAGCTCTCAGGTAAGCGGTGCCTGATGCATTAATTTCCTGCTCTGCATGCTAAGTGCTTCCACCACATGCTGCCAGCCTCTCCATACCATTCACTCTTACCTCCATTTATCTCCATCTTGCTCTTTTTTGCCTCCCTCCTGCAATGTTTAGTCTGGATGCGAGGTGAGTTTGTCATAGACATAGATTAAGAAGCAGCAGAGTAATCATTGTCCTATTATTTCCACTAGATTATGTATATAGCCTTCATTTCAACCTCACTTCCAAAACTCTGCTCTTTATCCATACGGTAGCTCCTTGATATTGCAGAAACCTATGTACAAATTTTTGATCTACCCAAAGATGGCTATCACTTATAGCCTATACACAGGTTTGATTGGTGGGAATCTGACCTCCAGGACTCCCGCTGATCAGCACAATGTTAGGGATGTGACAATCCTGCAAGAGCTTTGTCTTCATTGTTTATAAACATAGAAGATTGATGACAGAAGAAGACCACCTGGTCCATCTTGTCTGCCTTTATATCTTTATATGTCTTCTTTTGATAGACGGGTGTTTATCCCAATCATGGGTAAATTCTCTATTGATTTTCCAACCACGTCTGCAGGAAGTTTGCTCCAAGCATCTACTACTTTTGCAGTAAAATACTGTAATATTTCCCGACATGAATTCTAATCTTTCCCAGATTGTGGCTCTTCATTCTTGTATTTAGTTACTTATTTTACAAAAACTTTGAACCTTATTTAACCTTTAACGTATTTAAGGTTTTGTTCTTGTTCCTGCTTCCCTTCTTCCCTCCAGGCACTGTATATAAGCATAGGCATGGCAAGACTTTCAAGCGAATGGGCTAAGCTCCAGTACAGATATAGACTCAGAACAGTAAGGGAGGCAGAGCATTCACAAGAGCACCAGGGTCCCTTCCTCGTACTGTCGTGGAGATTGGACTATCACTGATCAATCACTGGTGACCTCTCCTGGAGATAGGACATCAATTTTAATGTCCCAGAGAACCCCTTTAGGCTGAGGCCCCACATTGCGGAAAGGCAGCTTTCAAGAGTGGATTGAGCAGAAGGTAGAAGTATAAGAGTTTCCTGTATATTTCCCATTTTTGACCTTCGGCTCAAAAAAAAAACGCAGTAAAATCTGCAACATAAAAATCTGTGTTTCCGCAATGTGGGGCCTCAGCCTTAACGCCACATTGGATATGATGACATCATGCATATGTTATCTAAATACACGTCTCTAGTGATTTAACTGTTTTTAGCATTAATACATCAGTTATCAGTTTGCTGTGTTTTTTTTGACCCAAACCTAGGAGTGCCTACAAAATCTGCAACAAAAAAGCAGCTTTTCCGCAATGTTTAAGTTTGACTTAAAGTATCCATATATAGATCGCTATAAAAAATACATTTCACACAAAGGAAAAGGGGCAAACATTTTTCCCCTGGGTACAAGTCATGACAGTAAATAGTAAACCTGACCACTGTGGTGTGCGCGGTTATAAATAATACACTACAAGTATGTATAAGATAAGATGAATAATAGACTATAAGAAGTGTACAGTAGCTCGAGTCACAGCCGCACATCAGTCACATGTTCACACCAAGGTGTAAGATCTTCATAGTGGTGACAGACATGGTGAACTAAGTGACCTGTAAAGTCCTTCCTCGCTTCCTCTTCCATAAAAAACACAAACATCCACCTTCCTGTTTACCGCAATCCAGAATGGAGCGAGGAATATCTATAACCACCTACACCCGACGTCAGCATCAAGTGCACAGGATACAGGAAAGACAACTACAAACCTGTTCTTTGTCTTGTTTATTTATAACCTAATGTTATAATATGATATTATTATCACATAGATACATTTATATAGAGAGGAAAATACTGGCAATGAAAGGGACTACAATGTAAAGGTGTGTGTTTTGTCAAGGACAGCGCCACTCTTGTCCATGGGCTGTATTTGGTATTGCAGCTCAATCTCATTCACTTGACTGACACTGAACTGTAATGCCAGACACAGCCTGTGGAAGAATTTTCTTTAAGACAGTTTTCGTAAATCTTCCCCAATGTTTCTAACAGAACTAAATAGAATAACGGACTTTACTGAGTCGTCAATTTATCATAAAGTAAACTAAGACACTGAGTGAATATCACAAACTAGGCACCAATTTATCAAGCACCAAGCTCCATTTATCAAACTATGCAGAAATATATCAAAATGTGAGGGACAATGAGTCAGGAGAAACGCCACATGATGAATAGTCCAGACGGCAGCAACTTGTCTAGTTTTTTAAAATATTTTTTTCCAAAATTATTTGCAAATATCAGACTAAGGTTAAGGCCCCACATTGCAGAAATGCAGCAGAAAAAAATGCTGTGTTTTACAATACCAGCATAATGAATCCCATTCACACATTGCAGGAAAAAAACTGCTGCGGAAGAGGTGTATTTTTGAAAAACGCAGCATGTCAATTTTAGCTGCAGAAATGTGAACATTTTCCCTATAGATTTAATAAGGGAAGGCAATAGTATAAGGCTCTGTTCACATTTACACTGAGATTTATGTTTTCCTGCTCTTTTATATTCACAGAAAATGGAAATCCTGATGGAGATGAAACCGTCATATGACTTACACAAACAGATCCCAATGGACCCCATTTACCATAATGAGGTCCATAGGGTTTCCATTATGGTGTCTGTCATTTTGCTGCATGACAGACTTTCTCATCTGTGATTTTTTTTTAATTGAATCTACAACAGAGGCTCCTAGCGGAACTTCCTACATAAATGTGAACATAGCCTTATAGACAGCTATGGTGGAGAGGAGCTATCTGGATCAATGGTGACAGCTTCATGCAGTACATGTCTAAGGCTAGGCTAAATTTGGTTGAACCGATACAACACTTAATGAGTTTTATGTTTTGTAGATGTTCACTAGATGTTGGGGATGAAAAGTATCTATTATGCAAGACCATGGAGATGGAGTTGGAGTTGGAGTCGGTGTCTGGGCCAGTTTGGGTTGAGTCGGAGTCAAAAAAGATACCAACTCCAGCTTCAAATTAAAGTTATGAGTATTTTTAATTCTTATATACAATTGTTAATATTGTATAATTAATTAGATGTATAGTTTGTTACATATTTACTGTCATAGGAATTCAGTCACTAGTTATTACAGGAGCTTTACTGCGTCTTGGAGCTGGCGCTTTGGCCTACCAACTCCACAGCCCTGTGAGTATACTAAATTTCAACATGCCCAATATTTTGTTCTAAAGGGTGATAAGCCGCTGCCAAAGATGTCTGGCAGTGCCTTAGTCCTCTCTCCCTGTTGAGAACACATGCACACTTGGTCAAGTAGCTATTGAAGGCATTTGGTCCCTTCTAGGTCAATACAGATGTAACCAAGCATGTTTTTGGCCATCACCCTAAACTATCAGCTGATAATATTCCTCCTTAATTTCTTCCTCCTCAAACACATATGTGCTCGGCTTGGCTAAGTGTGCACGTGTTCTCTGTAGGTACAGTGGGATAAGCCACTAGTAGAAACTTCTGCTTACCTCCCCATAAGGAGCAAACATATTGAAACCCTACAAACCAATCCTTCTCTTCCTCAACATCTGCCATTGGGGCCCCCAGAAACATTATATGGTTGGTTGGTCCTGCCAAAATCGGTGGGTTTGGTCGACATTCATCTAATGTACAGTACATGGTCAGCTTATGCCAAGTTCACACTAGCATTCGGCCTTCTTTTCTTCGGGTCCGCGAAAAACTGCTTAAAAAGCAGTTACCTGCGGAAACCCACGGACCCTATAAACTATATTGGGGTCCGACGGGTTTCCACCTGAAAACGCGGAGAGAAAAGTCCTGCTTGCAAGACTTTTCTCTCCGCATTTTTTAAGCACGTTCGGAGACAGAAACCCCAAACGTAGTTCAAGCGCTGGTGTGAACCCAGCCTTAGAATGTATCACCTATCCTGTAGTGATAAATGATAAATCTGGTTTCTAATCAATTAACCCTTGCCCAAAACTGACTGCAGGGGGTCTCACTGCTGACCAAGTGGGACCTGTCAGGAGGCTGCAGTATCAGCTTACTAATTAATAGATATTCATTGTTTTCTACAGTCCCTAGAAGCCCTATATCTTCTGCTAGGTAAACACGCCATAAGGCAGCACACACCAAGGTCTCTCTAAAACTTCCTTTAATAGCACAGCCCATGTTTACTTCTAACACAGATCAATCAAGTCAATCTACAAACCAACTCATCCGTCAATGTCCATAAAAGTCACAAAAATAAAAGAACAAAAAACTAGCACTTGTCTTATTATCAGTCCCTTAAATGCCCCCCCTTTCAATACCCTTCAAGAAATCATCGATGATGAAAGCCGACTCCTCTGAATTCTTCTACATTCCTTCAAAGAAAAGGATACAAATTCCAGCCTAATATAAAAGGGCGTAAAATAAACAGGAGCCTCCAGCTGACCTCACCTCTCTCATCACCTGTACATCCCATAATGAGCGGCCCATGACAGATCACACAAAGCCACTGAGCACACAGGAAGCCCCAGAGCGGCACAAGACGCACACAGAGGTGGGCACAAGGTCAAACTCTTCAAGGATTTTCTCATGAACTCTCTGTCTTTTTTTCTCTTCTTGGTACCCTGTCTGATAAAAGACGGATTTAGCTTATAAGAGGGGAAATAATAAAAGTTTAATCTACTATCAGGAAAGGTCATGGGATTTTCCAGCACAATTGAGCTGACATCATTAGACAGGTATTTTATCTGTAGAAATTCCCATAATGTTACCGGGACTGAATATGCACAAAATGACATTTCTAAGATTTCATGTCAAGCTTTTTTATTATTTACTGAGATAAATAAGAGAAAACAACAGAGTTATAATGAAAAAGTCACATAGTAACAATTTCTAGCCCTTTGTCTCTGTGGTATTTGGATAGTTTACTATGTTACTATTATATTAGTAGTTTTGTAGTCATGTAACGTACTAATTTACTGCGCTGCATAACTAATGCAGTCGGTGTGTCAGTAATGTATCCATACCACATAGGGCATCATGTTAGGAAAGATTTTCTATAGGACTTGTAAAATAGCAGAAATTCATGGCTTTCTACATTTTTTGTAAATGTTTTAAAATGTTGAAAATATAGTGTTTATGAAGGAAGTCTACGATAGGTCACCAACATCTGATCAGTGGAGGTCCGACACCCAGGAACTGCATAGATCAGCTGTTATAAGTTGCAGTGTTACTTCCACTTTATAGGCTAGTGACTGCACGTTCTTTGATCACATGGCCTGTTTGCAGCTCCGTCCCATCCAAATGAATGGGGCTGAGCTGCAATACCAAGTACAGCCCCTACATAATGCTTGGTGTTTAATATAGAGGCCACCGCTCTCCCGAGCTCTGCAGTCTCTTCAAACAGCTGATCGATGGGGGCCCTGGGTGTTGGACCTCCACCAATTTCATATTAAGGACCTATTCTAAGAATAGGTCATCAAAATGTAACTCTCGAAAAACCCCTTTAAATCTAAGGATACGTCATTAATGTTACAGTCCTTTAAGTGAACAGGGCTCATATACCATATAGTATAGCTGTGCCTGGATAATCAATGGACAGGCTGCAGCCCCTTTGTTCTGGAGATCGGCAGGGGTCCCACTGATCATACAATGATAGCCTATCCCTAGAATAGGTCATCTATATTATTTCCAAGGGAATTCTCACAGACTCAGACAATGATCACAACATTGCTGGACAAATAAGTCACCATATTATAAAGCAAGTATAAAAGATGAAATTGACGTTCCATAAGGATCTATGTTTTTTTACAATATCTAGCCCTGCATGCTGTATATACTTCCTGCATACTATTAGAAAAGCTAGGATGAGCCATACAATATATTATCATTATTGCAAAAATCAATATTGCACAATAAATTACCCACCCATAGTGAATACTGTCTGTTATAATCGTATGTCCATATTATATGGCAAATCAGTATAATACGACCATTTAATTCATTATATGGGCGATATTGATCTGTGTCAGTGTTAGATCTACATCTCATACATTATTAATATTACTATTATCATTACTTATTTAGCAGCACCACAGCAGCCCACAGAGTACAATGGGGGTTAATGCAGGCACAGAATGACGGCTATATTCTGAGATACATGACAAAAGGAGATGATATTCATTACCACTTGGATTTTAGAAGGCAAATGCTCCATCATACATATCATGCACATATAACCTCCCCCCCCAAAAAAAATAAAAAACACAGATCTATAGCTTAGATCACTTTCTCACAAGGTTCCTTCTGCCATGTATTCCAAGGGAGCAGAAGATGGAATAAATCCAGACAAACAATCTATCTGTCATTGACTACTTGACCTCAAGACCTCCCTCTACCACATCTAAATATGAAGAGATAGAAGGAGCCTCATGCCATTGTTGATATATACTATATACATATATATGCAACAGATAGACTTATTTGTGTGCAGAAGTTTACATCTATCTGACAGTAGATGGCGATGTTATTAGTGTTATATGCTGAATAGAGTGTAATGGTATGCTATGTGAGACTTGCTGTACCTTGCTTTTTATCTCTCTATTGTAAAAGGTCCTTTTTACTTTCAAGTTTTGCTGTGTTAACGTTTTGATGCTGTTTACCTCATGTTCTAAGAAGTAAATGCTGATTATCCCATATAATCTACTCTCAAGCTTCTTCTGTGACACAACTATGCAACAGCCATGTCACAACACAAGGTACAGTGATAATGCAGGGAACGTTGTCTTCCAAGTTCAAAATTATTTTTGAGACTATTTCATATGAAAATTGAGTTTTTGGCTATTTTTGGATGTTTCCTAGTCTATGGTGAGCCTCAGAGAAGAAATTTTTGAAGTAAAGGTGCCCGAACACCTTCAATATCTGCTAGCTAAACAAGGTTGTTTCCCCAACAGCCATGGTATTGTTTTGACCTCCCAACCCCAATTCTCCCCATCATGGGGAAAGGAGAGTAAGTTATTGTCAGGCACTTCTGGTGATCACTTACCAACCTTCTTTTCCCTGGCCAGAGACACACACAAGGGTTTACCGCTGATCATCATCATCATCAGTAAGAGAGCAGCAGCTCATTGGTTACCGGGTCCTGCTCATACCATTGAGTCCTTCCATCACTACTGATGCTTCTCAAGGAAGGAACTGGGAGATGTAAGAGCGGTGAGTACTGAGAAGCATACTCACCACTCACTTCCCAGGCCCTGTACTGCATTGATAATGGGGGCATTACATTATGTTGGGGATAGGAGCATTATACTGTATAGGGGCTAGCGAATTACTCTGTAGGAGCTAGGGACATTATAGTATTTGGGGGCATGATATTCTGTGGTTGCTGAGCTAGGGCATTACACTGTGTAGGGACCATTGAGGGGACATTATACTGTGTAGGGACACTTATGCTAGGTCACACTAAAGTTCAGCTCCACATGGGGACCTGAACGGCGAACAGCCTGTCCGCTTAAAAGCGGTTACCCGCGGACACCCGTGGACCCCATAGAAAATAATGGGGTCCGCCAGATATCCACAGGTTTTCTACTGCAAGGAGGACTTTTCTCTCTGCTGATTTTAGGTGGAATCTACAGAGACTCCAGTGCAGATGTGAACCTAGCATTAGGAGACAATAT
Source organism: Leptodactylus fallax (assembly GCA_947044405.1). NCBI lineage: Eukaryota > Metazoa > Chordata > Amphibia > Anura > Leptodactylidae > Leptodactylus > Leptodactylus fallax. Next base: position 1,904,136 of record CAMRHE010000249.1, read on the forward strand.
ACTGTATGGGGGTACTAAGGAGAGCATTATAATGTGGGTAGTGAACGCCACCGTTGCACCCCTCCCCCTTCTGGAAAATCCTGTGCATGCTCCTGCCCCTGAAATCACCTATTGGTAGGAGAGTCAGCATTGATATCTGTATATATTCCTGATATCAATGCTCTCTGGCTACTTACTTCCCTGCATATAGGTATTTTTTCAAAAGTTTCCAGTGATTTTTGGTCCAATTCTATTGTCGCAAGAAACTACAAAACATATTAATAACAATAATAATAATAATAAAATTATATTCGGACACTAATTGTGTTTAGAATGATCATATCTACTTCTAGCACAACTTAGATGACAACTTTTCAAAAAGATCCATATTTGGAATGTATAAAATGATACTTCGTCAATATTGTTTGTTTTTGCTGAAACCACTTGAAGATGTAAATCTTCTTAGAAACAAGAGATGTCCCTTCAGGCCCAGATGATGCTAATGAATATAATAAGAAAGGTGCTATTTAGACAAATGATTTCTGGCGTGGGTGCTCAATAACACTGTCACTGAGACTTGATGTTTCACTATTCTTGTCACAAGTCATGTTGGTCTAGAGCCTCGGGCAGGGGAAGCTGCAATCTCCAACCTCAGCCCCCTCCCCATTCGTTCTGCTGGTATCTCTAAACTTAAAGACAAATTCCTGCTTCACTTCTCAGACAACCTCAGGCATACTCCGATGCAGGTCATGCAGGGACAGGAAAAGATAATTCTTTTAAAGAAACGTAGGCTGTGAACAATTTTTTTTTTTTTAAATAATAATATCTTAGCTTTAGTATATACACTTAGGTCCCACATAAATATGGAGTGTTTGAAATATTAACTTGGCATAGAATTACCGGTTTAGGCCACCCCATGCCCTCTTGACTCAATTGTTTTATAACCCAGGTCACATGATGCAGTCTTAAAAAATATCCAGTGTACGGAGCGGTGTCGTTTTGCTACTTGTTTCGAGGTGCAGTGTTCCGTTGGTTCAGCTGATTGGTGGGGGTGCTGAGAATCAGACGCCCATTGGTCTAACATTCAGGACCTATCCTAAAGACAGGTCATCAATATTACAGTCCTGGAAAGCCTCTTTAATATTGAGTATGGTGTAAAATATGTGTAAATAATCCTTTCTACCTAGACTTCGTTGTCAGGAAGCAGAAACAAAAATCTTCAGACATATGACCAACTAGTGTTAGGGTATATCTATGCACAAGCACACAAACAAGGTTACATACTATTACAACATTTTTTTACCTTTCATATCTTCCATGGGTAACAGATCTACTCTGACTTATAAACTTGCACTCCAAGATTTTTGTTTCCCATGGGTTTAGTCTTCGAATATTTCTACATGGCGTCCCAGTAAAATAAATAAACCTCCAAGTGTTACACAAGCTGGGGCAAGTCTAAATTAATACCGTACATAGCCATTTGTGAAAGGTCATGGTGACTGAAAAGAAGGGATAAACACATTGGAATCTTGGGAATGTACCCCCGTCACAAATTAAAGAAAGGATTAAGAGATGGGAGGATATCGCTGTGTGACTGGCATCTCTGACTGATTCAAGAGGGCCACCTGTTCCAGATTAACACGCTTGGGCTTAGCTGATCTGACTTTATCTGTACATCTTAAATTAGTCAGAAAAGGGTTAAAGAGATCAAAAAGAATATGTGTGGGATCACAGGGGTCTTCAGCTCTAGATAAATAGGATCAGGCCATTGACTAAGAAAGCAAGAACCCTTTTCCAGATGAATGAGCATTCATGAGGATTTTCCAAGCTGTTGCGCAATGTTGTATGTTTAAAGGATATGGGATATAGGAAAACACTGGTAAAATCCATAGCATGCCATTGTAATGATTATACATAGCTTCCCCTTGTTCTACAGACTCCCAAATGAATAAAACTTAGGCCTCACCCATTGACCAAAGCAACCAGTGGTCACTGCTTGAAACACCCAAGTCTCATATGCTGAGATGTTAGTATATAGAGAAAGGTAAATATATATATATATATATATATATATATATATATATATTTACTACATGATTGAAATGTGTCAATTTTATCAAATATAAAAAAGGCAATTCCTAGCATTTCACTCTTTTTCTATGAAGGATCACCACTGCTCCTCTTATCCAGCTTCTAACCATATAGTACAATATAACTATCAAAGACATAATATAAAGCCTATGCATCTCCATGGAGGATTCCCATACATCACGGCATTTTGTATACAACATGCATAGTCCTCAGAGTTTAAGTAGTTAGGCCCTAGGCCCATAGCCATATTAAGGCTCTGTATATCCTCTGAATTGTACAAAGCCATAAAAAGAAGACAAAGCATCCAATTACATCATAATTCAGTTTTCAGGCAACTAATGTAACATCGCAAGTAGGTTACAGTCAGTAAAGTTGCTATGACATCACAATTGTGTCTCACTGCTGCAACTTAATAAGGGTATTTGCTTCAAGTAATCTCCTGTGACATCACAATTGTCTCTGGTATCTGCTCTGACATCACAAGTAGGTTTCAGTCAGGTAAGCCTCTGTGACATCACATGTGCCTCTATAAAACCAACTGCTATGAAATCACAAATGGGTTTCCATCAAGTAAGTTGCTGTGACTTCAGACATAGTTTTCTGACAATTAATGTGCTGTGACATCACAAGTAGGTTTCACTGAGGCAATCTGATATGACACCACAACTGTGTCTCAGGCAACTGGTCTGACATCACAAGCAGATTTCAGTCAAGTAAGGTGCTGTGACATCACAACTGATTAAGACATTTAAGTTACTGCGACATCATAGTTGGTTTCAGTCTGGTAAGTTATGTTAGGTTCACACTAGCGTCTGGGTCTCCTCTCTTTGGGTGCTGCTTGCAGGACTTTTCTCTCCGCATATTTTGAGTGGAATGGGGAACGGAATCCCCGGTCACCCAGCGCTGGTGTGATCACAGCCCACTAGTGGGTATCAGTCCGGTATACTGCAGTGACATCACAACTGGGTTGGGCTGCACATTCCAGCAGTCCAATGCAGATGCCTTTATGGTATTTACTTTAAACTGTGATTTACATATAGAAAGTTTTCACGGAAAACCAAACCACCTTCCATTGCCTAGTTATCCTTCCAAAGCCATTCTATATTTAAGATATTCTCAGTAATTTCCTATATATTTCCTATTGCATATAACAAGATGAAACATCTCTGTAATATTAACATCCAACCCTCCAGAGCAGTAAGCATGTTACCCTAAATTGGACCTGACAGATGTGAGTTTACACAGTTTTAACACGGAGCCTGGTGTAACAGTAAGAAAACAGTGCTCCGCTCTGGAGAGCACATGGGAAATCGCAGTCATCCAGATGCAAATTCAAGGACTTGGCATGAGAGTCCTCACTCCTGGGTGGCTGTCTTCTCACATTACAGCGATCCTGCCATGTCACCTCTCCCACAGACAACCTGGAGGTTTTTTTTTCAGCTACACAGTGCACCGATCACCATGTATAGACTGTATTAGGCACAAATGATAGGTCTCATTTAATAGCAAATTCCATGTTCATAATGAATCCTGTCTATGCTTGTGCATAGCTCATGAATGTAATGCATAGGCAAGTGATTGCTACTTGGCACGCATCTAAAAACAACAAAATCTAAAGTGTGTTTTGTTAAATAGAAATAAAGAATTTTCTCTGCAAAGTCTTAAATTATCAGGAAATATAAGCCAGGAATCTCAATCTATTCCGAGATTTTTTTTTCACTGAATTCCTTCATTTCATTTCTGGTTTGGATCTATTTTTTTTTTTTGTTGTATTTGTGGTGGTGCTGTGCTCCCCAGCTGCAGGGAGGGGATGGCAGTGTACACTTTTTGGCTGCATTGGATAGAATTTTCTGATTTTAAGGGCACTATACATAGTGTATTAACAGTTATAGTACAGGTAGCAGTGACAAGTTTTTCAAAAAGTTGCGAGCTTACTGGTGAAAATGTATCATTTCCATTATTTTTACTGCTAGAAATTGTTTAAACTACATTTTTTAGATTCACTTTGGGAGATGATATTGGGTCTGATCTAGTGATCAGCGGGGGTCTAAGGGCTTGGTCCCTCTCTGATATTTGCCATCTATCCAGGAATGTCCGGAAGGTTCCTGAAATAAGGCAATAGCTGCTGGATTCCCAGAAGTGCAGACAAATCTCTAGGGACTGGGTGGCTCTCTGTTATCCTCTATGTGATGTGAGTAGGGTATGTCCTAATCATATCACAAAAAGGGCATGTTCGGCACATTTTCATGCTCATGTTACATAAAGGGGTTGGTGCATGTGCCCAACATGAGCGTGGTCTTTCAGAGAAATAGCATGGCTAACCCACTTGGCTTGCTTCATCAAAAAACATCCACTTTCAGAAAGGAGTCATACAGTCCCTGACAGAAATTCTGTCGCTTATCCATGTTGTGGAATCAAAGGCTTATAACCTGACTTTAAATTCATCCATTGGTTTTAGAAATTACTCATATGAAAGCTGAAACCCTCCCAAATGATTTTTTGGTTAAGAAAATAAATTGGCTTCACTGCTGAAATATTCATCATTTAATGAACACAGAAAGGTCAGATTTTGGTAAGACAAAAGTTTTGTCGCACACCTAAAGTAATGTGAAAATCCAACCAATAATTCTATTCAAAAACAAAGATATGTTTCATAACATTGGTGAATGAAGTTGTGGTGCTATTAGAGCCATATTTAATATTTTGTGTGACTTCCATGAGCTTGAAGGACTGCATCCATGCGTTTCAACAATGATTCATACAATTTGTTGATGAAGTCATCAGGAATAGCAAAGAATGCAGTCTTACATGCCTCCCAGAGTTCTTTGGTTTTGTCTGCCAAGCTTCCTCTTTGATCCTACCTCAAACATGCTCAATGATGTTCATGTCTGGTGACTGGGCTGGCCAGTCCTGGAGCACCTTGATCTTCTTTGCCTTGAGGAACTTTAATGTAGAGATGGATGTATGAGATGACCCCTTTTATGATTGGGAATGTAAGAGGAAGCTAATACTTCTTGATATTTTAGGCTATTTATATTGCCTTCCACCTTGCAAATGTTTCGCACACCCCCATACTGAATGTAACCCCAGACCATGATCTTTCCACCACCAAACTTAACTGTTTTCTGGGTATATCTTGGATCCATACGGGCTCCAGTAGGTCTCCTGCAGTATTTGCGCCGGCTGTGGTGTAATTCAACTGAAGATTCATCTGAGAAATCCACCTTCTGCCACTTTTCCAGTGTCCATCCCTTTAGCAGGCTGTGGGCCTTGGCAAATGCCACACGTTTTTTTAATTGCCTTTTGTTTAGTGCTGGCTTCTGGGCACTGATTCGACCATGGAGGCCATTTCGAGACAGAATACTACAAACTGTTCTAGTTGACACAGGGACTTGAGGTGACCAGGCCTGTTGGAGCGCTGCTGCAGTGGAAGAGGGGCTGGCTTTTGATTTTCTAACCAACAAACGTTCCTCCTGAGCAGTTGTCTTGCGGGGTCTGTCGTACCTGGGCTTGTCAAATACATCTCCAGTCTGTTCAAATCTTTTTTTAATTCTTTGTACTTGATGCAGAGACACATTAAAGGTGCCAGCCACCTCTGCAGTGGATCTGGTCTTCAGCCTCTTGATAATCAAGGCTTTGGTCGCAGGGTTGATTTTTGGCATGTTGTCAGAGGTGAAGTTGCAGTTCAAGTGAAGGTCTGGGGTGCTGGAGTTCTTTTTATACACACCCACTAATTAACCGATCAATTAGTGAGCAGAGGTGAGGCTTTAAACTAGGATTGGCTGCATTACATGACAAGGCGACAAAACTTTTGTCTTGCCAAAATCTGACCTTTCTGTGTTCATTAAATGATCAATATTTCAGCAGTGAAGCCAATTTATTTTCTTAACCAAAAAAATCATTTGGGAGGGTTTCAGCTTTTATATGAGTCATTTCTAAAACCAATGGATGAATTTAAAGTCAGGTTATAAGCTTTTGATTCCACAACATGGATAAGCGACAGAACTTCTGTCAGGGACTGTAGGCTCAGTTCTCGGTTCCCTGATAAACAAGAGAATTTTCCAGGAGAAGCCACAGCCAGGTATTTCATCTGCAGTGAGAATATTACATAGTAGTAGTCAACAGACTATCTGTCCATAAATGGTTGGTTTCGCCAAAATAAGAGCCAATTTTACAGACCTGCCCAGCTTTAGACTGGGTTTCCTTGGACCCAACAGAGGAACTGATTCTAAGGACTCACCATTCATCAATACACATATCTTGTCCTTTTAGTGGCACATATAACATATCCATAAGGTCTAAAACTAACTTTGTAATGAACCCATAAGCGATAGAACCTAGTGGCAAGTAAATGGCTCCAAAAGCAAGTCCAAATGCATTTGAGTACTGCTGAATTTTTGGGGCCCGCCGGAGGGTCCTCTGGTACTCCAATGGTCTAGACCAATTCTGGACCTGCTCCCCATTTTGGTTCATAGAGAGGGGTGGATCAAGTTCCTATTGGATGGGAGTAGTGGATGGACTTGATGGATTCTCCAGAGTGAGAGACTCTCTTTGTAGCCAATCCTCTCTCTGGCCACAAAATGGGGTCTCATATTAGGGACTCCTTTAATTCTGAGTGCTCTAATATGTTGTTTTAAATTACGTTTTCCAATCCAGAACCTCTAACACCTCTATTCATCCATGTAAGCAGTTCTATGATGGATTCTATTATTGATAGAATGACATAAAGCCATAACCCTGCACAATCTCTAAATGGATCAATAAAAAGCAAACTATATAAAATTATACTGGGTAACATTGGGCCGGTGCTGCGAATGAACCCTACAGAAACCATTGGTAACAGTATTACTGGCAGTTTCGGGGGTTGCAAGTTCATCTTTCTCAATAACTACTTTATGGGTTTTTTTAGCAGCGGAGAATTCTGTGCTTCATAAAGTTTTACTGGTGTCACGCTCTGTAAAAGTTACCTTGTAACTGTTACCACATAAACTCTGGTGCAGTCACTTGTAAAATAGCAACTAAGTTGTATGTGCGTGTATATAGCAAGTCCAATCCGTGCTGACAGACACTCTGCAGGCTCACAGCGGTCTACCTTTGGGAATAGAACATGGCTCACAGCTCAGGAAGTTCTGCTCCAGATGCCGTGTTAAAAGGGAGTTTCCGAGTATATTGAGTTATTGTATACCTCCAGGTCATGCACAAGCCGACTCTGTGCTGCTTATGTCAATTACATCCCTTTGATATCCCACACAGCGTGCAGCCTGGGTCAAGTTGTGTTTTTCAATTATTGTAGCCAGTGTTAAGATATATCCAGTGCTCGCAGAACATACTGAAGCCAGAGCCACAGCCGTAGGGGAAGGAAAAGTGAGATATCCTGAGTCTGCCCCTCTACCCTTTAGGCCTTATTCACACATAGTTGAGCCCTGGCATCAGGGGTGCATAGAGCAGCAAAGACAGGCAGCAGAAACTTGTTGAACGTGTATAGTATTTGTTCGCAATGATTAGCAGGATGTTTTTTATTTTTGTAGAATAATGCTGGTGTGATACTATTTAGCATTTTTGATTCCTCCATTGAATTCAGTGGGGAAAATGCAGGATAAAATATTCAAAAACATGCTTTCTAAAGAAAAAATCTGTGTCTAAATGGAAAATATTATTTCCATATTCAGTCACCGGCAACATTTGGACTTTGCCCTTCATCAAAATGCATGAAAATGATGCCCAAGAAAAACAGCCGCAGGGGAAGGAAATGTGAGATATCCGGAGTCTGCCTCTCTCCCCTTCAGGCCTCATTCACACATAGGTGAGCCTTGGCCTCAGAGGTGCATATGGCAGCAAACACTGGTTTGACGTGTTTCGTATTCAGGATGCTTTTTATTTTTGTAGAATAATGAGTGTGTGGTACAGTTCTGCATTTTTATTCTTCCATTGAATTCAGTGGGGAAATGGCAGGATAAAATGTTCAAAAACATACTTTATAGAGAAAAAAAAATCTGTGCGCAAATGAAAACTATTATTTCTGTATTCAAATACAGACAACATTTGGCTCTGCATCAAAAATGCATAAAAATGATGTCCAATAAAAACATGGCTTCAACTAGACCAAAAACTTTGCTTGGTGTGATCCATTTCCAACCATCCACTCATTGGCATCTATGAAAAGGCAACCTGAAGCAGATGTCCTTAGCTACGGGCTTGGAAAATCCAACCAAAAATTATCTTTTGAGGAGTCAAATACATCAGAAGGCCACAACTGTTGAGTCTCTGCATGTGGGCTATCTTTGATTTTCAGACCAAATATGATACAGAGGATTTAGCTATTATGACTACTTTTGGCACTATTTACAATTTTTTTTTTCCCTGAAAATATAAGTCTGTTATGCAAAGGGTTGGTTATTTTATCAACAGGTCTGAAATATTTGCAGGATGCTGATTTTAGTGTCAAGTTATACCTATTTTGCTAGAAACTTTATGCATTCTGATCTGTATGGTACCATGAAAAAAATATCCATTTCTTTGACATAAAATGACTTAGAAAACCCATTGTAAATACACATTGCAAATAGGGCATTTGATGTTAAAGGAGTTTTCTGAGATATTCAAGAAGTTGCCCAATTGTTCAGTCTTTTGCCACTTCCAGAGCCACCCTCCCAATCCTTCCAGCCCAGTTATCCTATATTACTGCTGTAGCCAGTGACTGACCTTGGCAGTATATAGCACATGACTACTGGGGCCAGTGATTGACTACAGTGGTCACATGGGACATCTACTGCAGCCAAGTATCAAGGCCAGGCGAGGAGAGTTGGAGTAGCGGCGCTGGTGGATGCAACAAGTGAATGCAGCTTCTTTTCTTATGTTATCACAATTCTTGGCAATGGGTACAGTTTTGACTATCTCAAAAAAAACCTTTAACAGATGTGAGTTTTTTTATTTGGGACCTACATAAATTAGCTAGGGTAGAATATGGATACAAAGTATATCCTTCAATGGAGGACCTAACACATGTAGGTTGCATGGACATCCCACTGATTCCATGTAATACTTTATTTCACCTGTGGTAGTGCTGCAGGGAAATGAAGCCATTTCACTTATCTACTTCCCACAGCTGATCAGTAATGGTCCCAGACACCTTGTTTTTGAGAAACTTTTCTAGCCGAAAAAGCAATATTAATATCAAACAACTACTTTAAAGTCAACGGACTCTTTCCTATCTACTTTAATGGCAAAATATGTCATTTTTTTTTTTTTATCAGGCCATAGAGAGCTCTGGGTTTTTCTTCTTGTTTCCACAATTTATTTCAATCCATTGTGAGAAGCAGAAAAGATGAAAAAAATATGCCATTTTACTTGCCACCACAGGTAGCATCAAAGAAGCTCTGATGCTTTTGAAACTTCCAAGACCCCTTTCTTTTATGACAAAGGTAAATGTCCTTAGAGACGAAACCTTCTGTAATCCACACTAAAATTCTCCCATACATATTGAGTGTAGCCACAAAGCGCAATACCCCTTTAAATATGACAGATAGCAAACACCTAAGCCCTGACGCTAGAAGACACAATGTTACGAGTTTAAGTGAAATTTAGTTTTTCACAGTTAAATGCTACATATCAGTCAATTACAGCCCAAGAGAATATAATTGAATTTCTCTTAGGCAGTAGACAGGCAAAGGAAGAGTGAAATTCACAACAGTTTCTTGGTTTCTACAGCTTTTTTCATGTTTTCCTGAGCAAAAGCAATTATCTTTGTATCAACAGGACACAACTGGGTACGATAATGAACCAGCTCAAGCCCCAGGGCTAAAAAGTTTGCTAGTGATTCAGCTGAGTGGAAACCTGCGGTAAGCAAAAGAGATTGCGGTGACCTGTCTACTACTGTGATAGTCCATTATAGAAGAGAATCAACTCCTCATCCCTACCTGCCAAGAAGCAGGGTAAAGAGAGATGTAGATGAGCGCTTACATATATATATATCACTAGTCTCTGATTTATCCCTGCCTCGCACAATACATCACGGCTTTACTGCCGCTATTTACATATGGAATCTCCATACAGCTGTAAAAATTGCAATAAAACATTTTAAAGAAGAAAAATGAAGCCCAAAGAAATGTGTGTATATACGACTATTTGCATAAGAGCAGAAATGTAGAATTGTATATTTACAAGAGAATTAAAGGGAGCAATAAATAAGTGCATGAACAACGCCAAGTCAAAATGTCGGACGAGTCTGCGGCTTTTATGATGGATGGAAAAAGAAGAAGACTACCATGATAAACGGTTTTGGAGCGTTAGGGCGAGAAATGAAAATTCAGTTTTTGCTTTGTTAAACTGAATAAATGTGCTTAAAGAGATCCAAATCCTCTGCATAGACAGAAATGTAAAACATAACATTTTGCCTGAAGACACCACTAGAGGGCGCCTAAGAGCCTACTGTATACAGTTATGAATCAGGACTGTGGAGTTGGAGTCGGGGTTGGGACCAGTTTTAGGTGGAGTCAGAGTCAGAGTTACCAAAAAGTAAATAATTTGAAATTATTATATAATTATTGTTATTATATAATTAATTAGATATTTAGTTTGTGGCATATTTTCCTGAATTAGAGGATCTTTGCAGCTTCTGTCTGACCACGGTTGTCAGCCATTTATGAAGCAGCCAGAGTTGGGCTGTGGATAAATTAAGAAGTTGGATTTGGTGGTTTGGTGAACTGACTCTACAGATGGACTGGATGCTTCATTTGCCCCTTTATCAGTAGTATTTCTGCTAGACTCTAGTAGTTATATAAAGGTAGGGGTTTCTCTATATCCTCCAGATAAAGCAGATCTGAAGTGCCCTTAATGGGAACCTATCACATTAAAATGCAGTCCATTCTGCAGCCAGCATGTTATAGAGCAGGAAGAGCTGAGCAGAGACACAGACAGTTCCCTATGCAGGAATAGTATATTAGGCCCTTGTTATTCCATATCTTAATATAGACCATAACATGTATGTCTCTCTAACAATGTATTAGTAATTTGTAGCCATTAAATGCAAAAGCTCAGATAATCATCTGCAATATAATGGACATCAGAAAGATTCTTTAGGGTGACAGTGGGCCCCTTACCTACTGGGCCCCTGTGCAGCTGCACAGGTTGCACCAATGATACGTTGCTTCATAAGATAGATATCTAGTTTTCTATTTTATTGCTCTAAAGTTCTGTTCTTTCAGGGGTTAGGAGACTCACTCAATGACTGACAGCCTTCCCTGTATGAGTTTACAAGCAAAGATGTCCGCCCACTGGACTCCTAAGCCCAAAATGAGTAAAGGTTTAGAAAAATATACAATATGTTTTACCAAATCTTTCCCCATAAAATTGTATTTCAATCTGCTCAGCTCCTTCTGCTCGATAACATGCTGCCTGCAGAAAGGATTACATTCTCAACTTGTTAGGTTACCTTTAAGATCATAACATCCTTAACCCCCAATACAGGAATTTAAAGTCACATTTAGGTAAAAAGAAGTATTTTTAGTGAGCAATAATCCACACTTTATTTACTTTGTGCTTATAAATTTCTTTTTCTCCTGTGAAATCCCCCTTCTCTGCCCCAGCAGTATATAATCCTCTTCTTTTTCCTTAACCAAATCATATGGGGAGACCGGGGGGGCTGCGCAGTAAAGCGCAGGGATCTTGACTGGGGCGGGCTGTAGGGGGACCAATAACGCGCTAGGGCGCGAAGAATTGGGGGCGGGGCTTAACCCCGTTCGAATTGACTATGCCGCGCAGCCCGGGAAGCGGCCATTCTGGAGCTGCGCGGCATGCTAACGAGCGGTCAGCTCCCTCCCCCCCCACCTTTTTACTGTAATGGCATCCCTCGATACCATCCTGGAGCAGATCAGAGCTGCTGCCGGCGTCCATGGTGAGGCCTGGCTGCAGGAGCGGCTGGCTGACATTATGCAGCCTGCCGCCCCCCCCCCATTAACCCTTCACTACCCCCGGAGGCGTCTGAGCGGCGGCGGCCACGCAGGACTCGCCCGCCGGCACGTTTGAGCCCTGATGAGCCCCCTAGGGCCCGGCAACATAGGAGTCCCTCTCGGGCCCCTCCAGGCCGGGCACCCCGCTCCACTGCTCAGGCGCGGAGGTCCCGGTCTGGGAGGAATCCTGCCAGTCGCCTGGCCCCTGCGGAGGTGGAGATCCCTGCCACTGGCCTTAGTGGGGGGACCTCCACATCCAGTCTCCATATGGCTACAGCACGTGGTGCAGCGGTCCCCTCCTGTGATGCTCCAGCGGGAGGGGGACTGTGTCTTCAAGTCCCGTCGGTTCCGGCTTTCCAAGTGCCCTCGGTACAGCAGCGGGAAATTCTGAACGACGAGCAGCACGGCGCTGGCCCCTCCTTCACGGCACCACAGCCCCGGTCCGAGGTGCATCCAGTGGTTTCAAGTGCATACGCGGGTGCAGGTCAACCTTCCCAGGGATGTCGGTCGTGCTGCAGCTGTCAGCGGGATGGTTCTCAACAATCAACAGGCGCCAGCGTCCTCCTGTACAGCGACCCAGGTCAGCAGGATGCAGGACCGTCGACTGGTGGGCCCACAGCACCTACGCAGTCTGGTGAGTACCATTCATTGTCGTGTCCGTTTCCTCCTATTCTAATGTCCCAGGGGTTAGGGATAGATAGGCCGGAGTCCCCAGTGGGTGGTGGTGTAGCTTCTGAGGGGATTAGGGAGCTATTGGGTAGCGTGAGGGAGCTACTGTCGCGCTGCGAACAGAGTGTTAGCGGTTCCCCGGTGGCGGCGTGGGTCCCTCCTGCGGTTCAGTCAGTAGCGTCACAGAGTGCGCCGGTGGTAGGGGCTCCGGCGGGTGTCACAGTGTCTGTCCAGACAGATAAAGAGAAGGTTGATTCGGTGAGGCTAGACGACAGGGCTCGGGGGGAGGTTTATGTGTGTTTTGAGGGTCCTCTAGGGGCGCATTTAAAAAAGGAAGTGAGGGAGAAGATTTGGAAGGACGAGTACGTCGAAATCTTTTCCTTGCTCCCTTTAGCTAAATTTAACTTAGACAAGAGTAAGAAGGAGGATAGCAAAAAAGAGGAGGAAGAAAAACGTAGGTGGCGCCTGATTCCACAGACTTTTGCTAATTGGCTTCAGGCCTTTGCCATTTTAGCGAGTGTCATTGGTGAAAAGGCTCCTGACAACTGTTCGGGGCTTTTTTGCTATCAGGACTCTATAGGTGAGGCGTATCGGGTGTATGGGGGTCAGACATGGCTGCGGTATGATGAGCAGTTCCGTCAGCGTAAGGCGGTTCGGCCCAGCATACGGTGGGACCAGAAAGATATAGGTTTGTGGCTTCGGGTTATGGCGCCAGCTCGCTTTGGCCAGCCCTTTCCTGGGGCGGCCGGTGGAACCGGCCATGGTGGTCTCAGTTACGGCTCAGGGGGGGCAGGTGCACAGGCCCAGCAACGTTACGGGCTGTGTTGGCAGTTCAATGAAGCCCAATGTAAATTCGGCTTCAACTGTAGATTCAAACATGCCTGTTCATTCTGCGGAGGGGTGTCCCATGGTGCGGCACGTTGCTTGCGCAAACAAAGGACCAAGGCCTTGCCTAATAGTGGACAAGGGGCAGACGCCGGTGAAGCTGGAAGCCATGCTTCCGTACCTAAATAGTTATGTTAACAGGGAGAGTGCAAAGTTTCTGGTAGAAGGTTTTAGGGAGGGTTTTAGGATTCCCCTGCCGACGCACACAGTCCCCTTTTGTATAACTAACTTGAGGTCGGCAGCGGAACACTCGGGGGTGGTGTCCAAAAAACTGAGGAAGGAGGTGGCCTTGGGGCGCATGGCGGGCCCCTTCGCATCACCCCCTTTGGAAGGTTTAATTGTATCTCCTTTGGGGGTGGTGCCGAAGAAGGAGCCGAATCAGTTTCGGCTCATACATCATTTGTCTTATCCCAAAGGAGCGTCGGTCAACGATGGTATTGCACCCGAGCTTTGTTCGGTAGTATATACCTCGTTTGATGCAGCTGTGCATTGGGTACGGCGTTGCGGTCCAGGGGCCCTCTTAGCTAAGACGGATGTGGAGGCGGCGTTCAGGTTACTGCCGGTACACCCTGACAGCGTTAGGTTACTGGGCTGCTACTGGGACGGCGGGTATTACGTGGATCGTTGCCTCCCTATGGGTTGCTCAATATCGTGCGCATACTTTGAGGCGTTCAGCACCTTTTTAGAGTCGGTAATTCGGGATGTGGCGGGGGTTGAGTCAGTGATACACTACCTCGATGATTTCCTCTGTATAGGTCCGGCGGGCTCCGATGTATGCGCGGTTTTGTTGGCAACCGCGCGGTGGGTCGCCAGTAAGTTTGGGGTACCGTTGTCACCGGAAAAGACTGAGGGTCCGTGCACTAGATTGAGTTTCTTGGGCATAGAGCTTGACACTGTGGCAATGGAGTTCCGGTTGCCTGGTGACAAGCTGGTTGATCTTAGAGAGAGGGTGAGGCGTGCTCGTCACATGCGAAAAATTGCGTTGCGCGACCTCCAGTCATTGTTAGGCAGTTTAAATTTTGCCTGCCGCATTATCCCCATGGGTAGGATTTTTTGTCGCCGGCTGGCAGGGGCCATGAACGGGGTGTCAAATCCACGACACTTTATTCGGCTGGGGGTGATACATCGGGAGGACCTGGCAGTATGGGACACTTTTTTAGACCAGTTCAATGGTAGATCACTGGTCCAGTCAGCAGTGATCGATGTGTTCGATTGTGACCTCTTTACGGATGCGGCAGGGGGCCACGGTTTTGGGGCCTATTACAGGGGGCAGTGGTGCGCCGCTCCTTGGCCTGCGTCGTGGCGTGAACAAGGTCTGACGCGGAATTTGACTGTACTTGAGTTATTCCCGATTTTAGTCGCGGTGTCCATATGGGGTGGGGCGTTCCAGGATAAAAAAGTTAGATTTCATTGTGATAACATGTCAGTTGTGTCGGCCATTAATAATGTGACTGCGTCTTCTCCTCCAGTTATCAAGTTGCTTCAGCGTTTAGTATTGCGTTGCTTGTGCCTGAATGCATGGGTGGTGGCAGTGCATGTTCCGGGGGTTAAAAATGACGTTGCTGATTCTTTGTCTCGTTTCCAGTGGGAGCGGTTTCGTGCCCTGGCTCCGGGGGCGGAAGTGGAAGGGATTCCATGTCCTCCAGAATTATGGGACTTGGTTTGCGAAAAGCAGGGACATTGATTCAGGCATCGTTGGCCCCCGGCACCTGGGATAAGTATTCAAGGGCTTGGCAGCTTTGGGAGGATTGGGTGGGAGATTTAGGTCAGGTACATACTGATGAGGATAGGGTTGGGGCTTTATTGTTCTTGTTAAGCCGTTGGTCTTCAGATGGATGGTCCGTGGCGAAAGTTAATGGTGCGGTAGCGGCGTTGGCATTTGGTTTCAAGTTGAGGGGTTTGGCGGACTTTACCAAACATTTCTTGGTTCAACGTGCGCTTAAGGGGTTCCGCAGGGGCAGGGGAAGTAGTGACACACGGCGCCCGGTTACATTTCAGCTTTTGGAGCGTTTGGGGGTTGGAACTGGGCCGTTTTTGTTCTTCGCACTATGAATGCGTTTTGTTTCACCTGGCTTTTTCTCTAGCCTTTTTCGGGGCTCTCAGGGTGGGTGAGTTGGTGTCCGTGTCGACTAAGCGGCCGGGTGGTTTACAGGTGGATGATGTGTACATGGAGGAAGGGGTCCTAGTGGTCAGGGTTCGCAGGTCTAAGACGGATCAGGCGGGGGCAGGGAAGTATCTGCGCCTGGGTGCGGTTGTAGGGTCAGATATGTGCCCGGTGCGTTGTTTGCTTGTTTTTCGGGGGGTTGGTTCCAGCTTCTGCGGGCGGTCCCCTCCTGCGTCATGAGGATGGTTCGTTCCTTTCCCGTTATCAGTTCTCGGCTGTTTTTAGGGGTTGTTTGGACTCGCTGGGCCTTGACGCCTCTCGATATGCTCCACACTCTTTTCGCATTGGCGCAGCGACAGAAGCAGCTAGTTGGGGGTTGAGCTCGGAGGTGGTCCGACGTATCGGTAGGTGGGAATCGCAGAGGTATAGATCATACATACGTCCACACCTTGCCCAAATGTGAATCATTGTGTTGTTGGGTATTTTCTCCGCCCTCCCCCTACTTTATTTCTTCTTTCGTAGGCCCTCCTGCTCGGTTAGTCTGGATCTTCGGCCATTCTTTTGTGTTCTGGGGCGCGGAGAGGGCCGGCGTGCGGCGGAATGGTCGGCAGCTGGGGTTCGACAGGGCTGCGGTCGTTGTACGTTGGATTGGAGTCCGAGGTATGGTGTGGAGTCGGGTCATGCCCGAAATCCACAGGTGCACGAGGTTGGATCGGTCTCCGGACATTATCGTGATACATGCTGGTGGCAATGACCTGGGGGTTCGTCCCTTTCGTGATTTAGTGAGGGACATAAAGTATGACCTGTTGAGGTTGTGGTCCATGTTTCCGGGGATTGTTACCGTGTGGTCCGATATTGTACCGAGAAAAACATGGCGGGAGGCTAGGTCTGTTGAAAGGCTCAACAAGGCCAGGATTAAGGTTAACCGGGCTGTTGCGGGGTTTTTGTCCAGGAACGGCGGTGTGTGCGTGCGGCACAAGGAGTTGGAGTCTGGGGAGGGGGAGTTTTGGTTGCGGGACGGGGTCCATCTGAATGCGGTGGGGTATAGATTTGTGGACGCTAGGTATCCAGGAGGGTGTTGAGAGGGCCCTGGAAGTGTGGCGGGTCTCTCACGCTTAAGGGATTAAGGCGTGCTCGCAGTGGCGGGTGGGGTCCTTGGAGTTGGTGGTCAATTGGCTAAAAGGGTGGAGTCAAAGGTAGGCTCCACCTATACATTTGGTGGTAATTGCACATTTTGGTGGATGGCCTGGCGCACGGTGAACGGTTACAGGGTAAATTGGCCCTGGGAGCTGGTACATGGAAGAAGGAGTTCGTCTTTATTCATGGTGCCGCCGAGCCGGTGGTCGCGGCTGGTGGTAAATTTATGGTGTGGTTATGTTAGCGCCAGGCCGGGGGATTGATAGTTTTTTGTAGCTCCAAGGACTCTTACCCAGGTTAAGCGTTTATTGTTAAATTATTTTAAGTTATGCAAATTATAATAAGTTATACTTGTTGTTATTTATTTGTTGTTTGTTAATAAATACGGCTGCTGTGGCCGATTTAATCCAACCCTTTGGTCTTGGTTTATTTCTAAGGGGGTGGGGGGTTTGAGAGCTGGGGGGCAGGGGTCGAGGCTGGAAAAGAGGGGGAAGGCATTTAGGCCCAGCAGTTTGGGTATCAAAGGTGGTGGGGGGTTCATAGGGGGACCCCGTTATCAGCAATGCCCAGTCAGGGGAGACCGGAGCGCTGCGCAGTAAAGCGCAGGGATCTTGACTGGGGGCGGGCTGTAGGGGGACCAATAACGCGCTAGGGCGCGAAGAATTGGGGGCGGGGCTTAACCCCCGTTCGAATTGACTATGCCGCGCAGCCCGGGAAGCGGCCATTCTGGAGCTGCGCGGCATGCTAACGAGCGGTCCCTCCCTCCCTCCCGTTTTTTTCTCTTTCTTGGGCTATTTTAACTTGTTTATCTTTTTGCAGGTGGTGTCACGGTGGCCTTGGCGGGTGGGGTCCTTGGAGTTGGTGGTCAATTGGCTAAAAGGGTGGAGTCAAAGGTAGGCTCCACCTATACATTTGGTGGTAATTGCACATTTTGGTGGATGGCCTGGCGCACGGTGAACGGTTACAGGGTAAATTGGCCCTGGGAGCTGGTACATGGAAGAAGGAGTTCGTCTTTATTCATGGTGCCGCCGAGCCGGTGGTCGCGGCTGGTGGTAAATTTATGGTGTGGTTATGTTAGCGCCAGGCCGGGGGATTGATAGTTTTTTGTAGCTCCAAGGACTCTTACCCAGGTTAAGCGTTTATTGTTAAATTATTTTAAGTTATGCAAATTATAATAAGTTATACTTGTTGTTATTTATTTGTTGTTTGTTAATAAATACGGCTGCTGTGGCCGATTTAATCCAACCCTTTGGTCTTGGTTTATTTCTAAGGGGGTGGGGGGTTTGAGAGCTGGGGGGCAGGGGTCGAGGCTGGAAAAGAGGGGGAAGGCATTTAGGCCCAGCAGTTTGGGTATCAAAGGTGGTGGGGGGTTCATAGGGGGACCCCGTTATCAGCAATGCCCAGTCAAGAGATCCCGCCAGGCTCGCACATCCCCAGGTCCTCTTTGTTTCCACTTGCTCTTTCAAACCTGTGATTTGTGCGAGTCGCTGATGACATTCATTGAAATTAATGTATGAGAAAACGTACGAGAAAACCTGTTATGTTACCTTCACGTTCCAAGCTATAGCTGAAAAATGACTGTACGGACTTTGTTGGTCTACAAGGGCTCACAATACCTCTCCTGTGTAGTGAAGTCATCTGTGCTAAGAAGAGGGAGCTGTGAAAGACACCATCTGAGCGCTTCCCTCGGGAAAAAGACTTTACTACACATGCTGTATTTCACAGAAAATACAAAGGCTTCAGAAGAAATTTACTTTACATAGAATCTCTGTCCAGGTACAAATCCACTGTATTTCTTCATCACTTTCCTGCTAGCTATGATACTGACATTATATACTGTAATACTAGTAGGGAAACGTGGGTAACTCAATTACCGAGAACTGCATTACACGTTGCAGAAACGCAGGGGGAAAAAAATCTGCGTTTTAAGCTAAGGCCCCACGTAGTAGGCCACAGCAAAAAAGCATTGCATCGGCAATGCATCGCGGTATTTCCCACAGCGCTTTTCTCAGAAAGTCCGCAGAGATTTTCTCTGCGGATTTTCTGCTTCCATTATACCTTCTGGGAAACTGTCAGTGTTTCCGTAGGTAAAAGTGACATGCTGCAATTTCCAAAACCGCAACGGTTTTTGGAAATCGCAGCGTTTCCAATTTTTCTGCAATGTGTGGATGGGATTCACTACATTTTTTGCCGTGGAGTTTACGCCACATGGGGCCCCAGTCTTAGGCCGGCTGCAGACGACCGAGGCCGTTATCAGTGTGCTATCCGTGCATTTCACACTGATCCATTCTTTTCTATGGGCCCGTACAAACAACCGTGAATTTCACGGTCCCGTGTGCGGGCAGACAGTCCGGGACACAAAATATAGAACAGGTCCTATTCCTTGTCCTATTTTGCAGCCCTTGCTTCCGTGGCTCCTATTCATTTAATGAAAGGGGCCACGGAAGCACAGCCTGTACACGGGTGGCACACAGGGGACATCCCCGTGTGCCGCCCGTGCCTTTAATTCACGGCCTTACAGTTTCAGAAAAAGTGAATTGAGATTATATTTAGGCTAAGGCCAAATGTTGCAGAAACGCAGCTACAAAACACTGCAGAAAAAAGCACGGAAAAAACACAGCAAAAACATGCTTTTTTTAGACACTGCGTTTCTTCAGCGTTTTATTTTTCACAATAGAGTACACAAAATCTCATTCACTTTGCTGGTACTGTAAAAAATAGCGTTTGTCGCAGCTGCGTTTTCGCAGCAGCCAAAAATGCAGTGTTTCCACATGTAGTAATCTTAATTTCATCCCCACATTATGGAGCAAAAATTCTGTGCAAAACACAGCATATTAATTTTACCTGTGAAACGCTGCATAGTCTACATAGATTTATATGGGGGAGGCAAAAATGCAAAATGTAGTGGAAAAACAGTAAAAAAAAACACAAACATTTTTGGTCCTTTTTTTTTTTTTTGCTGCATTTCTACTGCTTTTGTTCCTGCAGCGGTTCTTAGATGCGATCACTACACATGGCACTTGTGTAAAGGTATTCTTATATTTAATGAATTTGGTCAAAGTCGTACCCATTGATGAAAGTCAAGCACTGACCCATATAATCTCCCTAGACTTCAGTAGTCATTTTTCTGTTCCAATACAGGAGCAGAAAAACAAAAATAATCGTGTACCAGCTCCGTCATATCAATGATATCATGGACTCCATTGGTTTTTCACTATGGTGTCCATCATTTTGTTGGGAACAATTGCCTTACATCTTGCACTAGTCTTCCCATCAAGTGTGAACAGAGTCAAAGCAGGAACGTTCTTTTTACTGAATAATTAGCTATGGCCTCAGGTCCTACAAAAGACTGGATTAACTATATTTGTCATTCTCAAGTCTGAGGACGTTTGCAGGAAGTGTAGCTTCTTGTAGTTGTAGGTTGCTTCTTCCTGTATATCAAACAAAGACTATATAATAGACAATCACTATATACAAGGCCACAGACGACTTTATGTCAGGTAATAAAATGCGGCTTCAACCTTTGCTGTTTACCTTTAGTGACTCCCAGTCCAAGTATTTTATGACCTTAGATGATGTTTAATGAAGACAGGATGGTAATAAATATGGACAGGTGGATATGGGCACATAAGATTACAGACTGTACAAACATTCACAAATACAATAGAGGCATTGTGCATGGCCTCTACTTCCCATGTAGACTTTGTTCAATGTGATGAAGTACACACTAGTATGGGCTGGTAATGCAAGTGAAAGTAAATGGGTAAATTGCAATGTACACTTTCCCAAATTGATCGGTTTGTCCTAATGCTTGTGCTAATGGGTTGTTCTAGAGATACCAACAACAGTTTACAATGTCCTTTCTTTCTTTACTATCCTTTGAAGTTCTTAAAAACTGTAAGATAAGTCATTGGTCTAAAGAAGAACCTCTCAGCATTTAACTACTGGGGCCTAAGGGGCAGAAAATGGTCATGCCTGGGGCCTGCTGAGGCCACTGATTGGCCTCAGCGGTCACGTGACCTCTGCAGCCAATCAGCAGCTTCAGCACAACACTGGAAGAGACCCCTGGAAGGCAGATGAATCGGGAGGCGCGGGACGACACCGGAGCAACAGGGACAGGTAAGTATACATTTTTTTATTTTTTTTTTCACTGCCCCAGCAGATTTAAACTGTAAAATGTTTGACTGGAAAACCCCTTTAAGGCAAAAGCCCCACAAGTGCTGCAGAAAAGACCACAGAGGAAACGCATTGTGCTTTTTTCTGCAGCGCTTTTCACAGAAAGTCCGCAGAGTTTTCAGTCCCTATTATACCTATACGGAAAACACCAGCATTTCTGTAGGTATAATTGACATGCTGCGATTTACAAAAACGTAATTGCATTTCCGCTGCGGATATTTTTCTGCAATTTGTGGATGGGATTAACCAGAATCCCATCCACTCTGCAGGTACTGTAAAACGCCGCCTTTTTTGCCGCAGAGTTTACCCTACGTGGGCCCCTGGCCTTACTCAGCAAGAAATGAATGGTTGCTAAATCAGAGATTGGTGCAACCCTATAATACAATCAATAACTGGGTGAATGGGGGGCACCTAAACAATGAGGTCCAACTCGCAATAAGAGAAGTAAAGGTCTAAAGTACAATCTATGTGTCAGAATCCGACCTAGGTTGGAAGTAGATGAACTAGGAGGACTTTTACTGATTTCTGAATCAAAGGGGTCATGGCCCTCAATTTAAATGTTCTTGGCACTGGTCAGAAGTTATTTTTCTCTGCCAGACATTGCATTTTTTGTAGGAAGTGCTGTTGATTCCAATGATCCCTGATAATGTGTCATCCCAGGTAATGGGCCAACAATGATGTTATCTCCAGATAAATAAGTTCCAGAAGCTGTTCTTGGACACACAAAGTCTTTACACATAATGTAATGGAAAAATGTACTTATCTATTGGAATTGCTAATCCCTGGAATAAACTGTGCAGACGAATACAAAAGTCATGCTCACACTCTCCAAAGCTGTATACTCTATTTAGAATTTTTTTAAAGGACCTTTTACCTTTATATGAAGTGGCCAACAAAGATCTACAGATACAGTGACTTTTCTGTATGTAGTCATTTGCATATATAATGTAGTTTTCAGCCATGTCTTTGCACTGTAGCCCTGGGGCCATGGGTTCAAATCCAACCAGGACTACATCTGCATAAGTTTGTAAGGTTTGCTGGTCTGGATTTCATTTGGGTACTCTGGTTCCCTCCCTCCTTCTCAGACTATGATATTGGTCCTAGTGCATGCTTGGAAAAGACATATTAGATTGTGTTTTTACCTTCACTTCAAGGAAAACAATAGACATATCCATTTTCCAATACCGATCAACTCTAAGTGATGATATAAATAAAAGTCTGAAGAACACAGACATAGGTCATATATAAATCAATAAATGTTGTCTAGGTTGCAGGAGGTCATATCCAACTACTACAGTAAGCTAACCCTTGAGCATCTGGAAACCATATCTAGCGCTTAATGGATGCAGATGTGACTTTTTCTCAGAGTGATATTAGATAAAACTTGGCAATTGTGTCCATCAACATATTATCATCTATTACTATATGTTCTGAGGAATTCTCTAGGATATTATCTATGTGAAGACTCCTACACAATTTCATTCTATTCATCTGCTCTTTTCTAATTTATACCATGTGAAATCCTGGTATTACTCCACTGAGCTTCCCGAACTATAAATGTTACCACTTAGGCTCATAGTCTGCCAGTGACACATTCATCTTTTAATGGATAATCCGGGCACACATGTTCTGGTGATAATGCCGGGTTCACTACTCTCTGCTTTTCTGATAGACACTAATCTCCCATGTGCTATACTGTCTTGTAAGGGTAACGCTCATGGCCCGATAGGGGTTGGGAGTTATCCCTAGCAATGAAAGCCACCTGTTTGTTAACAGGGGAAAGTAAGCAAGGATTAGCCCGGTAGGGAAAAAAACAAGGAGACATTAGCTCTGTGTAATCCATCCAAATGCAACTTAATCTCCTTCTGATCTTTTGTACCTGTCTTCAGAGGGAATCTGTGTTCATTAAGAGGGATTATAGTCTTCCTCTCCTTATGACTGATGCAAGACAGCAATGAGCTTCTCCGTCATCTCCCTGCCAATAGGGAAGTGACAAGTAATGCCTCCTACATACATTACTTATAGAAGAGGTGCCCGGTAATCTATTATCACACTACTTTACTGTTATTATTAATATATATATAAGTAAACTTAATTTCTTGCAAGAACAGATCGGAAAGCTGTGCAAAGACTAAGTCTTTGACTAAGAATTTATTAAGACTAATGCTTCATGCTCCAGAGCTGTGTTGGTGTAGGACAGGGGTCTCAGATTCAGCCGGGTAAGTGGGCTGCACACTTGAAGTTGACAAGCTACATAACTTATATCGGTACCATACAATAAAATAGCCCCCAACAATGACCCCATATGGTAAAATGACCCCCCCACTAGTGATCCAATAAACTAAATTGGCCCCATACAGCAAAATGGCTCCTACCAGTTGTACCCCCCATACAGCGGCCTGGCCCCCATCACTGTCCTCATACAGAGGTAATTATTAGGACAGTACTTACATCGCTGCTCACTGGCTGCACTCTTCCCCTGCTCCAGAAAGGGCTGCATGCACTTGTCTGAGGTCCACATAACTTGAAGCTCCTGAGACTCAATGGAAAATCTGTAAGGGGGTCCCAACCTACCATGTGCTTTCAATAATATTGGGGTCCTCTTATATTGGAGAGAAGCCTTTTGGGTCCTCTCAGGCTTCAGAGTCCAGTAGCGACTGCTACCTTTGCACCCCCTATAGTTACGCCCCTGATTTGACTAATACGTTATGACCCATTGTTTTCTTGTTATCAGTCAGATATCGGTTTTCAATAGTACATCAGCTCAGCGTACCACCTTATTCTTATAGTGAACACAACCTGAACTATACAGGCAATTGTTTTAAGGGCAAATGGTATTCCCTCCATCTGCCCCACACTTTACTATCTGCAGGTCACCAAAAATACGATGGCAAGATCAGATGTGCACAGGGTTTCTATACTGTCTGTAACCAAGGAGCTGCAGAGATTAGGAAGAGGTGCTGTATACACAGAACCATATATTTTTTAACAAGACTCTTTGCACAATTGCTTCATTTTAGATGCAGTCAAACATTGGAAGTGGAAAATGGAAGTGTTTTTAGCCTTTTTAACACATTATGTACTTCACAATATGTTCAGCTCCCTAGCAGGATTACAATATTTCCTTAAATACAAGCTACATCTGGAGCGAGCAGCCAGGTGTTCTGACAGACAGAGCCTCTGGAAGCCTAAGTTACGTTTTATTGTTCCTTCTCTATGTGATATCTAAACCTACTTCCTAACCTCTTTATGAACCACATGCTTTGTATTTTTGTAGATGGGATTACCCTATCCCAATGGACAATGGCCTCATCTTCCTGTTCCGACATTGGCGGTAAGCTTGGACAGATGTCCTCAGTTCCTTGACCACAGCTTTATTCACTCACAGGCTCGTCATTTGCATCCATTTACTGGAGAGTAGTCAGAGTGGTAACACATTGTATAGCAGTACTCATATGGTGTCTGTGATCCTTATTTAGCTTGTGGACTTTAACTTATTCTCTGTCTTTACTATAATATTATAGCCCATAAGTGAGATGCTTTCCACAGAAGATTTGAAGAAACAAGACTGTCATCTTCACTTTTACAAAAATACTTTAAGGGCAGAAAGAAACAATATATACTCCACGGGTTAGATGCTGTGACTTTGCCAGTTACAGTTGCAGCATTGTAGGTAGGACTTAAAGGGGTTGTCCACTTTCAGAGCAATATTGAGAGACATGTTCTTGTTTGTATAATGAAAAGTGTACCTGTGTGTCCATCACACGACCATGGACTGTACATCACATGACCATGGACTGTACATCACAGGACCATGGACTGTACATCACATGACCATGGGGTGATTTTTATCCACTGGAAGTAAGCAGAATAAATGACAGCAAGCAGGGATCTAGAAAACCGCAAGGAATTGGTATAGGAAGTATATTGGAGAAATGTATAACTTTTTATTATACAAACAACAATATTTGTCTCTCTATATTGGTCTGAAAGTGGACAACTCCTTTAAACAAATCTCATCCACATGCTGCGCAAAAAAACCTGCAGCGCAAAATGACACAATTTCAGCTAAGGCCGTACATAGTGAAAATGCTACTGAATGTCTACAGGGATATTAAATAGTATTCCTTACAGCAAAATTGCAGCAGCAAAGACCAACCAAAATTGGATCTGAATTGGAGATGTTTCATGACAAATACCAGCGAATAGCTACATATAGGATCTTAGATTCTGCATATACCATATTCTCTCCATAACAGTGAATGGATACAACTGTGACTTTATATCAATGGCCTATCCTTTGAATAGGTCATCAATATGAGATTGGTAGGGACTTGGCCTCTAATATAGGGGTTGTGACCTTTTCTGCGGTTCACAAAAATGAGAATGAGTTGCAATATCAGGCGCAGTCACTAAACTATGTACACCACTGTGCCTAATATACCTGTAAACAGAGCCCAGTTGTCACCTAAGCTTCATGGCTGCTTCAATCATGGTTGGTGTTGGGTGCCAGCCCTCCGATCTGATATCTGATATTGCTAATAATGATAGACCAACAGTATAAAAATCCTGGAATGTGTCAACAGAATATGACCTATTTTTTGAACCAAGTTTTTATGTTAAACATATTTTTAAAGAATTTTTGGTGATTTTTAAAAAATTTTTTCTATGTCTATATCTATATTTCTAAAACAACTACAAATACTAAATCCTGCAGTTTGCACTCTAGCCACTTAGGGTGGGTTCACACTTGCTGCAACACTCCGTCCGCTACGAATCCGACCTAAATGTCGGAAAACTGAATAGGGACTGGATAGGGAAAGGTTTACGACGCTTTGCTTAAAACCCCATTCACTTGAATGGGTTTTTTAAAGCAATGCGCGGGTCTGCGCTTACACCCTCTGTGCCGCAAACCTTTTTTTTCGCTGGAAACAATGTCCGACATGCAGAACTTTGTTTCCAGCGAAAAAAAACGGCTTCGCAGTGCAGAGGGTTTAAGCACACACCCGCGCATTGCTTTAAAAATCCATTCAAGTGAATGGGTTTTTAAGCAAAGCATCGCAAACCTTTCCCTATCCAGTTTTCTTTGCAGCAATCACCTCATTTACACCACAAACAGAATTACAATAGAAGATAACACCTCTACAGATAACTCCCATAGTGAACTGTTATTGTATCCACTACTGACAATAGATAATGTCACAGATTATCTACTCCCCTCCCTCTATGTCTATAAAACTATCCCATAGATCTCAATGAGTTGGCTGCAGAGTATTGCTGCCTAGGCAATGAGCAGAGGAGAAACTCAGACAAGATGGCAGCGTGTCTGAAAATAGAATAAAAAAAATCTATAGTCAGAGAATAAAACAGAATAGAAAAAGTAATATATATGGTTGTAGTAAAAATTATAAAAAATGGTGATATATTTCCTTTGTTATTTACTGTCATGTTGAATATGGATGAATATGGTATGACTGATACATGATGTGCATCAGTGACGTCTGTCCAGAATCAAGATATCATGTGTTATTGGGATTTAATGTAATTGCAAGTATAGAAGTTACATATAGATTAAATTCCTGAAATAATATGGAATATTTCTGTAGACCTAGCTGAAATCCTGAACGGACATACAAAATTCATGGCGTAATCGATACCCGTAAGCAGTCAGTACTACTGAAGCGAGGCCTCTTTGTGTAGAACATTTCAGATCAGAGGAGGACAAATGTCACCGTACTACTGGGTGAAAAGTGAGAAAGCCACTGATGAAAGGGAGAAGTGTAGCGCATGTGACAGTACTAATTAGCGCGCCGTGCCCAGCGCCCACAGGGGGCCTCACATTATTACAGCCCTACACAAAGGAAGGCAGCCAGACAATGGCCTATAGCAGAGAAGGGGTCAGTGGTACCAGCTCGGCTCAGGATGAACGTCTGCCGACTATGTCATGTTATTGGAAGGTGAGGGATGTTAAGAAAACACAACAACATTTCAACACAACCAGAACCAAATCCATTTTCCTGGCACGTTCCGGAGATGGACAATTAACAGAGTTCAAAGGGCCTATGTCTGTCAGATAGTTCTGCCAGGGAAAAACACCCCAGCTGCATCCAGATAACGCCAGGAAGAAGCAGAGGAAAAGAAAAACAAGACGGGTTTCCTGCACAAGAATACAGAAGATGGCCTTCCCTTGGATTCTACATGCAGCAGAGCTGCATTTGTCATTTTTTTTACGCCTCATAATTTTTTAAGCTCAATGACCCACCTAGTTAACATGACTCAGTAGCTTTACCTGCAGTCCTATGCAAAACCATAGATAACACCCCATAAAATTCCAATGGGTTTTGCCAAATAACAAACTTGGCTCTGCTACCTCTATGCATCTGAGGCCAGCTGGCCCCTCTCTTAAGTAGAATATAAGAGGAGCGATTTATTACATTTCCATAGCAATTCCACAGTTATGCCAGCACAGCAGAGATAGGAAATTATTGCAAGGGCTTATGGGTAATCATAAGCATATCACTAGAAATCCCTAGAATTATTTACCTGACTCTGAGAAATGCAGTGACCACATCTCAAGTGCTATGCCAAACCACAGGAATACCACAACAACGTCTTGTAATACTATACCAATTCACCAGTAGCCATCCGGCCTCTCCTGGGTATATATACCACAAATATGCTTCAATATAATTCACTGCAGCAGCAGAAAATCTCTACTCATATCTATGTATAGTAAGAAAATGGTTACCGTACACCACAGAAATTGTAGAGAGAAAGTCGAATACAAAGCAACACTGTAACTGCGCCTAACAATCCTGCGTAAAATGCCCGCCATGGGAAAAACTGCCCTCAGAGGCCTGGCCACATAGCTGGGCAGCTCAAGTACCTTAAAGGTCCTGGGGCCAAGCTGTAACCTGACAATTATAGTATCAGTGCCCATTTATGTGGCCTTTGGGTAGGCACCGGGGACCTGGTCTGTACCCACTACAAACCCTATAGCTACATTTCTGTCATGTGTTATCTTCAGTATTACCACGAATAGTATAGGTAGTGTTATACTACAGGGCAAGGGATGAGACCAAAGAATCTAGCATTGCAAGGCTACAATATGAACCCCACGTATACAAATTTTAGCAGCATTTTATCAACTTGGTAGAGGATGGTATCTATTTTCTAATGGATATGTCAGCCATTGCTGTCCACGATTTACAGATACCTTATATACCTTATTTATGCGGCCCAAAACTCTGTCGTTGTCTACCAGGACAATAATGGTCATGGGGGTTTCTTAACTTGTCGTAAAATGTCCAAAAATATAAATACACACTAGTTTATAGGGTGGGATGGTATGAGTTTAGTATCTGACTGATGTTCCTTGGGCCCACCAGATAAAATGAATCTGGGGCGGACAACCCGTAGGCTGCATGCACACAACCATAGTGTTTTTTAATGCAATACTAATCTGCAATCCACCAAAGACATGTCCGCACCAGTATATCATTCGCAATCATGGATCCGTAAAAAGACTTGTATGATACCCTACACTTGTCTGTGCTCCAAATGCTTCATAATTTGCGGTCTTTTTCTACGACCTGAACACAAGTGTGTATGAGGCCATAGAAATTAATGGGTCTGTACTTTTATCTGCAATTGCACATCCACAAGTGCAGTTAAAAACTATGGTCATGAGCATAGACCCTTAGGAAATAGATTATAATACCCTTCAAATTTGGGTGTCTCCTGCTGGACCATTATTGTGTAAGAGCCTGGGCCCATTGGAGGATCTTCTGGTACTATGGTGGGCCAGGCCAAAACGGAATGAGTTGCTAACAGAATGAGGGCACAAGGTTAGAGGGGTTTTCCGGCAGGTCCCTGTTAATTTGTGCTCCTTGTTCCAGTCTCTACATACAGGAAACACTTAGTCAGTCAGTCACTGGCCAAAGGACTAGGATCAGGAAGTAGAGACAAGCAGAGACCCTACAAGTGTCACAGCAGCAGTAGTGGAGAATTGCTAAGTACTGCTTGATTTTTTGTTTTTAACCCTTTCTATGCTTGTTCAAAATGTTTTACCCTCCCAAATTGAAGCATTTCCACTGCGTGTATTTTTCTGCAATGTGGATTCTAGAAAATCCCATCCACTTTGTAGGGACTGTAAAATGCTGCCATTTTTGCCGCAGCGTTGACACACTGGCCTTACTCTGGAGGACATGTCTGGTTCTGCGTTACAAAGACAACCCACAATTCTATTTTCAGACAAGATTATGGGGCTGACATCTTTTCTGAGTTTCTCCTCGGCTCTGTGAACAACCCTCTCATGGCCATAGGCCGCAATAGTCTGAATCTGACTCACTAAGGCCTACGGGAGAGTTTTCTAGGCATACTATGTCCAGAGAAAGGATTTGATGAGTTGTGTCATCATCTATTGTCAGTATTGGACATAATGATGGGTCAGTAGTGTTATCTATAAAGGTGTTATCTATTATAATCCTGTCTGTGATGTAAATGAGGTGACTGCTGCAAAAGAATTGGCAAGTGTCAGTCTATTATTATGCTTTTTGACCAGAGAAAACTGCAGGATATAGTACTTTTAAAACATATACATGGGAATATGAACATTAAAATAAATATATATATATATATATATATATATACAGTACAGACCAAAAGTTTGGACACACCTTCTCATTCCAAGAGTTTTCTGTATTTTCATGACTATAAAAATTGTAGATTCACACTGAAGGCATCAAAACTACGAATTAACACATGTGGAATTATATACTTAACAAAAAAGTGTGAAACAACTGAAAATATGTCTTATATTCTAGGTTCTTCAAGAGGTAGTCACCTGAAATGGTTTTCACTTCACAGGTGTGCCCTGTCAGGTTTAATAAGTGTAATTTCTTGATTTATAAATGGGGTTGGGACCATTAGTTGTGTTGTTCAGAAGTCAGGTGGATACACAGCTGATAGTCCTACTGAATGGAGTGTTAGAATTAGTATTATGGCAAGAAAAAAAGCAGGTAAGTAAAGAAAAAGGAAGACCAAGAGTCACCTCTGCTGTGGAGGATAAATTCATCCAAGTCACCAGCCTCAGAAATCGCAGGTTAACAGCAGCTCAGATCAGAGACCAGGTCAATGCCACACAGAGTTCTAGCAGCAGACACATCTCTAACAACTGTTAAGAGGAGACTGTGTGCAGCAGGCCTTCATGGTAAAATAGCTGCTAGGAAACCACTGCTAAGGACAGGCAACAAGCAGAAGAGACTTGTTTGGGCTAAAGAACACAAGGAATGGACATTAGACCTGTGGAAATCTGTGCTTTGGTCTGAGGAGTCCAAATTTGAGATCTTTGGTTCCAACCACCGTGTCTTTGTGCGACACAGAAAAGGTGAACGAATGGACTCTACATGCCTGGTTCCCACCATGAAGCATGGAGGAGGAGGTGTGATAGTGTGAGGGTGCTTTGCTGGTGACACTGTTGGGGATTTATTCAAAATTGAAGGAATACTGAACCAGCATGGTTACCACAGCATCTTGCAGCGGCATGCTATTCCATCCGGTTTGCATTTAGTTGGACCATCATTTATTTTTCAACAGGACAATGACCCCAAACACACCTCCAGACTGTGTAAGGGCTATTTGATCAAGAAGGAGAGTGATGGGGTGCTACTCCAAATGACCTGGCCTCCACAGTCACCAGACCTGAACCCAATCGAGATGGTTTGGGGTGAGCTGGACCGCAGAGTGAAGGCAAAAGGGCCAACAAGTGCTAAGCATCTCTGGGAACTCCTTCAAGACTGTTGGAAGACCATTTCAGGTGACTACCTCTTGAAGCTCATCAAGAGAATGCCAAGAGTGTGCAAAGCAGTAATCAAAGCAAAAGGTGGCTACTTTGAAGAACCTAGAATATAAGACATATTTTCAGTTGTTTCACACTTTTTTGTTAAGTATATAATTCCACATGTGTTAATTCATAGTTTTGATGCCTTCGGTGTGAATCTACAATTTTTATAGTCATGAAAATACAGAAAACTCGTGGAATGAGAAGGTGTGTCCAAACTTTTGGTCTGTACTGTATATATATATATATATATATATATATATATATATACAGTCATATGAAAAAGTTTGGGCACCCCTATTAATCTTAATCATTTTTAGTTCTAAATATTTGGGTGTTTGCAACAGCCATTTCAATTTGATATATCTAATAACTGATGGACACAGTAATATTTCAGGATTGAAATGAGGTTTATTGTACTAACAGAAAATGTGCAATATGCATTAAACCAAAATTTGACCGCTGCAAAAATTTGGGTACCCTTATCATTTTATTGATTTGAATACTCCTAACTACTTTTTACTGACTTACTGAAGCACAAAATTGGTTTTGTAACCTCACTGAGCTTTGAACTTCATAGCCAGGTGTATCCAATCATGAGAAAAGGTATTTAAGGTGGCCAATTGCAAGTTGTTCTCCTATTTGAATCTCCTCTGAAGAGTGGCATCATGGGCTCCTCAAAACAACTCTCAAATGATCTGAAAACAAAGATTGTTCAACATAGTTGTTCAGGGGAAGGATACAAAAAGTTGTCTCAGAGATTTAACCTGTCAGTTTCCACTGTGAGGAACATAGTAAGGAAATGGAAGACCACAGGGACAGTTCTTGTTAAGCCCAGAAGTGGCAGGCCAAGAAAAATATCAGAAAGGCAGAGAAGAAGAATGGTGAGAACAGTCAAGGACAATCCACAGACCACCTCCAAAGAGCTGCAGCATCATCTTGCTGCAGATGGTGTCACTGTGTATCGGTCAACAATACAGCACACTTTGCACAAGGAGAAGCTGTATGGGAGAGTGATGCGAAAGAAGCCGTTTCTGAAAACACGCCACAGAGTCGCCTGAGGTATGCAAAAGCACATTTGGACAAGCCAGCTTCATTTTGGAAGAAGGTCCTGTGGACTGATGAAACAAAGATTGAGTTGTTTGGTCATACAAAAAGGCGTTATGCATGGCGTCAAAAAAACACAGCATTCCAAGAAAAACACTTGCTACCCACTGTAAAATTTGGTGGAGGTTCCATCATGCTTTGGGGCTGTGTGGCCAATGCCGGCACTGGGAATCTTGTTAAAGTTGAGGGTCGCATGGATTCAATTCAGTATCATCAGATTCTTGAGAATAATGTACAAGAATCAGTGACGAATTTGAGGTTACGCCGGGGATGGATATTTCAGCAAGACAATGATCCAAAACACAGCTCCAAATCTACTCAGGCATTCATGCAGAGGAACAATTACAATGTTCTGGAATGGCCATCCCAGTCCCCAGACCTGAATATCATTGAACATCTGTGGGATAATTTGAAGCGGGCTGTCCATGCTCGGCGACCAACAAACTTAACTGAACTGGAATTGTTTTGTAAAGAGGAATGGTCAAAAATACCTTCATCCAGGATCCAGGAACTGATTAAAAGCTACAGGAAGCGACTAGAGGCTGTTATTTTTGCAAAAGGAGGATCTACTAAATATTAATGTCACTTTTCTGTTGAGGTGCCCATACTTTTGCAGCGGTCAAATTTTGGTTTAATGCATATTGCACATTTTCTGTTAGTACAATAAACCTCATTTCAATCCTGAAATATTACTGTGTCCATCAGTTATTAGATATATCAAATTGAAATGGCTGTTGCAAACACCCAAATATTTAGAACTAAAAATGATTAAGATTAATAGGGGTGCCCAAACTTTTTCATATGACTGTATATATATATATATAAACGGTACATAAAAAAAAATCTTAAAAAAATATGTTTAACAAATAAACTTGGTATAAAACATTGGTCATTTGGTATAAAACATTGGTCTGGTGAAAAAAATTCCCTTGAAACTGAACCTATATAAGCAGGTAAGTGCAAGGCCAGTAATATGACTGGCATGACAAATGCAGGAGGCATGCACACCCATGTACTTGACTCATAAAATCACCCCAGTTCCTTAAAATTTTCATCAATCCAAGCACAATATTTGAACAGAAATAAAAGCTCGGCCTAATACTGCGACACGGTAATTGTACCGAAACTTGTATAATTCAATAGTTAGACAAGCGAGTACAAAATACCCATTGTATTAATATCAAAGTCCAGTATTCGCACAGCATTACCCACTATCCAACCGTCCATTCTGTAATTCATAGAACTTTTTCTATTTCCTGCGCGGCAGAAGCCTGCGGGACCGTCAGACACCTTCAAGCCGCGAATCGGCCTCAAGATAAACACACTTTGTTTGAACAGTTCACAGGAAATCTTTAAAACTATCTGACCTGGATGTCTACATTGTGCAGGGCTGAAATGCTTACTTGACATTTCTTTTTTTTTTTTTCTGCTTAGCAAAATCACTCAGAAATCTTAGCCAAATATTTCTTAAGCCCGCCGAGGCATTGCGCTATTTAAACATAACCTGTCACCAGTCCCTTCCTATGC
Source organism: Leptodactylus fallax (assembly GCA_947044405.1). Classification (NCBI taxonomy): domain Eukaryota; kingdom Metazoa; phylum Chordata; class Amphibia; order Anura; family Leptodactylidae; genus Leptodactylus; species Leptodactylus fallax. The sequence continues at coordinate 1,937,599 of CAMRHE010000249.1, forward strand.
TTTCTAAGGCCTCTGATGTCCCCAATCTTGGACTCTAACCGGTGCAGAAAATAGTAATTTTAAAGATTGATGCTGCTTCAGCGAAAAATTGGCTGCTGTAGGATTTCTCAGAATACTGTTTCTTAGATTCACACAGGAATAATTGCCTCTTCCCAAACAAGGCACTGACTGCACCAGAAAACTGCGGTGACAGGACTTAAAGGGGCATTTCATCTAAATTTATCTCCAGACATGACTTATCGATAATAGGGGGCACTAAGTTGGAATTCTAAAATGTAGGGAGAGATGGGGATCTGAACTTTGCTGGAATCACTGGAACACTTATTGTGGAAATTTGTAAAGACTAGCATTTCCTCTACCAGTCTTAATAAAGACTGGCACAAGTCACGCCTGTATTATTAACAGGCTCCAGCCTCCCATACACCAGAACTGAAATCTACTTCAGGAACTGGCATAGATTTTATGCATAGGTCATGTCAGTTTCTCTGGCGTGAGTTATAATAAATATGTCAGGCACAGGCGTCCGTGCCTTGGCCAATCTAGCTGTCCTCCCCACTCCATCCGTTTTCGCAAAAAGTGGCAAGCGAAGCACAGAGCGAATAATGTGGTGACATCATCCTCTGCATATGATATCAGAATATTCATTTGTTTTCAGAGCTTCTCTTTAGAGAGGCTTCCAACTTTACGGAGTAAGCGATACTAAGACATTTCCTCAGATCTTGGCCCAGAGGTCAATGCCAATATGGCCTTTAGGTGAAGGCCTACATATTCTGAGACAGACTGGTTGCTAAGGATGATCTGTGTGATAAATTTATATCAAACTCTATAGCAACCAGAATGGTTAAGATGTTCAGCTCAAGGCGAGATCGGGACCTTTTGCATAGAGCGTGTACAGAAGGTCTATATATCTTTATACTACAGCTATTAGAAGAGACTATCTCTGTATTCTAGCATTCAACAAGGCTGCGGTCACACTAGTGTAGTGTGACTATTCAGGATTCCATACCCCATTCTGCTTAAAATATGCAAGCAAGACTTTTCTCTCCGCCGATTCCGGGTGGAAACCATGTAGAAACCTGGCTATGGGGTCTGCTGGTTTCCGTAGGTAACAGCCTTTTAAGCTGATAGGGTTTCCCCAAGCGGACCCAAAGAATGGAAACGCGAATGCTAGTGTGAACCTAGCGTAACTCATATAAAAATTTCAAGCAGAAAGCATACCATGTTACAGTGTGGCCCCATAGACCTTGTAATGAATCCAATACTTTTTTGTAAAACCTAATATGAAGCACATAATATTCCTCATCTGTGTCTGCGCTATTTTTAGCCTCATGCATACGACTTAGTATGCAGGCCGAGTTAGTTCATATTTTTTATGTGGATGTATTTGGGTGACACTCGGATGCCATTAATGGAGGGGGTTCGGTTACATTGTGATATCATGGAGCAGGATAGAGCTTGCTCTATAATCATCATAACGGAGCATCAGACCACCATCGGGAGAGCCTCGGCCTGCACTCTCAGTTGTCTGCATGAGTTCTAACTTTTTCTAGTAATAGGTTGGAGTAGCTTTTACTGGATGTGTTGTCCGAACCATCTGATCTTGCACAGTAGTTCTACAGTAGCTTGGAAACCTCGGGTAGCCCCTTTTTTTTTTATTATTATTAAAGGATTTATTCAGAGGTTTCAGTTCTGAAACTGCTGAGTTCCTTTTGCAGAGATCACTCCCAAAAATTCTGTATGATAAAGTGCTTTTGGACTTCTGAAATTTGATTGATTTCACAAAACAGGACCCGAAAGTATACTTGTGGAAATAGGGACAGGTGCTCCCTATGTCTCATATTGCCCCAATGCTGGTCTATATCCACTGATGCAAGAAAGAAAAGGCACATTTTAGAGCACAAAGAAAATAAAAGATTCAATGTCATGGCTGTTTGCTTTCCTTTTATTTCAGGCAACATTCATCTTTATTTTCTGGTAATCTTCAAATCCGCTCCTAGCCACAGGGGCCCATAAAACAAGCATGACATCTCTGACAGCAAATGTTTAATGAGCATAAACTTGATTCTAGTCCAAATGTGCTAAGAAGCCTTTAAAGGATTTCCTCTTTGCCCTTCCTCCTCCTCATCATGATGAAATATATAACGCTCCTCCAACATGGAATTAACCCTTGTAATACCACAGTGAATTCTATTGGCAGCCATTACCATTAGTGGAGTATGTAGCCCTTGATGAGAGAGTCTCATGGGGCACATCAGATAATTCCAGGTACATTTGTCTTTTATTAATGATACTCATGGACTCGCTTTAAATCGTCACCAGAGCTAGCTGACTCCAGGCCAAGACATCTGCAAACATGGAGGAAACTGCTGCAATCCCCTTTTCAGGCTAAGATTAATATTTCAGTAAATATTCAGTAAAACATTAATCCACGAGTTGTTCTGTTCTCCAAGTCCTTTTATTCTGTGTTATTACACACATTTAGTCAAATATCCAAAAAACTTCAGTAAGGCTAAGGTCACACATAGCGGGCCACAGCAAAAAAGCGCTGCGGGAAAAACCACGGCGCCAACATTTCCGCTGTGCACATTTTTCTACAGTGTATGGATGGGTAACTCCGACCGTTACACCACATGTGGCCCCAACCTTATAGTGAAAAATTAAAGGGGTTGTCCAGTTTCAGCAAATAAATGTTATTGTTTGTATAATGAAAAGTTCTACAATTTTCCAATATACTTTCTATATCAATTCATCACAGTTTTCTAGATCTCTGCTTGCTGCTATGCATTCTTTACTTTCAGTGGATAAAAATCAGTCCTTTGTCACGTGATATACAGTCCATGCTCATGTGATTATACAGTCTATGGTCATGTGATATACAGTCTATGGTCATGTGATATACAGTCCATGGTCATGTGATATACAGTCTATGGTCATGTGATATACAGTCCATGGTCATGTGATATACAGTCTATGGTCATGTGATATACAGTCCATGGTCATGTGATATACAGTCTATGGTCATGTGATGTACACACGTGCACAGCTCGTTACAGTCACAGTAATCAGAAAACTGCCTGGTAACGAGCTGTGCACCTGTGTGTCCATCACATGACAAACAAAGATATAAGAAAACAGCAAGCTGATATCTAGGAAATCACAAGGAATTGATACAGTAAGTATATCTGAAAATTCTATACAAACAATAACATTAAAATATCGGTGAATATATAAGCCTTGACATCTTAAGTTGTTTAGTAATTATGCAATGGCATGGCCCTCACCTCATATCACTGCAAAATATGGAGAGCTTCAAAAGTTCTGTTTTTCTTCTAGAAACAGCGCCATGCTTGCCTGTTGGCTGTGTCTGGTATTGCAGCTTATCCCCATTGTAATGATAGGTGTTGAGATGTAATATTAGGCACAGTCTACATGTTATGCCGTTTGTGGAAAAAAAAGAAACAGACCCTTTTTAATGTATTGTATGTCATGTCATTGAGATAATATGGTTCGGATCTCAAGAGGTAGAATCACCCTAATACTTGTACAAAGTATGCCGCTCCAACAGCTGATGATCTAACAATAAGGCCATACACATGAGATGATATCTAAGGGACCATCTGATATGTATGGAGGTGTCCTGAATGTCCTCTGACAGCAGGTGTCAGGAGAAAGAACGGCCAAACATGTTGGATATCACTGGAGATAGGTCAGTTTCACATGGACGGGATCAGTCTGTGAGGTAGAGACCAAATGTCAGCCATATTTATCAGACCAAACCCTGACCTGGGACCAGGAGTCCTAGCATCATAGTCATCCATGTTGCTAGGAATCCCTCCACCTTCAGAACACACAAGAGCCAAGGATGCCTGTTCACAGGAGATGAAGAGTTATAGCTGTTGGGCAAACAAGTGTTTGGTGCACTGCTATCCGAAGAATATGGTCGGAATTAGGAACTTGTTTGTACTCACCTGATTCCACCTGTCTTCTTATGACAATGGCTTCCATTACTACATACAATAAAGGACTGTAGGACAAATGAGTATGTGACTGTTCCTGAATCTGTCTTATTTCCATATATTTCCCTTTTATAATGAGAACATGGAGTGACTCTTTATAGTGTTATGCTTCGATACAGCTGATATGAGACAGGTGTATATCAGTGTTATCGATATGGACCATTCAGATGGATATTACATTGCCAACTTTGTCTTGCAAATATGAGAAACATCAGAGCTAAAAATCTACATAAAAGTGTCTCGTAATTGTTTTTGCTTGATGTAACCCCGACCTTACATCATGTTTCTTGTCAGATAAGAAGGCGATATTTTAATATACACCATAAACCCATGAAGACGGATCCAATCCTTATTACAGGCAAGTATCCTATAGACACAGCACTAATCGCTCACACAGCTGCATTGTGGCTCCATAACAGATGCCACCTGTATGTGGTACTGCGTGCGCCATCCATGTGCTGCCGTATGAAAAAGAATTATGCCATGCTTCAATGGATACTAAATGAATGCCGATTTTCCCCCATAGAAGTAAATCTAGACAAGTACAATTTTTCTTTCCTAAACTATCGCCATGGATGACTGCTTTTAAAGCTGAAAATCTTTCAGAACTTGTACAGTAGACATGTGGACTACTATACAGAAATATACGGTTAAAATACAGTGCCATAGTGAACTGCACAGCAGTACAGAGCATCGGTTGATACACTGTGTGCATGATATCATATACATTAGATTAATGGGTGTACTAAGATTTCCCAGACAACAATGTCAGAGGAAAAAAGAATCGGGCTGTTGGATCCTGATCCCTTTGTTTGTAGGGAAAATAAGCCACCGCCAATGATGTTGAGCAGAGGCTAAAGGTCCTTTTAGACAGGAAGATTTTACAGACAATCACCGGGACACTCGGACAAGCATTATCTGCCAATCTAATAGGGCTGGCGACAATCATCAGGTGATCGACTGATTTCAGCAGGGCATAAAATCTTTGTCCGTCGGCAGCACATTGTCCTATCTAATAAGGGCTCTGCCGCCAACAGACAATGAAAGTATATGCCGGGGAAAAATCTTTAGGTCTAATACCACCTTAACTCTACTCTCCACGTTCAAAATACAGGCATACTCAGCCAAGCTGAGCATGCATCTACAAGTGAGAGTCATCTACAAGGTATAGGAAGGAAAAATTGGAGGGCAAGTACCAGGCCCTGCCATCTAGTCGTGAGGGGTGTGCTGCAGTGAACAAGCAGCACCATTTTAACATGAACCTGTAAGATCTATTTAGGACACAAAACCACCCACAGGTCACTGTGGACTGTTGGTTCAGTATCCCAGATTGCCTTATAGTAATACTGTGTGTGGTCGCAATAAAAAAAAACCTTGGTATTACCAGCATGTGCACAGTTTTTAAGTGAAGCCAGATTAGTACACCTCAGGTTTCCTGCGCATGCGCTCAAGGTCCAGCACATGCGCAGGTGTGTTTCGGTAAACAACTGCGCAGGCATCGCGAGCACCAGAAATTAATCCAATAAGACTCATCTCTAGGTAAGTATAAATCATTTTTTTTATTGTGGCCACAGACAGCTTTAGCATACGGCTATTCGGGACACTAAACCACCGCTCCATAAGGACCTGTGGGTGGTTTAGTATCCCAATAGACATAACAAGTTCCCTATAAGTTATTCTGGAGTACACTTCATCCAATGTATCGTATTTTTGACCACCTAGATCTTCCTTCCTACTTGTTCATGTTCAGCATTCAACCTCACAGGCTCAACGTTCATCAGTTTCAAAAATAGAGAACATATACTAATTCCTCATCCTATGGGATCCACCTACATGAAAGTACAACAAAAGGCCATATTAACCAAGCCCACGGGAAAATGCTCTTGGCTTCAGTATAATCTCATAAACAAATCCTATGCATTCATTTTCTATTTGTGCCTATGGAGCAGGATGGAAATACTGTAATGACAAGTCAATGCAATTTAGAAACAAAAAAAAAGAAAGAGATTATTTTGTGACCTGGTACCTAGTCGCGCTTTGTGTGAGAGGTTGTGTGAGAGGTCCTAAATACGTTTCCTTTTATAAATAGGCATCTTTATCTCAGCTTTAGAAGACGCATGCTTCTCAGATCCCCACTGCTCTACGCAAGGTTGCTGTCGGAGTCTTAACAAACGCAACATATGCTTTAAGAGCAGCGAGTGCATGTAATGAAAGAAACCCTGAGGAGTAGAAGAGTGAAGGATAGAGAGGGGGAGGAGGACCCGGAGAGAGAAAGTTATAGGGAGGAGAGGAAACATTCACAAGGGAACAAAAAGTTGGAGAACAAAAGAAAAAGACTCAGTAAACTTAAAGAAAAACAAAACACTTAAAACTATCTAAAGACAGCCATATGCTTTAGATAGCTGTGGGGTGACTGACATATACATGCACATTCATTTCAGCCAAGTACTGTATGCATGTGCTCTCTATAGGGAAAGCTGCTGCCCCTATACAGATTAGGGTGCGTTCACATTTGAGTCATTTAGGCTAAGGCCCCACAAAAGTAATCACCGCAAAAAAAACACTATGAAAAAGATTGTGGCGGAAACGCTTCGCGTTTTTTTCCGCAGCGTTTTCACAGAAAGTCCGCAGAGTTTTCCTCTGCGGACTTTCTGCCTCTATTATACCTATATGGGAAACGCCATATATTGACATGCTACGATTTACAAAAACGCTCTTTTGAAATCGCAGCATTTCCACTGAAGATTTTTTTTCTGCAATGTGTGGATGGGATTAGCCAGAATCCCATCCACTTTGCAGGTAATGCAAAACACTGCGTTTTCGCAACGTAGGACCCCCGGCCTAAGTCCCTTGTTCTAGTCCATAGTAGGACCAACTAAACACATTAAACAACAATCTGGATCTGTCTAATGATGGATAACAACGGATCCCCATTGACTATAATGGGGTCCATCAATATCCGTTATTTTCTGACTAGCATCACCCAATGAAAAAATTGGGCTTGTAGGACTTTTGCGTCCACAATTTCAAATGAACTCTGCACCAGATAGATGCCAATGTAGATGTGAATGTAGCCTTAGATGGTTGCCCTGTCTAGCTCAACAGACAGACACATGTAACCCTTCCAATAAACAATGAACTACATTGAGCTGCAGTACCAGACACAACCCGCAAACAAGAGTGGTGCTGTTTCTGGAAGAAGGCAGCCATGTTTTTACAACCTCCTACTATCCTTTTCATTTTAAAAAAAAAAAAACTGATCTGGTACTGGACAGTCCTCCATGTCTCGCTGTCTTGCAACTGCTTCGAACTGAGCAGGAAGAAGAACTCTAACTGTCAGGAAAAGAAGAAGCCACAGTATAGCCAGAGGCGAGCCCTGAGACACAGCTTAAAGAGGACCTTTCACCACTTCCACCAAGTACAACTACTTGCATCCAGTGAAATGGAACTGACCTGCAATACCAGACACAGGCTATTCTTGAGAGTGGCACTGTTTCTAAATTTAAAAAAAGTGTCTTTAATCAGTCTTCAATCTTTTCAGTTTCCTATTTAAATTTAGAATTTTACCTTTCCTTTAACAATTAAATTAAATCAAAACATTTCTCTATCTGAGCCTGCTAATCATTAAATATAATGCCAAACTACAGTGCAGACTGACACACATGTTGGGAACTTGCATAGGAGGCAGTATTTGCAACATAGATAGACGGACAGATAGAAAGAAATATACATATTGTACATAGATATGAGATAAACAGATTCATTGATAGAGATTTAGTTGGTACATAGATATGAGAGATCGGTAGATAGATAGATAGATAGATAGATAGATAGATAGATAGATAGATAGATGCAGAAAATGGACAGCACTCCAAAATTTAAATATCAAAAGGTGAAGACTTATTCCATAGCAGCATAGCAGATAGACGGACAAATAGATAGGTACTGCAGATATGAGATGATAGATATATAGATAGATGGCTTGACAAAGGCTCTGAGGAGCTGAAACGTTGCGGACATGAAATAATTTCACTCTGATTTGATACACCATTTTGGAGTGCTGCCTTCTCTTTTGTAGATAGACAGACAGACAAACAGATAGGTACAGTAGATATGAGATGATAGATAGATAGATAGATAGATAGATAGATAGATAGCTCTCTTGGTGCAGTTGTTGACCACAGAGAAGAGATGTATCCAGCTAGAAATCATGTAAAGAATAATTGCCGATTTTCCTGAACATGAAATAGCCTCCATTTTCTTAGCATGATAATTTTGCGCTCAGCAGATGGTAAGTGAAGTAATACAAAGTCCAGATGTCCAAATCAATAAAGATCCACATTAGTTGCATGGCCAGTGCACATGGCAACAGGGACCAACTCTCTCTTATCTAATTTCATAAAAAATCTGTCTCAGCGCCTCAGTAAAACACTTGGATTTGATACCTTGATCTATTTCAGCTCATTGTTAACAGAGTCTACTGCTTTGTACATTTAATGCCATACTTATATTACCCACTAAATGTTCTGCATATAAAGCCTAAAAATGAAGGCAGGAGTGGTTACAAATAGCCCCCATATCCCACTGTGCTCCCCACATGTCACATTCACAGGGCTCCACTTATCCATTATGGAAGGCTCTACATGGCAGGGCCCTGACACTGGAGACCCAGATAAAATAATGGCTTCGCAGGGTTCAGGAACTAAAATGGATTTTGCTGACCCTGCAAGGCTGCCAGTTTGTTAGAGAATGAACATGGCAAGCCCTATGGTGTGAGGGTCCTGTCAAACAACTCCCGACATCTCAGCATCTCGATTTAATAGAAAATGGGGTCTTGGGCAACAAAGTATTACAAACATGCTCAGTATTATTAGACATTTTCTCATGATATAGAATGCTATATATGTAAAATAATACTGCCATACAGTTTTTAACTATACTACTATATAATACCCTTATAACACTGCCCTATGGCACCCAAGTAATATTGCATATAATACACATAATACAAATATAGAATAATGCAGTGGATCAGAATGGTTTTCCAACACACTGGCCAATTGCTCCTTCAGCCCCAACAAAATGGAGGCCCTGGACAACTGCCCAGTTTGTCAGCCCCTAAAACAAGCCCTGTTCTTGGAGTCCTGTGGATGTGATATGGTGGTGGACTTGGATACCTGGTTAATGGTACCAATGCCTGATCTATCAAATTTCAAGAAAACTGACTACTAGCACCAGGTGGATGTCATTGTCTTACAGGCATTGCCATATAGAGGGATATCATTTCCATGGTCTAGGCAGAGGTCTGGGACTGAACAGTTACATATTTTATTAGTTTATTAAACAAGTAATTGAATATTCTACATTAAATCACTTAAAGATACTTGATGTTATCCGCTGCTCTCACAGCACTTGTAGGAAGGTTCTCCTAATGTCTTTCCAACCACAGAAAGTGAAGATCCTGACAACCGTGCCATCTCATTGATCATTTATAGTACAGAAATGGAGTTGTCAAGGATCACTTTTTTCTATATAGCCATGGAAGATCGTATGTATCTTGTGAGATATATACTAAAAATCTGAGGAAATAGATATAAAACATAGAGAAAGTTATATTTTTGAAATTGCAATCTGCATTGATTTGAGTCTCAGCCCGGGCAAACCGATCCTACCCTCTCTCCCTCACACAGATGGCAGTGGGGTAGGATAGCATATGTCAGAGGGACAAGTATCAGTCTACAGTACTAAATAGGGCTAATGATGAGATCGATATACCATCAAGGGCCTAACAGATATTTATTTCTAGAGTTTTTGACTAAATGTATCCAAATGAGGACACTTTAAGTCTTCCACATTTATCACTGAATGTACATCACGTACATTGCCTTAAATCAACAGCGAAAGGGTTAATTTGATCTGATTGATCGGACACATAATAATGACATTTTAGAGAGAGAGAAGGATTTTTCTGCTTAAACAGGCTCTATAGAGATACTCCAGCCTCCTGGTATGTAGAGGAACAATGTTCTTTGGACATAGTATATATGAGTTTGCAATATGGCACAGCGTATTCTTATCTTACAATGGGTCATCAGTGGTTCTGCTGGTAAAGCAATTGCATCATCGTCAGGGCTGTGGAGTCGGTACGCCAAAGCCCCGACTCCGACTCCGACTCCTCAATTTCCCCTGACTCCGACTCCAACTCCGACTCCGACTCCACCAAAATAGGCACCGACTCCGACTCCGACTCCACGACTCCGACTCCACAGCCCTGGACTGCTAAACCTTATAGGTTCACTCAGAACTCAGTCCCATCATTATATGAGGAATAGAACAGACCTTTACAGGACATTTCATCATTTTCAACATTTCATCATTTTCCCAAATTCTTATGAAAATATATTCAGCACATACTGCATTGTACTACTAACTGTACCAATTTATTATATATTTTGGGAGTCGGAGTCGGTCCATTTTATAGCGACTCCGACTCCACCAAAATAGGCACCGACTCCGACTCCACGACTCCAACTCCACAGCCCTGATCATTGTGGGTATCATGTGATTGGTTTGCTGTGGACAAGGTAAAAAAGGAGCAGAGGCGGAACAAAGGGGTATTATTTAGGCTCAGCTCACACTTCATTCAAGTTTTTTCACCATAGGAGTAGGAAACGAAAAAATAACAAGGTGCCAAGCCAATGGTGGACAGCAAACTTATGATGATGAGGTCTGTCTCTCATCACCAATGCTCCATTGTACAGTCATGGTCTTGTTTTCCTCCCGTGCTGGGTCTTGCTGGTCTGGAAGTGATGAGGCTCACATGACCGCTAGGATCAGTCAATGGCCTCAGCGGTTGCTGGTAAGGAACCAGTGACGTCACTTCCCTCCTGGCATGTGAGGGAAATGGGAACAGGACTGTACAATGGACTGCCAGGGATAGGTATGTTTTACACCCATCCAGCTGCTCGTAAGTTTGTTAAAATTCCTGGACAACCCTTTTTAATATAGGAAAGTTTTTGATTTTTGTAGCCCAGCAAAACCAGGTAGTTGACAAGCCCTGTAATGTACAAATCTCAAAGTGTTAAATGACAAATTCAGTTCTGCTGTATCTAAGCTGGAGAATAATTGCATTACCTCTTTAATAATAACAGAGGAAAGGAGCTCCCCCCCAATATTCCCCTACCTGAAACAACCGGGTAAGTATGTCTGGGGGGGGTTAAAGAGGTGCTTAGACAAACATAAGCATGTGAGTCAAGTGCATAGCCTTCTGATTATACTGCTTCGGGCCTTGCTACGAGCTGCCTGCCCCTGCCCAGCCCTTCCACTCAGCTGGCATTGAGCAGTTTGGAATACGCTATGAGCCCAGAGTGTATTTCAGCAGCTAGATAGATCGCTCCATCATTTATCACATCCACTCTACGCTCCCTCTCACTCTGTGTCTCTGAGCCTCCCCGCTCTGTGCAATCTGTCCGTGCATTCTGCTGGGAGATTCAGCTCTTCCGTTGTACGAGCCTCGCTCCGGTATTTAGAGACAGTTCTGTGCCTGCGCAGCTGTTCTGATTTGGATGAAGGCACAGAAAGCAGAGAAAGCAGAAGCAGGCGGTGACAACATGGATGGACCAGGGTCATTATCTGATCTACTGCACCTACCGTACGTCTCTATGGTATTTATAACCTAGGAATAATTTACTGGCCAAGCTGGGCCTGCTCTGGAGTAACCATCTGAACTCATGGTAGATACTGGGAGGGATATAGTGATAGAAACCGGCGCATTGTTTAATACTTTGCCTTAGGTAGTCAGACCAAATGCTGAACAACACATACAGAATGTACTTTAGCTATGACTGGTCTGACTGGTCATCCATATTTATCATTTTTGTGTCTACTATTCTAACTATTCTTCTGTCTAGTAACAAAAAATAAAAATATTGGAGATTCCAGAAGTTCTCCCAAAAAATGTGGAGGAATAGAGTAGTAATGTTGGTGTGTGGGTTCCAGCAGAGTACCAGAGCATCCTCCAGAGGGCCCAGGATCTCACAATATTGGTTCAGCAGTGAAGGCTACTATGGGGTTGTTGGAACGTAGGCCACCAGAATCATTTTATCTGGTGACTGAAGGAACCTCAGTCCAACACTGGGTCCCATTGTCTCCTTACACAACAGCAGGCCCATCAATTTAATAGGACCGTAATGCTCCATCAGCTTCAAGCCACAGAAATCTGAAGAGGAACATCACATAACAAGAGCACTGAAACCCTAATGATTCTCTGCTCATGACCTCTACCTACCCATCTTCTGGACAATTTAGCAGTAGACAAGAGCAAACTTATTCACCAGATTTTATGGATTTGCAAACCTTTTTTTATATAGACTCTGACTCAATGGCCCTGGGTATCGATTTTCCTATATAGACAACAAAATCAGGACTAAGGATTTGCTTATCGGATCAAAGGTTGGATCCCATAAGCCTGAGTTCATATTAGTCTATATAAGACATATATCCTATACAAATATACTCATAAAGTTTCTGGTTGTATCTGATTTGCTTGTTGCCTCCAGTAATTTTATAACGTAATGGGGATTAGAATGGTAATGTTGTCGTGTTACCCCAGTTGTCAGATATGGCCCATCCCCGTAGATTTAGCCTCCAAATGTTTATGGGTCGGGTATAATTAATAACCTGCCAACACACTCCAGCTGGTAAGGAAGGCACGGTTCAGTGCTGTATTACCCAGGGGCATGGAAGAACTGGCTTCAGGTTTTTATAATCATAATATAAGTAAAAACCCTTGAAGGCATGTCATATATAAAGTACATACATATATAATATATATGAAAACTAGAACCGAATGGGAAAAAGATTCACTGCTTGTGTTAAATCCCAGATCTGTGCAGATATATTCACATTCATTATTGTTGCATGTTTATTGTGTCTCCATGTATTGTGGAAGCAATGCCTAGCTCCAGGCTCTGCTTATGGTAATGTGTGCAATGTGACATGGTGCTGGGCAAAATTCTCTCCTCACATATAAAATATACATGTTCCCACTGATGCTATGAACATGTAGGGGAGCAGGGCTCGGATTCAGCCAAACTCCTAGACCATCAAATACAGTAGCAGGTGCTTAGGGTAGAGAAAGAGGGGCAAAGAGATATGAAGAGCTGATACCGGGTCAAATGAGGTGAAAATCAAAAGCGACAAATAGTGGGGAGAAAAAATTGTGTAAATGTATGAAAAAGAGGAGGGAATGTAGCAGATGGAAAGTGAGAAGGGCTATAGGGGAGGAAGTGGTAGACTGCTAGACATAGTAATGGACAGGGAGAGTCTGGTAGAAAAGGCGAAAGGAGGTTTAGAAATTCAGTGACGGGGAGGGAGGGATGAAATGATGAAAGGGTTAAATCTTAGAGGAGCAAAACCTCCACAGAGAGGGTGCCAGCTGAGGAGGGTGGCATGGCATAGAGACAGTGGCAGCACTAACTCTAGGATAGCAGCAGGTACACTGTGTCATACTAGACAAACAGACACAGAGCAAGTATCAGTCCACACCATCCTCCACCTCCCGGTGTGTCCTGCCATCTCGCCATCACCCTATGCTGCTTTTAAACAAAATCAGCACCGCAATGCAGCTCCGTTCTTTTGGCAAGGCAAAGTGGATAGGGAGAAAACGGACCCATGCTTGGGTGAGGAGGGAGGAGGGGGTACCAGTCTTCAATAGAAAGTGAGAATCTATACCCATCTGTAGGACACACAACCAAATGTATCGGTCAATACGGCCAGAAAGAACACATTGATTTAGCAGTGACAGAAGGAGCCATCCATCTTCTTGCATGCTGACATCAATGGCACATTTGCACCTTATTTTTGCACCCCATCTATTTAGCGAAGCGGGCGGATAATGGAAGCAGAGTGGCGGACCACCTCTGAGAGTTCCCACCATCTCCAGATTATATTCTGTTATATGCAGCTGTGAAACAGAACATTTATTTTTATTAAAGAAAGCAGCCGGTGTCTGGAGCTCTCCATCTGTTCCACGCGAGCATCGATCAGGAAACTAATAATAATCCCGTAATTAGCGCTTAACACTGTGATTAGTAATCTGCATTGTCTCCTCCACACGAAAAACTTAAGTACCTTGTTGCTTCTCTATAACAGGTGCTTCCCACTGAGATCCATGTAGGTACCTCCACATCTCGCCACGTATTGCACAACAACATTAACTTTGTATCTGTGACAACACTTAGCATCCTGCGGAGCATCCTCCCTGGGCTGAAGAGCTTGCACTCTACACCTGCAGCCCTAACACCTTCTAAACTGGCAGCCTCACCCGATGTGACAATACACAGGATAAACTGACAATACCATACAAAAGGCCGATGTATCGCAAACACAGACCCCCCCAAAATCTGACACCACTTAACCCTTTCCATAAATCAGCCATTCTTACCTTCCACAGCTTGAACTTGCCAAACCAGAGATAACAGCAGCATCCAGTTTAGTTCCATGGTGGGATGTAAAGAGGTTACTTTATACCCAAAATAATAAACATAAATGTTACTAACTAAAGAAACATAGTAACAGTTATAAACTGAAGCCCAAAATCTTCAGGGTGCCCCCTCACAGCAATATTAAATCCTGATTTGGCATAGAATTGTCCTCTTGTCTTGCAGAGGAGCATCATTTTAAGTCCCAGGTTGGAGATGCATTTTGCTGCACTGTATGGAGAGATGTGTGTGCATGCATGACAGCCAGTGTATCATCAGGGTGCACCAGGCAGTGGATGTGTGCATGGATGTGAGTGCATGTGTGTGTGCATGTTGGTGTGGGGTGTGGGGGATTGTAATGAGGCTATCCCAGGTTCACATTGCAAGCAGTAGTAAAGTGTTCACTGAAGGAGCACAGGCACTGAGACTGAAAGGGGGGGAGTCATCACCCCCCCCCCCCCCCCCCACTCACACAACTCCCATCTTCCAAATCCCCCCTCCTTTTTCATCCTGTCTGAATTCTACACACCCCTCACACCTCCCAGCCAATCAAAGAGCACAAGGAACATGCACCCCCCCCCCTTCTCCAATCAATAGGAGCCCCTCCTTTCTCTGCTATTGTTGAAAGAAAATTACTTACATTGACCTGTAGAGAGAAATGCAGGGACTGGGCTTGTCTGTGCGATACTGCCATCTAGTGGTAGAAAGAGGTTTCTGCAACATAATTTGAAGCAAAGAGTTGGATTCCCAGGAAAAATAGGGGAACTATGTATGTCTGGATTTTGGGTGAGAGAGAAGCAGCCTTATTGTATTTAGCTCAGAAAACACTCACCTATATCTGTCATAGGGCTGGGTAGAAATTATCATTGTCCGCAGGTAATAAAAATTCACCACAATGGGCCCTTTCATTTATAATTTGTCACAAATTTTTCTTTACATCAGTTAAAAACTTGAATTTATAACATTGTTCTTCTCAGTTTTCAGAAATGCTCTGTTCATGCTCTGTAGATGCTATAATGAAGTGGTAAAAGTGGGATCTCCTTGGCCAGGTGTGGATCCAGTAGGTGGCGCTGTCTTGGCCCCGGAGTCCTCACCATGTTCTTTAAGTATTAGGAACCATACCCTGTGCCCAGGTGGGGTACGGTCAGGATTTCATTTATGAGAGGTGTGCTTGGTTACTGTGAATTGAACCTTACTGCATCAACTAAAGCCAAGGCAGAGGGTGTGCTAGCTATGATGGACTCTGCCCACCAGACCGAACAGCTAACACACCTGGAGCCAAGGCATTCTAGTCTCAACCTTCATTTCTATGGGACTACCAAGGAGAAGCCAAGTACAACACTTCAATAGAGACCCAGCAGTGCACATGCTCAGTTCATAAGGTGGACATGGGACCACCATTCTGGTCATTAGTATTGGGTCCCAGCAGTCAGACCTGCTCTGATCATAGTAATAACTACTAAAGCAGCAGAGATAGCAGCTGCTGTGGGGTCCATCAACTAATGGGGCCCATTTATACTGAGATCTAGGATACAAATAGTGATAAGTCAGGATGATGGAACGGGATTTGTCAAAATCAGTCTTTCTTCATATGCTGTGATGTCGCATTGTACACAATGAGCTTTTTGTGTGTGCATTATCCTGTACTATGATGCCATAGTGGGCATTATCCCTTTACGGCAACATCGCTGTGTGCATTATCCCTGCACGGTGACATCATTGTACGTACTATTTCTGTAGGGTGACATCTCTGTGTATACTATTTTTGTACTATGACATCGCTGTGTGCATTATCCTTGTATGGTGACATCACTGTGTATACTATTTCTGTACTGTGACATCACTATGTATACTATTTCTGTACTGTGACATCACTGTGTGCATTATCCCTGTACTGTGACATTGTTGTGTATTTTACACGTGTACTATGACATATCTGTGCTTATTATCCCTGTAGTGTGACAGATCTGTGCTTACTATACCTGTAGTGTGACATCACCGTGTGCACTATTCCTTTACTGTGACATCATTGTGTGTACTATTTATGTAGGGTGACATCTCTGTGTATACTATTTCTGTACTATGACATCGCTGTGTGCATTATCCCTATACGGTGACATCACTGTGTATACTATTTCTGTATTGTGACATCACTGTGTATACTATTTCTGTACTGTGACATCACTGTGTATACTACTTCTGTACTGTGACATCACTGTGTGCATTATCCCTGTACTGTGACATTGTTGTGTATTTTACACTTGTACTGTGACATATCTCTGCTTATTATCCCTGTAGTGTGACATATCTCTGCTTATTATCCCTGTAGTGTGACAGATCTGTGCTTATTATCCCTGTATTGTGACATCACCGTGTGCATTATTTCTGTACTGTGACATCATTGTGTGCATTATCTGTACTATGACATCACTCATACTGTGATATCTCTGTATTTATCATTCCTATACTGTGACATAGCTGTGTATGAAATCCCAGTACTGTGGCATCAATGTGTGTTTTATTCCTGTACTCTGACATCACTGTTCATATTATCTTTGTACTGTGACATTACTGTATTTAATATTCCTGTACTGTGACATTGCTGTGTTTATTATCCCAATACTGTGACACCAATGTGTACAATATCCCAGTAAAATCACTATTATCCCGTGAAAATGTCCTTGTTTTGCTATGGGGCCCCATGGTTACTTGTTAGTCCCCTGCAGTCTATTATGCCTCCGGGTGATTTCCACGTCAAATTGAGTTGTGCATTATTGTTTAGTGTATCAAATGGCTTGTGGGACACTGACCTTAGCGCCACCAACATACTCTTCCAGGGTCACTGGGCACCAGGAAATATGATGGCGGGCTCCTTAAAGAAACTGTGCCCCTTCCTGACAAACACTTTGAATGTGAGACTACCATCATTTTATACACAATCATCTTTGCTATCTCATACATAAATTTGACTTGTAACTATTTAGCATATGATTAGTTATGCAGATTCTTGTCATGTAACTGTATTGTTACTGTTTTGCTCCAGGTGGTGGAAAAATCTTTTTCTTCTTGTGTACTACAAATTACATCCTGTTCTCACATTCCCTAACACTTGTGGGTTGAGTTGAAGAAAAACCTGTATTCATACGCAAGTGAGTCGACCAGTATGCACTAACACTGGGAATGTGTAGAAGAGACCTGGGATCAGATTTTGCTCAGAACATGCCCAGAGGATTCAGGAAGTGCTGAAAGCCAAAGGTGGATTTACAAAGTAATAAAAAATAAAATTTAGATTTTTAGGAGCAAAACAGTAACAATGCAGCAATATGACAAGAATCTGCATAACTAATCATATGCTAAATAGTTGCAAGTCAAATTTATGTATGAGATAGCCAAGATGACTGTCTATAAAATGATGGAGTCTCACATTGGAAGCTGAAGTGGATGGTGAGATATGGAGCCTGAAAGTCAAAAGCTCAAAACATTGCTACCCTTTTGTTTATCAGTGTATACTAGCCACATTAGGTATCCCTGTGTCCAAAAACGCCCGGTATACAATCCTATAAAATATTTTACCCTTATAATGAATGCCATAGCGGGAAAAAAAATCTAAAGTGCCAAACCGCAATTTTTTCGCTATTTTGCCACTGATAAAAATTTGAATAAAAAATGACCAAAGCAATATCAATTCCCCAAAATAGTATAACTAAAAACTACACCTGACCCCGCAAAAAAAGACGCCCTATGCATCCCCTTACACGGAAATATAAAAAAGTTACGAGTGTCAGATTATGGCGACTTTAAGAAAAAAATTTTTTTGCAAAGTTTTAGAACTTTGTTAAGGAGTTAAATTGTAAATAAAACTATATAAATTTGGTATCCATGGAATCGGACCTAAACATAAAATACAGGTGACGTCATTTTGATTGCAGAGTGAATGCCGTAAAAACGAAGCCCGTAAGAAAGTCACACAAATGCACTTTTTCTCTAATTCCACCCAATTCTGAATTTTTTTCCAGCTTTCCAGTACATGGTACAGAATAATAAATGATACCATTGTGAAGAACAATTTGTCCCACAAACATTAAGCTCTAATATGGCTCTGTGAATGGAAAAATAAAAAATTTATGGGGTTTGGAAGGTGGGGAGTCAAAAACGAAAATCGAAAAATGAAAAATGTCACCGGCGGGAAGGTTGCCATCTCTGCAGCCAAACTCTGGCTGTGTTTGCACAGGCAGTCAGGACTTTGAGACACAAAGCCAATCAGAGTGCTGGCTCAGCATGTAATCCAGGGCTGAGGCAGGGTACTGTAAAATAATATCCTGCTAATTGTAAAATTCTTTACAATTGAATGAAATCCTTACTCACGTGTTGACCCATAAGGTAACATTATTGGAGGATTCAGCTTCTTATAAAAACATGGAAGTTTATTGAAGTCTTCATGGAAAAATAGATACATGAAAACCTTCCAGCATAACAGAAATATCAGTCAATGTCTTACATCATAGGAGAAATTCAGTGTTAGGTTTCTTCAAGATGGTTCTCTTGCAGACATCTTGGCTCATGCTTATTCATCAATGAGTGTTGGTCTTCTGTAGGACAATTCTGCCATCCTTCCAAGGTGTCAGAGGAAGTAAGACAGGCCAAAAGAGACAGGTCGGAAGAGAGAGACAGAAAGAGAGACCCAAACATGTGTGTCTGTCAATCATTTATATTCATGAGAGGGGGGTGTTTCCCAACATCCTTATACTTTCTACTACTGTATTTGGACAATACTAGAATAGTATACCTTAACCACACCCATGCACCATAAGATACAAGAGTTTTGTCAGCAGAATAGACGTAACACTAACAGGTCAGGAATATTGCAGTCAAATAATATTTAACAGGTACCTAAACATGGCTTTGGCACTGATACATTGCCTGTGATTGTGTCTTGTATCCAGGCTCTCTGCGTTCTCTGAACTTAGTCCTTGTACCTCAGCCTGTTTTGTGCTGGCCCCTACATTGTGATGTCCTTATGATGGCCATTACATTATAATGTCACCTTCCTGGGGCCCCCACAGTATAATGTTCCCCGCCTGGTGCTCCTACACTGTAATGCCCCCACCCCCAGTGCCTCTCCAATATTATATTCCCCTCCGGTTGGCCCCCACAGTATAATGCATCGAACAATAAATAAAACTTATAGTCACCTCTTCGCGTTCACCCCCAGTCCTCTTCTATCTCTGGTGCCATCTGCTTCAGCGAGCAGCAGGTGCGATGTAGTGATATCACTACATTGTCCCTGCCTGCTTCCTATCTGCCAGGAGCACAGACAGGGGCCACATGGTTAAGCAGAGAACTGCTCCCACCTTCACCTCCTCCAGGAGCAGATGAGTTGAAGCTGGAACATACCTTCTGCCTTGTAGGACTGCACCCATTATCCTGGACTGTCCTGCTGAATCTGGGACAATCGGGAGGTTTGCTCAGGGTCCAGGAGCCATCACTGACTGCTACTGTTCCACCCCCTATAGCTACATGTGTGGGTAGGACCCAGAAGTGTTTCATCTACAAGTATTACTGCAGCTGCAGGGGGACTTGCTGCTGTGGGCTCTGGCGATCATCCAGCATCTTCTGGTGAACTGTTTGCATTGGCCCTTCAATACCCACAGGCCTTATTTTAAGCACCATCATTCTGGGGTTTCGTTGCTGCACCTCCTCATAGGGGATGGCCTCTCAGTGCCATGGCAATTTCCCAGCTTCTTTTCAGTCCAGTTACATATTCTATGAAAGAAATTCTTCAAATAACTCCTTAAATCTTGGTGAAATCCACAATAATGCTGTTTAGCCTCAAATGCACAAAAACAAAATGTGTGAAAAGACAATGAAGCAGATTATAAAGACTGGCATTTCATACTCCAGTTTTAATAAAGGCACAAGGCATGCCTGACTTATCATAAATAAGAGCTCCGACCTCTTCATAAATCAGGCACATTCCTGTGCACCAGAATGGAAATCAGGACCTGGTGTAGATTTTCTGTATAAATCTGGAGTGCGTTATAATAAATATGTTGTGCTGAGGTGTCTCCACCCTGCTCCACACACATTCACAGAAGGTTGCGAGGCAAGCAGGACGCAGAATGGGAAAGTGTTGCACATTTTGCGCAATAAAGGGCTCTTTCTTGCTCCAAATGTGAACCACAATATCACCTATTTACACAAAAAAAGCAGCCTAGATGGGATAATAAATTTACCCCAATGTGAAGGCCTTTGAAGAGTTCAACTTTCTAGCATGGTCAGATTTTATGCAAAAGTCATACGTAAAGATGGGCAAACCTCTGAAGACTAGTTTCATTTTGGTTTTGGATGGATTGACCCAAATATTTGTTTTGGTCTGAACTTGTTTGGATAGAATTGGAAGTGAAATTATTATACTCTGGGGTCTCTTCAGACCAAAGCACATGACATCACCCAGGAGACCAGAAGAGGACCCAGAGAGAGCTCTGGACTGCGAGGTGAGGTGAGGGAAGGTGAATACAACATTTTGTTATTTTTTTACACCTCCCCTGGGCTTCCACCTATTATACTTTGTGATTTGAAGAGACCCAACAGTATAAAAATTTCACTTCCCATTTGAAGGTGACATACCAATTTTTCGGGTTTGGATCGAACCTTAAAATTTTGGAAAATTCAGATCTAATACAGAAGCAAGGGGAAGAATAAAGAGAGGCAGGATATCACAGAAAGGAGACAAAATAAAGTATATTACAAAACTTATTAATGACACAAATACTGCCAGAAGATCAACAGTTGTTTGAAAGTATAGTTACGCTTTAAGGGGTTAATCAATGTTAATAAATATATCAATTTTAGATCGTCCAGGACTTACTGTTGAGAGCCCCACAGAAAGCTTGGCTGCTTACATGTGGGATGCTGCTCATTTGCAGTACTTTTAGTATCTACGATTATGGGTTCTTCATCGGTGTTCCATAGACTTGAATAGGCCACCACTGCAGTACCCATAACTTCTTCTGGTAAGAGTACATGGAGTAAGCAGCACAATGTCTGGCATGTAAACAAAACTTGGAGCTAAATCTGATCTGCGTAGGTACCGACAGTTGGACCCCTGCCGATCTAAAATTGCTGGCATATCTTAAGGCTACACTTTTTAAAAGTTGTTTAACCTCTTTAAGATGTGCTGGCTCTTGGATTTCTATTTTTGTTATGTATCTGTCCCAGACGTTCAGTATAACACACCTTTCTGTGTTTGAGGACATTTCCTCAGATTTCTATATCTGTGCCACATGTTATTGCTGAATTACAGTACTGAGGCTTTGATGCTTGGCAGAGAAAACATCGAGCACAGGAGGGATTTGGAAGTGGACAGGTTTATTTTTGGCTACAGGCTCTATATCAGACAGATGATGGGAGGGAAGATGGTCATAAATAGGGAGAGTAAATGTCTCCTGAAAGAGAATATGACACAAGCAAGAGTAACAAGGAATATGGTATCTGTAAACCTATAAAATCTCATTGCATGTGATCTTGCGACAAGAGATGGTCAAATTGTGAAGTGACCCCCCCCACCATTTTCTCTACATGTTACACAACCCATACCGCAAGCCATAGTACTCCATACACAGTAACATTCAGTGAGAGGCAGAAAAAGCTCTCAATACAGGAGCAAGGGAAAGGATAAAGAGATGCAGGATTTCACAGAAAGGAGCCAAAATGTATTAGTAAATTATATCGCAAAATTAATTAATGACACAAATACTGCCAGAAAATCAAAAGTTGTCCGAAAGTTTAGTTACGCTTTAATGATGCAGGGTAGTTTGTACTTTAATGCTCGCCAACTTTTTTTCATATTTTCCTTTCCCGCCTTCCAAAATTCAAGCTTTTTCTTAATTGTTCAGCATAGCTAAGTGCCAACTTTGCAGGATGAGTTGTACTTTCATTTTCCATCATTTTGGGGTACGTATAATTTTTTTTGATTAGCTTTTATTAACATTTTATGAGTGTTCATGTAAAAAAAAAACCACAAGTCTATTGTACTTTTGCATTTTGTTTTTGCGATGTTCACTCTGCATTAAAAATAACATGGCAGCTTTGTCCGGCAGGTCATTACGATTATGGAGATACCATATTTATATTGGTTTTATTCTGTTTTACCACTTTTACAAATAAAACATCAGTTTTAAAAAATGAGCGATTTTCCTGGGGTCACCGTATTCTGAGGTCTATAATTATTTTACTGTTTAGGTGACGGAGATATGTCAGGGCTCTTTATTTGCAGGGAAAAGTTGTACTTTTTATTGGTACCAATGTTTGGTATGTATGACTTTTTGATCACTTTTTCATGCTATTTTTTGGGGAAAGTAACCAAAATACATTATTTTGCACGGGCTCCCTGGATGCTGTGATCGCTATTGATCATGACATCCAGAAGGTTAATCCACCGATTCCAACTTCGGCAGCTTGTTCTGGGCCTCGGCTGTGTAACACAGCTGAGTGCCGGAGGTAATGCCGCAGACACAGCTCCTGTTCTTACGGCATTACAGCGCCATACTATTACAGTGATGAATGCTAAGTCCTCGCTCAGCGTGATGTAATAGAACTATGCAGAGTGGGAAGGAGTTAAAGGGGTTTTCCTGGACTAAGAACCTGTGACTAAAGGCAGGAAATGCTTGTTATATGACTGAACAAACATAACTGAGCACCTTTATGTGTGTTTAGACCATTTTTACTATTCTTCATATTTTTAGGCTCCAGTAGTTTTTCCGCTGCATCTCCAGGCAGTTGGTCATTCAAGCTCAATCCACACTCTTCCTGTCTTGCTACATACATATAAAAATATGTTATTGTATATATATATATATATATATATATATATTTACTTGTGTATTAGTATATAGTTAAGTGTATATGTATCTATCTGTCTATAAACATTATATAACTACATATACAGTGGTTGAAATAAGTATTGAAAACGTCACCAAGTTTCTAAGTGAATATATTTCTAAAGGTGCTATTGACATCAAATTCTCACCAGATGTCGGTAACAACCCATCCAATCCACGCAGACAAAGAAATCATACCATAGATGTCCCTAAATAAAGTTACGTGTAATAATGAGAAATGACACACTAAAATGTATTTAATACTTCGTACAAGATGCCTCCTATATGGAGAAACTATGGAGAAACTTTGCTCAGGTGTCACTTTGGCCGATTCTTCCACACAAATACTCTTCAAATCCTGAAGGTTCGGTGGGCTCCTTCTATGAACACTATGTATCCAGTGGTGAACCTAGCCTCTTTGCTGCCTGAGGCGGACTATAGAAAGACGCCCCCCCCCCCCAAAAAAAAACCAAAAAAAAACAACTGAGTTTCCATGCTACTAGTTTAACACACTGTTATCGTCGCACAATATACACAATACACAAAGTTATAAAACAGTTTTCAAAAATTCTTCTTCCTGTATTACTTCAGTATCAGATCAACAACACGGCATTAACATTGAAAGTAACTTCACACATCTTCTGCTTGGTGGATGGACGAGCCCACGTGGCCCCCATTGTCTATAATAGGAGCCCCGCAGATAGCTGAGTACTGGACTTCAGCTATCTTTGGCACTCCCATTGAAGTGAATGAGAGCCACGCGGGTTCGTCCATCCACCAAGTGACACACCTATATATATGGCTGCAGCCAGGCTGGATTCCCACCTAGTGGGGGGAAAACCCAATTCTCAGGCTCGGGGGGGTCTCAGCACACAGACCCCCATCACTCAGGTATTTATCCTCTATCATTTAGGTGAATACAGTGCAGTAACATTCTGTGACTTACAGGTGACGTCTCTGACTAATCCTTCACATTTCCCTTCTCTTCCCTCTGGACGGCCATGACCACTTCTTCCAGTCTCTGTAAAGTTTGCAGCACAGACATCTTTGGCTCCTCACGTTTCCAGGCATCCAACCCACATTGTCCTCACCTACACAAAGCCCCCATTCTGCTGCTACCCCCAATTATATAATATATGATATAACACCCCATAATGAATAATACCCCCAAGTGCATCTTTATATTAATAATGTCCGTGTGTACCCTGTATAAATAGTGCCCCTTATTAATAATGTCCCAGGTGTTAACTAATTAAAAGGTTTTCCAGGTCATTAATAAACTAATCAGTGGGGTTCAAAAACCCAGGACCACAACTGACCAGCTGTTTGAATGGTTCCTGTGTAAGCGCCGTGACCGCTTCTCTGTTTACATAGTGTAATTCATCTCATAGCGGCCATGTAATGTAACTACAGCCTCGTCCTGTACCTGTCTACAGTATGTGACAAGGCTACAATTACATCACACGGTCACTATAAACAGACAGCGTATAATATAAACAGGTGCCATAGCCCATGTTTATAGCGCCCCATTTACAAACACTATAATGTTCCACAGCAGCCCCTGCACACAGTATTACACAGTGTTATGGCCTGCAGCGGCCCCTGCACACTGTATTATGCCTCTCAGCGGCCCCTGCACACGGTATTATGCTCTATAGTGGCCCCTGCTCACGGTATTATGCCCCGCATTGGCCACTGCACACGGTATTATGTTCCACAGCAACTCCTGCACACAGTTTTATGCCCCATATTGGCCCCTGCACACGGTATTATGCTCCACAGTGGCCCCAGCACACGGTATTATGCTCCATAGTGGCCCCTGCACTGGTATTATGCTCTATAGTGGCCCTTGCACTGGTATTATCCTCCATAGTGGCCCTTGCACTGGTATTATGCTCCATAGTGGCCCCTGCACTTGTATTATGCTCTATAGTGGCCCCTGCACCCGGTATTATGCTCTATAGTGGCCCCTGCACCCGGTATTATGCTCTATAGTGGCCCCTGCACTTGTATTATGCTCCAGAGTGGCCCCTGCACAGGGTATTATGCTCTACAGTGGTCCCTGCACAGGGTATTATGCTCTATAGTGG
Organism: Leptodactylus fallax; assembly: GCA_947044405.1. Lineage (NCBI taxonomy): Eukaryota > Metazoa > Chordata > Amphibia > Anura > Leptodactylidae > Leptodactylus > Leptodactylus fallax. Next base: position 1,963,065 of record CAMRHE010000249.1, read on the forward strand.
CCCCTGCACAGGGTATTATGCCCCATAGTGGCCCACCCATGAACTATTATTATACTCTGGGGTCTTTTCAGACCCCAGAGTATAATGATTGGAGACCCAGGGGAGAATACAAACATAAAAACCAGAGTTACTTACCTATCCTGGACACTGGTGCACTCCTTGCAGCTTTCGGCCCTGTTTAATTGCGCACACACGTCACGTGATCAGGCCGGCGACGCGACCTGATGACGTCACCAGAGGCCCCAAGCCTGCTCAGAGTTACATCGGATCGCAGGAGGTGAGTAACACTGGTTTTTATGTTCCCTCACCAACCCTAGGCCTCCGATTATTATACTCCGGGGTCTGAATAGACCCCGGAGTATAATAATAGTGGTATTTGCGGCCCGCGGCCTAACTTACCGATACCCGCGGCCGCTCACAGCGGCATCCACTTCCCTTTCTGCGGCCCATAGCAGAAGGGGAAGCGGGGGGCGGCCACGAGCAGACGCGGGGTAGATAAATAAATAGGCCATTACCTGCCGGGGATGCTCCAACAGGTTACGGCCTATTTATATATATATAAAAAAAAGCTATACTCACCTGCGATGCCTTGATACAGCCGCCGCTGCCGCGTCCTCTTCTTGTCCGCGACGTCTGTGTCTCAGCGTAGGCGGCGTGATGACGTCATTGTATCGCCGCCTGCGCTGAGATGCGACGTCTTGTAAACCAGCCCAGGACAGGCCCCCGCTCAGCTCTGTTTTTTTTTTTTTGTTTTTTTAAAGCGGCCTGTCCTGGGCTGGTTTACATGAAATAGTAAAAATGCCGCTCCCCGGACAGTGCCGCCTGAGGCGGCCGCCTCACTTCGCCTCATTAGTGGTGCGCCCCTGTATGTATCTACCATGCTACCAGCCCCTCAGTGTCCTTAAAACCCTCCTCCTACTCACAAAAGAATGCCTGACCAATGAAGGCAGGAGAGAGGCTTAAAGAGTTAAATTAAATAAATAAATTGATAAATAAAAAAATGTGTGTTTCTGCCTGTCCCAATTGCTGCCTCTAGTCACTGCTGTGATCATATAGATGCATGATGTCTTCTCAGCTGATCAGGACCAGCACCACCTCCTCCTGGCTGCTCTGGCAGTCAATAAAGTTTACACAAATGCTGCTTTGATCAGTAGTGACACCACTATGGTGGGTGCGGCTAACAACTGAAGTCATGCACAATGAACAGCACATGATCAGGACCACTAAGGAAGTGATTGGAACAGAGACTGTGTTGCTCACATAATTCTGCATAGGGGGTAGGAAATGTTTATGTTATCTTAATTAAAAAATAATAATTTCAGCACATTTTTTATCTGTAAAAAAAAAAAGTCTTGTAAAACCCTGTAAGGCTTAGGCCCCATGTAGCGAGATGCAGTAAAAATGGGATTTGCTAGACCACAATGACCAGACTTTTGTCTGCTGAAAAAAATCAACTACTTGATAAATTCCCCACTGTGTGCACTGTCTAACTCTGAGGCCTTAATCACGTGACATTTTTGACAGATCAAAACAAACACAGATGTAACTGGCCATTTTTAATGGTCCTTTTGCATCCTTTCTATTCCATTTTTCATTTTTGATGGCCGATTGTCATCCGTTTTGCATCAGGTTTTAACTGAATTTCATTGGTCTTTCTTTTTTATCCCAACCTATTAATCCATATTTAACGGGCATCCATTTTAAATCTGTTAAAAACAGATCCATTGACTTCTATTGGAATTAACCCCCCAGCATCTCGGTCAAAGTTGACCAAGGCGCCATTTGGCCGGGGATCGCTGACATGACAGCTAGGAGCCTATTGAAGGCTCCCAGGCTTGTCTGTCATGTACTTCTATTGCAGGCTGCTCTATACAGCCTGAAATAGAAGTGCTGATATTATGCAATGCATTGCATTAGAGATCAGACCCCCTGAGATTCAGGACCCCTACGAAGTGCAAGAAAAAAAAATACAAAAAAAAAAATAAAAAATATTAAAAATTCAAATCACCCCCCTTTCCCTAGAACAAATATAAAAGTACTTAAATACTGTGAAATATAATATATCCTGTGTACAACTAAAAAGTACACCTGGGCCTGCAAAAAAAGACACCCTATGCATCCCTGTACACGTTAGTATAAAAAAGTTATGGGTGTCAGAATATGGCGACTTTTTTTTGCAAAGTTTTAGATTTTTATTGAGGGGTTAAAATGTAAATAAAACTATATAAATTTGGTATCCCCAGATTTGTATCAAAACATAGAATATAGTTGACATGTCATTTTGACTGCAGAGTGAACGCCATAAAAATGAAGGTCTTAAGATGCACACAAATGCACTTTTTCTCCAATTCCACCCAATTCTGAATATTTTTCCAGCTTCCCAATACATTGTACAGAATAATAGATGTACCATTATGAAGAACAATTTGTCCTGCAACCATTAAGCCCTAATATGGCTCTGTGAATGGAAAAATAAAAAAATTAGCCATCCCTGACTATAACAGGTGCCTTCTACCACGCACTGGACACACAACAGTGTTTTCACTTACAGTCTGTTTACATCATTACAGACTTTACAACCTCAGTTCATATCCAATACTGGTCCACCCAAACACTGTGTCTGCACCTTTCCATGCATATGCTACAGGTACAGTCGAATAACCAGCAACCTTGCTGTAATAGCAATCACGGACAAGGGATTGGAGACCCAGCCAACTCTCTTCAATCTAACTACTTCAATCTAACCTTTTCAGTTGTTCCACACAACCAGTAGAGAATGTCTGGAATTTTCACTACAGACACAATAAACCTTGCAGTCTAAAACATATATGATATAAATCTAGAGGAAATATATCTTCCCTCTATGAATTTCCCTGCCACTGTCTCACATAAGAGATGGAAGAAGAAGAGGTTCCACCTTATAGTCACCATCACTAGAGATGAGTGAACTGTAACAAACTGGTTTCGACACAAATTTTCCAGAAGTCTCAGTTTTTGACAAAACCAAAATGTGTGCGAATACTCGGGTGAATGGACATGGCTGCTGACACATGTAATGCACGGTAAAAATATAGAGGAGAAAGAGGATCTGTAACGTCTCTGCCGTTTCGGGTCTCGGCGCCGCCCTTCGCTCGCATGCTGTGGCGAAGGAGGCGTGTTCAGTTTGATTCTTTGTGTAAGTTTCTTGCTGCTCAGTCTGAACATGGTCCTAGTCAGTGTAATGGATTTCCGGCCCCACCCGTGTTCTAAACATTTCTCTCTGGACGTTATAGAGTTAATCTCTTCCTGGCCTGTGTGATTGACAGCCTGTGAACCTATCAGATCTGGGGCTGGGCCCAGACTTTCTTTATACAGGATGTCAATTCTCTGCAAGTTGCCGGTTATTGCACTTGTCTTTGCCTGCTCCCCTTGTTATATTGCTTACTACTTTGTTACTTGATTATCTGACCTCTGGCTTGCCTTTTGACTATTCTTTTGGATTTTGACTTTGTACTGCATTGCTCGTTTGTTACTGACCCCTTGGCTTGCTCACTCTGCTTCTGTGTTGTTTTTGTCTTGTCCTGTTCTCTGTGTCACTTACTCAGTATAGGGCTTGTCTTCAGGTTGTCCTTTTACCGTTTAGGGTAACTGAGGCAATAGGAAGGGACAGTGGCTGGGGTGAGATTAGGGCTCACTTGTCTCTGTCCTTCCTCCCAGACCCTGCAGTAGTGTCAGGGTTGCTACGGTTGGCAAGACCCTTACAAGATCACATGGTCTCTGTGAACTAGGTGGGCTTCTGGCATCACCTAACAACCTCTCAGCCAATCATGAGTGGCAGGTGGAAAGGTTATAGTGTTGATATCACATACAGAATATAACGTGCTGTGGGCAAGAAGAAGGGCCATTTTGTGATACTCAAGCTAGTGGACAGATATGTCACTGCATATTCCAAAGCAATTGCTGCCAATACATTGCTAGCAGAATTTTAGGAGGAGGACTAGTGGAGCACAGTTTAGTTAGATTTAATCAATTTTAGACAAATAGACAGAAAAATCATAGGAAGGGGGAGTTCTGCATTGTGCTGTGTGACTGCAGTGTTCACTGTGTTACACATAGACTGGATAGGTCACCCTTTCATTATCAATAATCTCATTTTGTTGAGTCTTTTTTTGCAATAGAGCAATTTTTTGTAATACAGTGTCAGATTTGCCATTACTATTAGGGTAGCTTGCTGCACTGTGAACTGACTGTCCACATTGTGTCTTAGGCTAGATTCACAAGTGAAACTCAATCTGTGTGTTTGCCAGATTTATCAGGGCAAACTTAGTCATGTGAATCTAGCCTTACGTTGTTTTTACTGACAATATCAGTCCTTTTAGTGCAAAATTCCATTTTGCTAAGGTTTTTTTGGCAATAGTGTTCTGTCTTAACCAATACAGAAAAATTGCCATTATCACGGCATAAATCCATGCTAAATCATGCAGTCTGTTCTAGTGTATAGTGCAAAATCTCATTTTGTTAAGGCTATTTTTGGCAATAGTGTTTTTTGTAAACCAGTACAGAAATACTGCCACTTAATTAGAGTTTTTGTTAAAAAACAATACACCCAATGGAATGAAGGAGGAGGAAACACGTGTGCTACTGTGATGCCATCCACCATTGCAAGTATTAATAAAATACTTTAATAGTAATAAAACTGGGTGGCAAAATTATGTCTAGTCTTGGCAGCTCCACCAGTACCTACAGGGTTATTGTATTACCTGAGAATAAATATGAAGTTTTTGAAAGCAGTGAAAAAGAAATGTTGAGTCAGGCTTCCGTGGGTACCATGCTGTCCTTCTATACTGTCAACCAAGTGTTCTTTATCTTCACTGATACGGATCCCATTTCTTGCAGTCATGTGGCATCTGCTGAGAGAGATATTAGCCCAAGTCATCCTCTTCTTGATGAGTTGCATGAGAACATGTTTTTTGGATGTAAAGGAGGTAGAAGTGGAAGACGTGACTTTTGGTATAAGCAGAAGTGGTAGGGGGCGTAATACTGGTAGTCGTGCTGATAGAGGCACTATGGGGAAATCTGGATTTGAGAAATGTGAGGGTATAGAGGAATCCCATTGCTATGATGAGTTAAAAATTGGGGATGATGATGAAATCATTGAATCCAATGATGATTCTATTGCAGATAAGATCTGGCAACTGGGTCAGGGTGACAGGGTGACATCAGAGGAAGAGGGTTTTGCAGCTGCAATAATAACAATTCCGCCCAAAGTGCAGCCCCAACATTCAAAAAAACTGGTGGAACTAGCAGACACGTTTCCACTACAGATGGTGTTGGCAAGCAGCAACTTTGTACGGTCATCTCCCATATGGGAATTTTTTTGTACATTGCCATATGTCAAATTTATGGCAAGGTGCAAGATCTGCAAGAAGATAACTAGTCATGGACATTCAGGCATACATGTAAGAACTAGGTCTCTCTTTACCCACATGAAATGATGTCACATCTCATCTGAAAAAATAGAATTGGCAGTGGCATTGGCAGGTAAAGTGAGCAAGACCATCCTACTCCTTCTTCACATGACAAAACCATTATCATTTCATCTCCTTCTCCCCCTCCTCCTCACCAGTGTCAGTCATCTATAAGGGAATGTCTGGAAACAGCAATATGTGCCTAGTCTTCTGGCTGGTCTGCAACTTTAACTCACACCTGTCCAAGTTACTGGCAGTGCAGGTGATACCATGTGACTTACTGGATTCCAACTGATGGCATAAAGGAAATGCTGCACGCCACCATCAACACCCTCCTCCAGTTTCTCCACACTGGACCATTTCCTGCAGCCATCTTCACGTAGGCAAGCCATTGCTTCCACTCCTACTCCCTGATTTCACTATAAGATGAAGCTCACATAGTGTGGTATGGTGGCACATGGAACATCTGTTTGAGCAGCATGAAGTGATTGATTACTGCATGCATGGTCTGCCAATTTGTTTACCTTTTCCTTCAAATTCTGTACCTTTCACCTTCACTGCCATTGTTTGGCATAATAAAAATAACATAAACCATTTGCTTCTTCCAGCACTGCCATATGGAATTTGTTCCCAAAAGGTGATTATTTTCGGTGTTTCTTTTTGTTTTTAAGGCTAAGGCCCCACGTAGCGTCTCGCAACGAAAAACTGCTGCGGGGAAAACTGCGGCTGCAACGCATCACGGTTTTTCCTGCAGTGCTTTTCACAGAAAGTCCGCAGAGGTTTCCGATCTCTGCCCACTGTCAGAAAGGCGTTCCTGACAGTCTAGCTGGGCTGTGAGGAACACCACCCCCTGACAGTACTCATCTATAAACTTGTACTGGTGGGCGTTCCTCAAAGCTCAGCGTCATCGCTGGGCAGTAAGGAATGCCCCCTCTGACAGTATAGGGAGTAAAGTCAGCTTTCTAGCGGTATATAAAACCGCATGTGCATGAGGACATAAAAGGTCCTCTTTAAAGCCACTTGTATCATTTTCAAAAATCACACTAACAGTCTGCTACAACATTTCTTCGATTTCTGTAGTTGCCACTGCCACATTTTTGACATAATAAAAACAAAATAAAACAACAACAAAAAACCACCATTGCTTCTTCCAATACCAACTCCTTGTTGGGGTGGCATTGTGCTTCCCTGTGCTTTTTTTCTCTTTTACTTTTATTTCGCTTCTTCATTTTACAACTAGACACACTGCCACAAACCTGGTGGACTTACAAGTCCCCAAAGCAGGATCATTTTTGTAGCGCTTGTAAAATCCATTACTTCTTAAAATACAACCACCATTATGTTAAAAATGGTTAAACAAGCAGATTGTATCCACTGCCTACCATCCATTTTCCATCAACATACAGTACATGTCACAGTTAGAGTTAGAGAGCTAGAAACAGTATAGATAGTGTCCTAGCAGCCCTGACAATGCCGTACATTTTGTTTTAAGTCAAGTTGAACTCAGATCAGTACCGAAATAAATCAAGGGACCGAAACCAAAAGAAAACAAGTCTTCAGAGGTTCGCCTATCTCTACTCTTAGCTGTCAAGACAAACAATCAGCTCTGGATCCTGCTCCATGTTGCCTCAGGGGCTCATCTGCCTCACCACATCTTCAGATTTTTGCTTTCTGACAATAATTAGCAGAAAGTATGATATAATTATATCCAGTCACTGTGTGCTAACCAGTGTGAACTGTGCTGTATTTTACCTACATCATACACTGAAACATGACAGGAGAGAAGATTAAAAGAGCTGTGAGTAAGGATGTAAACAAGGATATATCTTACTCATTGACAAGCAAAGATCTTGGAATGGCACTTAATAAAGCTCAAAGGGGTGTTCCAAGCTTGAGCAAACAGAATCAGTATCCGCAGCGGTAAATAAGAACCAGTAAAATGCGAAATTAGTAATGTTCTTCTGCTGTCAGGAATAGGCCTCCATGGTCAGCTGCATAGCATATGGACATCACATACGCACATTGAAGGGAAACAGTAGAAGAAGGGGATGTACAAGACCTGTGGCAGGAGGCTGGGGTAGTATTGGTGAGGTAAGTATTAGTAAGTGTAAAGTCACATTGTAAGATCACAGTATGGACACGGAGCACAGATTGACCTGTCATGCAAGCTCCTAAAAAGTTGCTAAGCCTGGCCTGAAGTTTATAGGTCCTAGTCATAGCAGTGAGGACCTTCCAAAAATTCTCCTCACGGTCTTTGTCATACACATAAGTTCCAAAAAAGTGAAGTAAGCAATATCGTTCATCTTTGCAGGCAACGGACATAGGTTGGGAGTATGCCAGGGACTGCATACTTATTTTGGGTCCGCTCCTGTAGCTGTGGAATGGATGGGGTTAGAGAGGAGGGTGGTACGGTCCAGAGGTAACATACTGTATCCCTCTTTCCCCCCCATGGTAATGGGGGGCGTTCCCAGGTATGGTACAGTCCAGGCTAATATATGGTCGTGAAGGGGGCAGCCATTTCTCTTTCCGGCTGCCTCCTTCACACAAGTTCCCGCCCACCCACCCCTTTTTTGTTTTATAAAAAAAAAAAAAAAAAATAATAAAAGATCAGTAGGTGGTTGTGAGGAAATAATGTTTTTCTTGGAGGATGATGGTGCGGTATGGTGTATGTCAATTATGTCACCTTGTGGTTCTTTTCTTATAGTTCATCCTCGATATTTAATGGCAAGTCACAGCTGGCGTGCGGTGGTGCAGAGACGATGATGGGGCAGACGGGAAGTCGGACGGGCCCTCCGGATTTCCAGGGCGGGGCTTACCCCTTCTGTTCATGTTATTGGTTGTGGTTTAAGTGTTGAGAAAAAAGAAAGTTAAATAAAAGCTGTGGCCAACCTCCTGCCCACAAAAAAGTTATATATGTGTCCTGGTATTTATTTCTAATGGGGGGAAAAGTTGGGGAGGTTGATGTACATCCATGCAGTCTTGTCTTGACAGAAAAATAACACTAGCCCTGACTTGTAGCTGACAGGCCTGACTTACACAATCCAGCTAAATGCTCCCTCTCATTTCCCTAAGAAGCGAGAAGACTAGATCCTCTCTCCTCCTTCTCACTACAATGATCTAAGGTGGAATAGATGTACCATCTACCTTTCTCCAGGCTCATTGATATAGTACACTTAAAGCCACATCAGATCCAGTACAGCATATGAAAGAGCATATGTATAAGCACAAAAATCCAATAAGACAATTGTTAACTCTTTAGTAGAATTCTGTTGGTATATACTATATACATATCTATGCAACAGATAGACTTATTTGTGTGCAGGAGAAGTTTACATCTATCTGACAGTAGATGGCGATGTTATTAGTGTTATATGCTGAATAGAGTGTAATGGTATGCTATGTGAGACTTGTTGTACCTTGCTTTTTATCTCTCTATTGTAAAAGGTCTTTTTTACTTTCAAGTTTTGCTGTGTTAACGTTTTGATGCTGTTTACCTCATGTTCTAAGAAGTAAATGCTGATTATCCCATATAATCTACTCTCAAGCTTCTTCTGTGACACAACTATGCAACAGGTTATGGGCCCAGGCATAGAAGACAAAAAGACCCAGTGAATGCAAAAGGATTCTTCAGAACAATTCTCTCCAAACAAGTAAGACAAGTTAAAATGACCAGCAATTCAGAACTCAGACTTACAGTAGCTAAGCTGAACAATGAGAACTATCAGTTATGGAAGTTCAAAGTGGAGATGTTATTGTCTAAAGATGATTTATGGGATGTAATCACTACAGATAGACCCAATGATAATAATGAGATATGGGATAAGAAAAACAGACAAGCAAGAGCTACTATCAGCTTATTAGTGGAAGATGATCAGTTAATCCACATAAGGAATGAGAATACAGCAAAGGGAATGTGGGAAGCATTGAGAAAGTTACATGAAAGATCCAGCTTAAATCACAAATTGTTTCTGCTAAGAAAACTTTACAAGATGAGATTAAGTGCACAGGAAGACATGCAGGAGCACATAAACTCCATGATGGAAGTGATAACACAGCTGAGATCAGTTGGTGAAGATATTAAAGAAAGTCATGTAGCAGCAATAGTATTGTGTAGCTTGCCGGATTCATACACTGCTTTGATAAATGCACTAGAAACAAGACCTGAAGCAGACATTACACTAGAGTTTGTAAAAATACGACTCATAGATGAATACCAGAGAAGGAAAGAACAAACAAATGATTCCACAGAAAAGGACAGTGTAAATGCTCTTAAAATTACAGATAAGAGGACCTATAAAACAGAAACAAGAGTATGTTTCAGATGCAAGAAAAAGGCACATTTAAAGAAAGACTGTACTATATGGAAAGCAGAACAGAAGTTATACCATAAAGAAAGTAAACAGAAGGTGAAAAGCACAATATCTAACCCACATGCAGATCACTGGAATGGTACATTTAAAGTAACCGATAAAAGGTTATCAGTGAGTTGGTATATTGACTCAGGAGCAACAGGTCACATGACAAGTAATAAGAGCTTCTTTACTGACCTTGATCTAAATAAGAAGGAAGCTATTTACCTTGCAGATGGGAGCAAAATAACCGCGGAAGGTACTGGACAAGGAATGCTAATCTATTCTGATAAATTTGGGCATAATTCAAAGATACTAGTAAAGGATGTGTTATATGTTCCAGGACTAGATGGAGGACTATTATCTGTAAAACGTCTAACAGCTAAAGGACTTACTGTAAAATTCAAAGATGATGAATGTACAATCCTAGCAGGAGACAAGATAATAATAAATGTAAAAGCAGGTGAACAATTATATCATCTAGACACATTAAAGGAACAGATGAAGTTATGTACACATGATCACAAGAATTGTATTCACATGTGGCATAGACGCTTAGGACACAGACATCCTGAGAGTATCATGGCATTACAGAACAAAAATTTGACAAAAGATCTGTTGATATCTGATTGCTCAATTATTGTAAGATGTGAATGTTGTATAAAATCTAAAGCTACAAGAGTGTCTATACCTAAAGAGAGTGAAACAAAAGGCACAAAACCACTTGACTTGGTGCATACTGATGTATGTGGACCCATGAAAGTAACCACATCAGGAGGTAATAGATATATGGTGACTTTTATAGATGACTACTCAAGATACACAGTCACATACTTAATAAAGAACAAAAGTGAAGTTTTCAGTAAATTAGAAGAATACGTGTCAAAGTCGTATAATAAGTTTCAGAGGAAGCCAATCATCATTAGAAGTGATAATGGAGGTGAATTCACAGGACACCAAATAGAGAACTATTTAAGACAGAATGGAATAGAGCATCACAAAACTGTTCCATACACACCTGAACAAAATGGCGTAGCAGAAAGGAAAAACAGAACTCTGACTGAAATGATAAGATGCATGCTAACAGATTCCAAACTACCAGAGAAATACTGGGGTGAAGCAGCAATGACAGCTACTTATCTGCAAAATAGACTTTTTTCAAGAAAACTGGAAAAAACCCCATATGAACTGTGGCATGGTAAGAAACCAAGTGTGAATCATTTAAGAGTTTTTGGTTGCAAAGCTTTTGTTTTTGTTCCAGAGGAGAAACGCTCCAAACTTCAAAACAGAGCCATAGAAGGAATATTTGTTGGATATAGTGACAACTGCAAAGGATACAGAATCCTAGATCCTAAAAAAGACAGAGTTACGGTGAGTAACAGTGTAACATTCATTGAAGATCTAAATGATAACATTATGACATCACTGGAAATGAGAAATGAGAGAGACAACAGTGATATAAGTGCAGGAACATCTGATGAAAAAGAAGTTGAAATTGATAAAGTTCAAAATACTGAAAGTGAAGAGATAGAACTACAGACAGACACAGAACCAAGATGTTCAATGAGAGAAAACAAAGGAAAACCACCTGTAAATAAAGTATATGAACCTACATCTTGGGAGGATATATCTCAACTTTCAGAAGAAGAGGCCAATAAGTGGATAAAGGCTACAGAAACAGAAATGAAATCCATGCATGATTCAAAGACATGGACACTGACAGAATTACCAAAAGGGAGAAAAGCTATAGGATGTAAATGGGTTTTTAAAGTTAAATACCAAAGAGATGGCACCGCTGAACAATACCGAGCAAGACTCGTAGCTAAAGGTTATTCTCAAAAATACGGAGAAGACTATGATGAAACATTTGCTCCGGTTGTCAAGCATACTACAATCAGAACTTTGCTTGCGGTTGCAGCTACTAAAGGAATGGAATTGAAACATCTGGATGTAAAGACAGCATTTCTGAATGGAGATTTAACAGAAGAAATTTACATGGAACAACCTCCAGGATTCAAAGATAAAGAGAAACCAAACATGGTTTGTAAGCTACAGAAAAGTATATACGGTTTAAAACAAGCCGCTAAAGCGTGGAATGATAAAATCACTGAAGTGCTCATAAATGAACATTTTCTAAGAAGCAAAGCGGATCCCTGTCTATACACAAAGAAACTAGATGACAGATGGATCTATGTACTGATATATGTTGATGATATTTTAGTTTGTTTTGAAAGAGAAAGGGATGAAGCTGAAATACGGAAAATTTTGGATCAACACTTTGAGATCAAAGATCTGGGAAATGTGAAGCATTACCTAGGGATACAGATAGAAAGAGAAGAAGATGGGAGTTTCCAACTTAACCAAAATCACATGATCAAAGATATAATAGAAACATTTGGACTGAAAGATGCGAAACCAGTAAAGTCTCCAATGGAAACTAATTATCTGAAGGAAATTAAAAGTGAACAAAATATGTTACCAGATAATGAGCTATACAGAAAAGCAATGGGAAAATTACTATATTTAGCGACTGTTACAAGGCCAGACATTGCAGCAGCAGTAGGAATTTTGAGCAGAAAAGTGTCAAACCCCAATGAAATGGATTGGAAAGCTGTAAAGAGAGTAATACGTTATCTGAAAGGAACTATCAACGTTAAACTGAAACTACCTGCAAGTGAAGAATGCGTTTTAACTGGATATGTTGATGCAGACTGGGCTGGAGATCCAATTGATAGAAAATCTACCAGTGGCTATCTTTTCTTACTCTCGGGCGGACCAATTAGTTGGACTAGTAAAAAACAATCTATAGTAACACTATCGTCTACAGAAGCAGAATATGTAGCCGCCGCTCATGCGAGTCAAGAAGTTCTTTGGTTAAGACAACTACTAAGAGACTTAGGACAACAACAGTTAGGACCAACAACGTTACATGAAGACAATCAAGGATGTCTTGTTCTTGCTCAGATGGAAAGAGTTAATCCCAGAACTAAACACATTGATGTGAAGTTTCATTTCTTACGGGATCATCAGGAACAAGGAATTCTGAATTTAGAATACTGCCCAACTGAAGATATGACAGCAGATATTTTCACAAAGGCGTTGAGTGCTGAAAGACACCAGAGACTGATAAAGAGATTATATTTAACTGAATAAGTTCTTACTGTTGAGAAAGGGTGTTGGTATATACTATATACATATATATGCAACAGATAGACTTATTTGTTTGCAGGAGAAGTTTACATCTATCTGACAGTAGATGGCGATGTTATTAGTGTTATATGCTGAATAGAGTGTAATGGTATGCTATGTGAGACTTGTTGTACCTTGCTTTTTATCTCTCTATTGTAAAAGGTCTTTTTTACTTTCAAGTTTTGCTGTGTTAACGTTTTGATGCTGTTTACCTCATGTTCTAAGAAGTAAATGCTGATTATCCCATATAATCTACTCTCAAGCTTCTTCTGTGACACAACTATGCAACAAATTCCACTGTGACACTGCCACTGTATTCATACACATCACAAAGCCACACGCACCGACCCCGCTCAACAGCAAAAGGTGTCCCTATAAGAAGCCAAAGAGGCATAATATTATTCCTAGAAGTAATACTGCATGAGTTGGAGCTTGCCATGAGGAACATGAAGATACATTATAGCTGCATTGAAAACTATGGATGTCATTTTGCAGATAATAATAATAATAATAATAATAATACATTTTATTTATATAGCGCCAACATATTCCGCAGCACTGTACAATTTGTAGGGTTCAATTACTGACAAAAAAGATACATTACAAAGAAATAGTCAATTCACACACTGGGACTGAGGGCCCTGCTCGCAAGAGCTTACAATCTATGAATTTTGCAGATCTATGCAACATGGATCTATAGTATTCTTGTGTACACAGGCCATGTTGAGATGTGTCTAGATTTCCCTTCCCTCAGGGGAAAGATTCAGTTTGCTATCCTTGCACACAAACAGGGTCACAAAAAAGTCAGGCTGAGAAGGTCTTATGAGTATTGGTTTTATTTATTTTGTATGTTTTGCTTTTTTCTGTGAGGGGAGGGATCATTCTATTCTGTAGGGGCTATAGTGTTGGGACATTATACTGTGGGAGGCCACATTGGCTGTGACATTACACTGTGGGAATCACAATGAGCAGAGCATTTTACTGTGGAGCCCACAATGAGGGGGGACATTACACTGTAGGGACTACAAGGGAACATTATAATATGTGGGGATCACAAGGATCATGATACTGTGTCAGGGCCACTAAAAGAGCATTATACTATGTGGGGGCACAAGTAGACATGGTTGGGAATGGGCAGACCTGAATTGGGACTAGAGTCATGGCTGTCAATACCTCAATAAAATCTGTCATGGCACACACAACACACCATACATTATGCCCCTCTTTCAGTGCTTTGAAAGGAGGTATGGACACCACCGCTACTGCTGCAGAGGGGTTAGGATTTATGGTGAATCCTTGCCTTCACAGCTGTCTCTCACTCTCTTCTCACTAGACAGCAGGGGAGACTACAACATACAAGAGGACAGGTGAGGACACACAGGGAACCAGGGGGACAAGGACAGCACACAAGAGAAGGCAAAATCCACTCTAGTTCTGTATCCAAATACCCTGACCTGACCTAGGCAGAGAGGTTTGTTAGCACCCCTAATATCCACTAATAAATACCACCCAGGGCACATGAACTTCCAGCTTTCACCACCACCACCCCAGTATACGTGTATTAGCAGTGTTAAACTGGGGTCCCTAGGGCACCCTGTAAAATTCATTCTGAGGATCCACTATATAAGTACATGCAAATAATACAAAATGTTATCAACAAACTTTTTCCAGTAGTAGATTACTGCCTGGCCCTTGTGTATGATTGTTTCTGTCCTGAGGTCCTGTCTGTATCCTGCTGTCTGGCTTTCACCTTAAATTAGGGCCCCCTTAGCTCTGTGAGTTGGGAATATGTGCTCACACAGAAGCAGTCCTCAGGAAATAGCAAGATGCTGTAAGATGATTGGTGGCTGCGGACCAAGGAGAAAGGAGACTGGTTGGCTTGACTCTGCACTTAGATGTCTTCTCAGCCACCCAGTATGTCTACAGAATATAAAAATAACCTGGGGAGTTTCTTAGTGAATCTACACAGTATATTATAGACTATAGGCTCTACATAGCCTGGTTGAGATGCTGTACAATGAGTGTACTATGCCATGCGTGGGTGAGCTGAGGTCCCATTGGGAGATTCACGTGTTCACTTGTGGGACCTTCCAAGCCTGTGCACTAGCCATCCACTGAACGGTTGAGGATCATCATGGACTTGAGCAATAGATGTCTACTGGTATAAATAACTATATTGCTACATTATTGGGGACATACATTGAGCATTTACAGGTTTATGCTTCATTTTGGAATATGATAAAAGAAACCTGCCTCCTTTGACAAGCTTGGGCACACATTTGGTGTGTTTGGTGTATAGGTCAGTGTTTATGTCAAACATGCCAAACATACAGTGGGGAAAAAAGTATTTAGTCAGCCATCAATTGTGCAAGTTCTCCCACTTAAAACGATGAGAGAGGCCTGAATTGACATCATAGGTAGACCTCAACTATGAGAGACAAAATGAGAAAACATATCTAGAAAATCACATTGTCTGATTTTTTAAGAATTTATTTGCAAATTATGGTGGAAAATAAGTATTTGGTCACCTACAAACAAGCAAGATTTCTGGCTCTCACAGACCTGTAACTTCTTCTTTAAGAGGCTCCACTGTCCTCCACTCATTACCTGTAGTAATGGCACCTGTTTGACATTGTTATCAGTATAAAAGACACCTGTCCACAACCTCAAACAGTCACACTCCAAACTCCACTATGGTGAAGACCAAAGAGCTGTGGAAGGACACCAGAAACAAAACTGTAGACCTGCATCAGGCTGGGAAGACTGAATCTGCAATAGGCAAGCAGCTTGGTGTGAAGAAATCAACTGTGGGAGTAATAATTAGAAAATGGAAGACATACAAGACCACTGATAATCTCCCTAGATCAGGGGCTCCACGCAAGATCTCACCCTGTGGGGTCAAAATGATCATAAGAACAGTGAGCAAAAATCCCAGAACCACACGGGGGACCTAGTGAATGACCTGCAGAAAGCTGGGACTAATGTAACAAAGGCTACCGTCAGTAAGACACTACGCCTCCAGGGACTCAGATCCTGCAGTGCCAGACGTGTCCCCCTGCTTAAGCCAGTACATATCCGGGCCCGTCTGAAGTTTGCTAGAGAGCATTTGGATGTTCCAGAAGAGTATTGGGAGAATGTCATATGGTCAGATGAAACCAAAGTAGAACTGTTTGATAGAAACACAACTCGTCGTGTTTGGAGGAGAGTGAATGCTGAGTTGCATCCAAAGAACACCATACCTACTGTGAAGCATGGGGGTGGTAACATCATGCTTTGGGGCTGCTTCTCTGCAAAGGGGCCAGGACGACTGATCCGTGTACATGAAAGAATGAATGGGGCCATGTATCGTGAGATTTTAAGTGCAAACCTCCTTCCATCAGCAAGGGCATTGAAGATGAATCATGGCTGGGTCTTTCAGCATGACAGTGATCCCAAGCACACCGCCAGGGCAACGAAGGAGTGGCTTCGTAAGAAGCATTTCAAGGTCCTGGAATGGCCTAGCCAGTCTCCAGATCTCAACCCCATAGAAAACCTTTGGAGGGAGTTGAAAGTCCGTGTGGCCCAGGGACAACCCCAAAACATCACTGCTCTAGAGGAGATCTGCATGGAGGAATGGGCCAACATACCAGCAACAGTGTGTGCCAACCTTGTGAAGACTTACAGAAAACGTTTGACTTCTGTCATTGCCAACAAAGGATATATAACAAACTATTGAGATGAACTTTTGTTATTGACCAAATACTTATTTTCCACCATAATTTGCAAATAAATTATTTAAAAATCAGACAATGTGATTTTCTTGATTTGTTTTCTCATTTTGTCTCTCACAGTTGAGGTCTACCTATGATGACAATTACAGGCCGGCCTCATCTTTTTAAGTGGGAGAACTTGCACAATTGGTGGCTGACTAAATACTTTTTTCCCCACTGTATGCCTACAGAGTGTCCTTATGGTATACATTTGGCCAGGTTAAGGTGGCATAATTCTGTGTGTATTGTATTAACTATACATTTTAGTACAGCTGTATGCAATAACACAATAGGTGTCAATGGTAGGTCTATGCAACTGTATGTACTGGTTCATAGTCCAGAGCAATGGATCTGAACCTGTCACTCTCCAGTTCCCGCAAAGCTACAAATCCCTTAAAAACTACAACCGCCTGCAGAGACACAGTGGACCACTAATCTAGAACATGTATTTGGTGGCACTGTTCATGGGTACAACAAGCATAATGTGAAATGTGGTGTAAATCTAGTCTTATAACCTGCTTTCTCTGTCATTGCCATATACACTTTACATACAATTGTTATACTGTTCCTACCTCACAACCTTCTGTTCTACCTTTTTTTTAGATTAGAAGCTCATATTCCTATGTACTTTATTATATTCTGTAGACTTTCTGGAGCTACTGCATTTGCTCAATTTACTGTTGTATATGTAGGACTATATACTATATATTAACCCCCATCTAATTGACATATACAACTCCTTGGAATTTCTTGGTGCTGTATAAATAATAATAGTAACACTGCAGGTAATAGGTTGGTGTAATATAGCTGATGGATTATAAAAAAACAGATCTGATAAAATATTATATGCTGGCAGCAGAATGAACAGAGCCATAGCCGTGCAGTTTTTGTTCAGTGTTTTTTGTTTGCTTTGTCCACATGATGGCAGCATAACTCCATATAACTGCAAGAAATGCGATAAAAGATATATGGATTTGTGAGTGTGAATCTACAATTTACATCACTATATGTTTGCCAAATTTGCATTATCATAACTATAGAGTAGGAATAAGTGAAGTCACCACCGTACCTTTCACATATGGGTATATGTTTTTAGAACTTGGCTGCAGGTGCCTAGACTACTGCATCAGCATCAATAAATTTCCACTCTTTACATAGTACAAGGTCTGAATGGATTGGGTTTTGTTTCCTCATACCTTCCAGGAAGATGCTGCTGCTGGATAGACACCACCAGCTCTTCCATTTATACTGTAGGTCCTAATAAAAAATAGTCAAACATTTGCGCGACTAGTCTAACAAGTCACAAAAACAATACGTTGTCAACATGTTATCTGATGTAAAATGTCAGTGCAGTGCGTCTATGTCACCAATGTCATTTACATTAGGTACAAGTGATCCCTGAAGTTATAGTGCTTACAGCATACAATATTTTCAACATACAATGGTCTTTTCCATACCATTGTAAGGCGGTGTTCACATTACTGTTGGAAATCTCTTCTGATAGGGTCCATTTAAAAAAAAAAAAAAAAAAAGATGGATGCCTATCATAACAGACACTAACTGATGTTAATGTGTCCATTTTTTTAACTGATCCATTAAAAATGTATACATTAACATGAGTTAATGTCTGTAAATATCTGTTACCCTTTGTTTGAAAAAACGGACAGAAATAAGGAACGGTATAATGGACGACCATCCCTTACAATCCGTCATATATGCATTAGACACAGACAGTAATGTTAAAAAAAAATTACAGTTCACATCCGTCATAAATCCATTATTTTGAATGGAACCAAAAGTCCTGCACCCTGCGATATTACCTCTGCCAAAATAACAGACCTTGTAACTTGGAGGACTGCTGGAATAAAAAATAATTCCTACATCACTCTTATTAAACTTTTTTTTTTTTTAAGAAAGATTTAAGGTTTTTGTATAAAAATTCCACATAAAATGAAACACATAAAAACACTATAACATAAAAATAATAAATAGGGCTAATAGATTCATTTTAATGAAGCAGCTTTGGTCCATCCACTCCGTCGGTCCATCTCTCCAACATGGTATTGCAGAACAAACTTCCTAGTTTTTGGGTCCTCTTTAGAGTTTATTGTGATATACATGTACTGACAGTCTTCTGTACTGCAAGACCCTTCCCAGTAGCCGTCCTTACCGAGAATCAAAGGAAAGAAATCCTTTCCCTTTACAGTCACTTCAGAAACATCAGGAATCTGAAGCTTGAAGGACACGCTGTTGTTCTTGGGTAGAACACCTTCCAGTGGCTTAGCAAGATCATATTGCTCGCCCCAGTCCGTGTACACTAATGGGAATGGTGGCCACTTCACTACAGGATTGTTGCACATAATGAGGTAGTTACACTGGTGTTTGTACATGTTACTGTTCTTAGGTTTGACATTCACATGCAGCACATAGGTTCCTGACCTAGGCAGGTGGACCTTTATTTGCATGTTGCCTTCTCTTAAGGTTTGGAAGACATGTCTTTGGGTCATCTCTGGAGTCATTTTTATTTCATCAGAGTGTAACGTAGGAAAAATACTTAAGTCCTGCATCAGTGCGAAACTGACGGTGAAACAACCATCTTCTGAATGAATTATAGGGTCAGGGTGTGAAGGTTGAATGAGACCAGCCTTTTCTGTATCTGGATTTGGTCCAACAGGATTATGAAGGCTAGATGGGAAAGGTGGCCATTTTACCTTGGGATTTGAACATGATACTAGATAGTTACAGATGTAGCCTGCAGAGCCATCAAATATCTGTAGAACGTAAGAACCTGGACCTGGGAGGCGAATACTAAGCTCTAACTTATGCTTCTGTATGCTCTGTATAACATGCATAGCACCAGGTGTCATCTGCACATCTTCTGACTTCAGACTAACTGTAGTGTTCAGTATTCGGTTAGTAGAAAAGCTAAGGGTTAAGCATCCATCTTCTGTTTGGACAATTGGATCTGGATGTGAGGGCTGAAGCAGTCCAGCCATTTCTGTGTCTGGACTGGGACCAACGGGATTATGAAGTATACTTGGAAACGGAGGCCACTTGGCTCGAGGATTGGAACAATGTAATAAGTAATTGCAGATATATCCATTCTTGTTGTGAAATATCTGGAAAACATAAGAACCAAAGTGGGGAAGACGAATATTAAATTCAACTTTATGCTTTTCGGTCCTCTGTATTACATGGTGGAGGACAGTCTGCATTTTGTCAGACTTCAAGCTGCTTCTCAGTTTTAAATAGCATTTGAGCTGAAAGCTGATGGTACAGCATCCATCTTCTGTACGAATGATGGGATCCAGGTGCGAAGGCTGAAACAGACCGGCCTTCACCGAGTCTGAGTTTGGGCCCACTGGGTTTTGTAGTAAAGCAGGGAATGGTAGACAATTGACCTTTGGGTTTGAACATATTAAGAGATAGTTGCAGACATACCCCACGACAGCATCAAATATTTGGAGAATGTAATGTCCAGACTGAGGAAGATGGACGCTAAACTCCACCTTATGATCTTGTACTGTTTGTATGACATGATGAAAAATATTTTTTCCTTCCTCAGATTTGAGATTGGCTGTAAGTTTTAGCTCCTTCTCCATAGTAAAGCTAACAGTACAGCATCCATCCTTTGTATAGATGACTGGATCTACATGTGAAAGGCAGCGAAGTCCTGCTTGTTCTGAAAACCAACTTGGACCAACAGGGTTATTAAGACATTTAGGAATCTTCATCTTGTTGTTGATAGATTTACAATCTATTCTGTAATCCACGACTATCTGATAAGCCTCTTTTCTATCTTGTTTTTTTGCATAAATTTGTAAGATCTGTTGTCCAGTCTTTTGAGGAAAAATGTCAAACTTAGCTTCACGTTCCATGGCCCTTAGTAGCCCAGGATCTTCTGTTTCTTGTAGACTGAAGAGGAAGAACAAGTTGTGCTTGCTCTCTATAGTGATGGATATTTTCCCTTTTTCTAGGAAAAACATATAAATAGTTACCAAAAAATATTGTCATTCCTAAACATCATAACCAACTGCATTTCTTGAGTATCGGGAAATGTCTTGACAAATGAACATGACCTTGGCTACCTTTCCTGAAATGTATGTATATGCTATGTTCAGCAATATTTTTCATTTTATGCGAAATGTAAGAATATAGACAGTAGCACCACTTAGAGGACCTTTCATCACTCATAACAAGTCCATCTCTTTACATGAATTAATAGGTGCTGCTCCACTGATTCTGGCACAGTTGGAATTTTTTCTCTAGCCCCCACCATTCCCGATTCACCATTTAGTCTCTGCACTGTCAGGAGGGCGGTGTCAGGCAGGAGCAGACAAGGGATGTGATTCTGAGCTCTGACTCTGGCTGCCTCTGATTGGAGCTCTGAATCACACCCCTCTGTCTGACAATGCCCTCTGACTTCAGAGTGTAAATAGTACATTGGGCACCAAACCTAACTGCTTTTGTTGCTCAGGAATTGTGGGGGATGGAGAAAAAAATTCCAACTAGGCTGGAATCAGTGGAGCGGCTCCTATTAACAGAACTTGAACTCATGGAAGGGATGAATGGTCCTCTTGAAAAGTTTTGAGTAACAACTGGCTAAAGGTTATGCAGCACAGGTATATCTTTTAATTTTGTTGTAAGAACATTGCTATGGTTTCTCACAGCTGACACTTTATGCTTTGACTGCAAGTGCAGAGAAAAGAGAAATAAAATCTGCATAAAAATAATAAAAACTAGACACAATGGGCACATCGTAACATATAGTCCATCAAAAACTATAAAAATAACAAGGTTCCTAAGGAAAAGTGGGGATGCTAGAGAAACAGTCCAGTTAATAATATTTGCCCCCTTAGTTTGAAAATGGGTCTGTGCATAGTGTGAATAACTTACTGGCAGCTTTATTGTGAAGTTATGTGCTCCCCTCCAGAGCACTGATTTCCTCTCTGCTTTTCTGATGCATACAGTGTTTCCTGTATGAAACTCACAATGAAGCCTATGGGAGTCAGATTGAGGCTCTAATAGACTTGCATTGTGAGACAGAAAATTAATACAAGGGGAAATCATTTATGCAAAGGATAAGGAACACTCTGGGGCAGGAGGCAGTGTGAGGGGCTGTCACATTATCATCCATGTCACCAAAAGGTGTGTGGATTCACTTAAATTTTCAAGGTGCACTTGCAGAGTGAAAGTCTTCGATGTGGAAACAAGCACAACAGCATCAGAAATCTATAGAGAATGCTTACCTGTTTCAGTTACGGCTGTTTCTGGCTGAGAAGAAATCAATCCTAAGCTATAGAAATGGCTTCTGTGGTGAACACTTTTCTCAAACTGCTTTAGGGACACTTTTGTTTCCAATAACTGAAAATCTGATGCCTGGGGGTAGTGATCACCAATAAAAAGAGCTGGATGAGTCAGAAAATAGAACTCATTGTACCTTGAAGAAGAGAGGTGGAAGGGGATATGATAGAAAAGCATGACTAATAAATGCAACCTACAGTACATTTAGAGATACATTTTTGTTTTTTGCAACCTTTGACCCAATGAAAGCAATACATTATTGCACCATAATAGCAAAACCCTTGACATGCTGCAGTGCACAACACTAGGTGAGTGAAGAACACATCTATAGCGCCCTCCAAGTCATTTGTGAGACATTAGAATAACCTGCGCATTAGATTACATATATGAAAAGATTGTATACAGTAAATATTATGATCATTATTTAGATGATAATTTATATTATTATATGTATGTTATTATATGTATGATTTTTAGGCTGGGTTCACATCTGTGCTTGCATTACGTTCGGGGATTCCGTTCCCCTCTCCGCATAAAAAATGAGGAGAGAAAAGTGCTGCAAGCAGGACTTTTCTCTCTGCATTTTTCCACCCTTTTTGGGCAAAAACCAAGCGGAAACCACGCGGACCCCATTATAGTCTATGGGGTCCACGGGTTTCCTAAGGTAATCGCTTTTTTATGTGGATTAGGTTTCCGTTCTGGGGGTCCCCAAGTGGACCCCCTGAACAGAAGCCCGAACGTAGGTGTGAAACTAGCCTTATTTACATAATCTAAAGCCAAAAGCTTCCACTAAGCTCTAGAAGACCACCAAGATTCTCATTAAAATCAGAAGAGATGGTTGGGACCAAAACTGTTCTTTCATTCCCAAGCACTATCTTGTTTTATTTTTCATACCAAAATGCAGCATTGTAGTTCACTGCAAATTAGAAACATAGCTGACTTGGTGGCTCTCAGTAACAAGTCCTCCTCTGTGACCACCCAAAATGAGAATTGTCCAAATAGTTGAACTCAAAATACTGGTAGAAATCACCAGCAAAAACCATACGGTTTGCCACTGTGGATTTCTATGCAACTTTTTGTGAATTTGTTTCAGAAAATTCCCATAGCAAATCTATCATGTGTGTCACATGTGGCCGAAGCCTCTATTTAGACGAACAATGTGCAGAATAGCTGGAATTGGAGGGGAATTCCACGTCCGTTTTCCATCAGTGGGGCACCCATTTTCACAGATCCCTCATGGATTTGAGTCTATTGAGGGATCCTTGAAAAAGGGCAAAAGCAGGATGTTAAAAACGGACCGTCAAAAATTCAGTCAAATGAAAATCCCCATTCACATTAATTGATTTTATTGCAGCCATTTGACGGACATTTAAAAAACGTGAACATTTTTCGGCTGAATAGAGACTAGAAGGTTTTACCATAATTCCCTATTTCTCCAGAGACTTACAGATATTTCTGACAGAATCTGTATGAAAGCAACAGGGCAAAAATTGCATCTTGCTTCTTCAGATGCAAGATTATGGAACTATGCAGTATACAGATATATATTTTCATCATGTACATGAGTTCTGGAACCAAGACTGTCCCAGGAGAACAGATTGATGCTTCTTTTCCTTCCATATTCTTCACAAATATTCCCATTACTCTAAAGAACACCTTTTAATTTGGAGTATATAAATATAGAGAGCGCTACTTACTGGCATATGAACTTGCTTAAGGTCTCATCAACATGACCAGCTCCCCATGTGCTGTCGAGCAAGTGCCAATGTCTTTCCAAATATACTAAGTTCCAAGTGTGATCTATGTCTCCAGATATTGTCTGCCCAGGCTTGAATGACGCTCCCTTGCAGTAGCCACTAACTGATTGGCATTGAACGCCAACAAGTCTATTGGAGGAATAAGACCACTTCTTTAATAAAAATTTACATAAAAATAATCTAAATGTCTTAGAAGTAGAAAATCCACTTTAATTAAAAAACTAGTTATAATGTATAATAGGGTATCCAATCTGCACTGCGGAGTCTGTTACTAAGTAGAGAAATGAATCCAGAAGTCTCAGCATACACATCCATTTATACTATATATGCTTGTACTATATGTATGATAGTTATTACATGATATGTATACCTTGAGGTATTGCTCTAATGTATGCCAAATAAAAATATCCTACTTTTTTTCACAATCTATGTTTTACAGTTACATATTAAAAACCGACCATGTGCAGTTTACTAACTACCATCTGTCCATCTGGAAACAGACTACATAAAGCATGTTTGTAGTCTGTAACTATGGAGACATATACGTCTACACAGAAGCTCAATAAACAGAATGGTATATTTTATTTTCTTATAAAATACACTACTACACTAGAAATAGAATATCTACAGTGCAATGACCCCAGGCTATGTGGCCATAGTCATAATAAACATCACCTGCACATGTGCTCGAAGAGTGAGCTGTATCCTGTACATACACCTTTCTTGCTCCGAAAGACGTCTTCTGGGTCGGAGGATATCAGGTCTTTATTTTTTAATCCTGCTGTGTCATACTCTGAGATAATCAGAGAGAAAGAAAGAAGCGTGTGGACATATTCTATTATTAACATTAATTTCTCTTGTACTGTTCTGTGTTTAATATTTATTAAAAAAAACCTTCATTTTTAGGCATAAAGGGTTTCATGTCCACTAAAGGATTCTAAAGTTAGGTTCACGTTTTAATATGATAATGTGGCCAGCTTGCTACAGTGCCATGAGGTCTAGCCTTGGGCAACAGAAGACAACAGCGAAGCAAACTGCTTACCATTGAGATTTATGTAGTTAGGGGGCTTCCCCATAAATAACCTATTAGCCCTTATTGATGATTGCATGTACGAGATAATAGAATTGTCTACTATGTTAATGTATTTGGTCTCTAGAGGGTTATCCTAAAAACATTTCCTCTGGTTTTTAGATCTAAAGTCCAAAACTGTCTGAAGAAGTAATGATCCAAACACATACTACAATACCTGTAACATAAAAAATTAAAAATATAGTCACACTGGTGTATTTGTAAAAGGAACAGAAGTATTTGTAAATGTGGTTATATGGGCGACCATAAAATACATGGATAGGCTAAGACTAGTGGAGATACCTATGGGGTGAGAAAGACTTTAGAGATTTATTAAGACCAGGATTTCATACACCAGCCTTAAACCAAAGTATTTTTGATAAAAGAATAAGGCAAATTTAGTAAGAGTCACATGCCTCTTAAAAAAGTTGGCATATATTACCAGTCTAGATGCCAGAAATTGAAATGTATGAATGCAATGCTATGCTATTTCTGGCATACATTATAGTAAATCTGCTGGACTGATGATGACCCTGTCTCTCTTTTCTAACCCTATCCACTTTTATTGCCACTTAGAGCAAATGTAAACCAAATGTATGACTTTTATAGGCCAGAAACCTGAGTAATAACAATTAGACTGCACACATACCTATATGATGACATATCCATGTCCAGATAACTCTTGTCTTCTCCAAGTCTGTGTTGGCATCACATGTAAGTTCTTTTACTAACTGTTCCAATGTCGCACCGGTCACCTGTAAGTGGGAATAGTGTCATCATCTAACATATATAACAACATATACCTTGACAGCAAAAATTTCTAGGTTCCTCACATACTGATCGGATGTAAATTGAACTACTGAGCTTCTTACAATAACATATTTCCAGACTGCTGGGCCTCACTCTTAACCAAGTGGAACTGTCCACTTTAGGTGTTGGGATTTGTAAGCAACAACTGCTTTTTGGGCAAGGGTATGCCCAAATTTGCCAGCACTATTTCCAAATATTAAGGATTGTCCCAACACATGGGGGACAGATGGCAACTGTACAATAAGTTTCATAGGAAGCCTATGAACTACATATACCAGAAGCACAGAGGGCTTTGACACAGGAAGATAAGTAATGAACCAGTCACGTGCTAACTCTGGCCTTAGGTGGGGGGTGGCAGTGGCCAAAAATACTGCGTTCTCGCAACATGGGACTTCAGCCTAAAGAGGACTTTTCATCACCTCCATCAACTCCAACTCCTTGCATCCTAAGCACCGCTCCACTGATTTTGGCACAGATCGGAATTTTTCCCTAGCTACGACCAATAATTTCTGCTAGTTTTAGTACAAATATGCTCTCTACAGACAGATAGGTGGTCCTAGGCTGGATCAGAAAGTCAGACCCCCACATGACAGTAGAGAGCATAACTGTGCTAAAGAGCAATGTGCAATGAGCAATTGTGCTAAACAGCGATGCCTGTAATGCCTGTAATGCCTGCTTCTACATTACGCTGTCTGTATATCTACATAGTGTACTATATACATATAACTATATTATTATAGGAAATTCACATAAGCACAAAGGACTTATTTTGCTTTAGCTATACAAAATGGAGAACTCTGTTGTACCTTAGTGGCATGGAGGTCTAATTTCTCAAAAACACTTAGATCGACTTCTAGGGACTTTAGGTTTCTTTTGTCCCAGGGATAAGCTGTATAAAACAAGGACAGCAAAGTGTTATTAGGTTCCATTTTTTAAGGTAAGGCCCTGTTTTAGATTTTGCTTTGGGACACAAAGCGTTAAACCTCTGGATGGGAATCTGTGTAACACAAATAAAGATAATAAAATTGAATTTTTGGTTTTATTAATAGACATAAAAGTCACAGAAAACTAAAATTTCATTTCTGATTCAGTTCAATTAACCACATTGGTAAGAACAGCTGGGGGATGCCAATGATAATCCATTGACCCTCTCACATGTAATAACCTGGCAGGGAATGGTTGGGAACATTTCTTGGAGCATTAGTTCCAAGTCATTGCTGGCAACAATATACTCATCCTAAGTTTGCATTGGTCAGCAACATATTGTCTCAGCAGTTGGACCCCCACCAATCCAAGTAAGTAACCTAATGCAAGGTAAGTACAGAGGCATCTTTGCTATTGTTCCTTTACTTTTGACAACCCAGAGTGTTCTAAATAATCTGATAATTGATACCAGGGTAAGAGTTGCAGTTCGTGAGTGAATATTTCAATGAAAGGAACTATGTGGCTACCATATTGTAGTTGAATGGTTGTAGCTATCATCTCCTCAATAAACAATGTCTTCATCAGAAATAATGACCGCACCAAAAATTTGCTAGCATAAAGAACATTTTAAAAGGATATGCCAGTGAAAGAGAGTTTGATGAGAACCCCCACTCAAACGGAAAATGGTAGAAACGGAAAGCGTGAGACAGCAAGCAAGAGACCAGCAATTTGTATAGGAGTCTATGAGGTCTTGGCTGTTTGGGTATCAAGTCTATGGAATATAAAAAAAAAGCAGGGAGTCACTTTCCATAGGCTTAAGACAGTAATGGATGGCATCCTAGTCTCTGATCAGCAATGGTCCCAGATATTTTTTTTCCCTTTTTTTTTTAGGAAGAGAATACAACATGCCACAATCAAATTCTTTATATATGTAAAATGATATGCCGATTAAAAGCTATGAAGTGAATGAAGATACACAATGCTTGCTGTATAATGATGATCTTACTGTAGGTTGATGTCGGGTTGTTTACACTCCTCTGCATGTGATCTGTACAGAAAAAGACATAGCCACATTGTGTTAGACACCTCTGGCTTATCATTCTACCATAATAAAGAGAAGTTACCAGCTACCGTATTAATAGGAAGCCATGGCACTAAGCCTTTACTGTGCAGATAGGGAAGAAGAACCTGTACTAGACATTAAATGACTTCTACGCTATAAGAGCAGAATGTTGGAACACATGGGCATAAGTTACATACAGTTACAGTATGAGACTACATAATGTGTGTACAGATGTAGTAGAGCTAAACATGTCATTCATCTCTCTGGGGCTAGATCATATATACATCATAACAACTCCATACCTCAAAATAGCTAGCCAGCTAATAGCAACAATAGTCACATTACATAGGGGACTTGCTAGTGTAGTATTGCAGATGTAACCTTTCAATTACATTAAAGAGGTTGCCCTACTAATATATACTTATCAAATCATGCCAACATAATTTTTTTTTAGTTAGAATTACTTAACAAAAATGCTTCAATGTCTAAATATTGCTGTTACATGTTTTATATGGCGCCCTCTGGTGTTATTTTGATTTCATCTCAGTAAGTCCACCTGTTGGGTTCAGTGCTCTGGGTTGGGTTCACTGATCCTTACTGGCCAGTTACATAATAAATAGCAGGAATCCTTCCATGGCTGAATAGAATCCAGATGGTGGGACTGGGCATAGCAGTAATGCTCTTAATGCTAGGAGAGGGTTGTCATAACTTTCTGTGTCTGTGTTTGGGCAACTGGGCATGTGAGCACCAGCACTTGATATACTAGGTGGACATTGTGAGGGGATCAGAAAAGCAACATAATAAGTACTATATATAATAGCAATATCTAGACCATGGGATCATCGTTTTTACAATTCAGAAGGCAGATTCCTATTGTGTTAGTGAATGTGATTTCAAATCATATATTTCAAGACAATATAAAATAAGAAAATGAAAAAAAATATTCTTTAATCTGTTCAAGACTGCCCATAGACTTTGTATGTGTGGTTGGTCCACCCCTAAGTCTTCAAGGACATACCTACACGACCTTATGTGTGACCTTATGGGGGTCACATGTATATAAATAAAAATATATGTAAATGTAAAAATCATTAAAAAGACAAAAAAATAAATTAAAATAAAAAAAATAATGCCACTACCATGCCCACATTACAGGTTATAGCCCTGCCCCTGGCGCAACAACAGTATGTGTTACCTACATAAAAATTACCGTAACAGAGAGAGAAAATAATTAAAAAAATATTTTTAGTAGTACTTTCCCTCCTTCCAAAATTCAGATTTTATTTTTCTGACGACATAGCTAAGTGAAGGTTTATTCTTTGCGTGATGAGTTGTACTTTCATTTTGCACCATTTTGGGGTACATATAATGTTTTGATCAGCTTCTATTAAGGTTTTTGGGGGGGGGTCCATGTACCCCCCCCCCACAATTCTATTAAAAATTTTTTGCATTTTGTTTTTATGGCGTTCAGTCTGCAGTAAAAAAGACATGGCAGCTTTGTCCGGAGGGTCATTACGATTACGGCAATTCCATATTTATATTGGTTTAATTATGTTCTATTATTTTTACACATAAAATGTCACTTTTTGAAAATTTTCCTGGGGTCCCCGTATTCTGACACCTATGACTTTTTTACTGTTTTATTGACGGAGATATGTCAGGGCTCTTTATTTGCGGGAATGTTGTTCTTATTATCGGTACCAATATTTGGTATGTAAAACTTTTTGATCACTTTTTATTGCTATTTTTTGCTTATTTTGAGATATATTTTTTTTACAGCGTTCACCGTACAGCAGGCATGTCAAACTCAGGGTACCCCGAGGGCCACATGAGTAACAAGAGGTTGTTGCGAGGGCCGCACACAGCAGCTAATGTCACACACGTATTTTAACAGCAGTCATGAAAACAAGATATGAAGTAGTAATATGTAACAGCAACATATATTTGCAGTGCGCAACAGCAACTAATATATTTAACAAAAATATAGCAATTAAAAACTAAACATTTATTTGCTATCATTTTTTTCAATCATTTTTAGTGTTTTGTCCTGAGGCTTGACACCTCTTTGTGCTTTGTGCTAATAGGCCTATTCATTATATTATATTATTATATTATTATTTATATTATTATGAATTTTCAATATGTATTTATTTACTTTATATTTATTTAATGGGCGTCTGTAGGATTTGTTCTTTTTGGTGTTCACCCCTGGTATTTGCCTCCAAGGGTGCACATGTATTTTAATTGCTTTTAATTTTTCCTTGTTTGCTGTGTTATTTAATAAAGAAATTTTGTGTGTGCTTTATATTGGATGCTGTTTCTCCTTTGTGTTCGATTGCATTTTTCATCCAATCAGCACCACTGTTTTTTGCATCACAATTATTTATAATCTGAGTGCTCACCCCTCTCTTTAGTTTTTAATGGTTACATACAGGAGGGCCACTCACTTGCTTGGACTTTGCCTGTGCGGCAGTGGGTCCCTTCTTCCTCAGCACGGTCACAGTATCCCAGTCACTCTCAGCCACGACTCTTCCTCCACTCACAACAAAACTGACTTAGGTGATCAGCAGCCACGCGAGCCGCAGATGTACAAAACTCACGATCAGCACTTCTGGGTCGTCATTCATTGATCACGTAAGCAGGTCATATGTAGGGATATGGGCCAATCAGTGGAGTAACTAGGAATGGCTGGGCCCCAAGGCGAACATTTGACATGGAGCCCCCCCCCCAAGCCGCCGCCCCCAACCCCCCCCCCCCACACACAAACCGCATTCCTGCGTACACTATTATGCCCCATAGTGGCCCCTGCACACGGTATTATGCCCCATAGTGGCCCCTACACACGGTATTATGCCCCATAGTGGCCCCTGGACACGGTATTATGCAGCATAGTGGCCCCTGCACACAATATTATGCCCCATAGTGGCCCCTGCACATAGTAGTTTGCCCCATAGTGGCCCCAGCACATAGTAGTTTGCCCCATAGTGGCCCCTGCACACAGTAGTTTGCCCCATAGTGGCCCCTGCACGCAGTAGTTTGCCCCATAGTGGCCCCTGCATGCAGTAGTTTGCCCCATAGTGGCGCCTGCACGCAGTAGTTTGCCCCATAGTAGCCCCTGCACACAGTAGTTTGCCCCATAGTGGCCCCTGCACATAGTAGTTTGCCCCATAGTGGCCCCTGCACACAGTAGTTTGCCCCATAGTAGCCCCTGCACACAGTAGTTTGCCCCATAGTGGCCCCTGCAAACAGTAGTTTGCACCATAGTGGCCCCTGCACACAGTAGTTTGCCACATAGTGGCCCCTGCACACAGTATTATGCCCCATAGTGGACCACCCATGAACGATTATTATACTCTGGGGTCTTTTCAGACCCCAGAGTATAATGATCGAAGACCCAGGGGAGGATAGAAACATAGAAAACACTGCAACTTACCTCTTCCTCGCTCCGGTGCACTCCCGTGCGCTACTTCGGCCATCTTCAATTTCGGAACGGATCTCGCGCGATCCAGGCCGGCGTCGCGACGCATAATGACGTCGGCTGACGTCTGGGACGTCACCAAACAGGCCCGAAGCCTGCGGAGCGGCGGAGAGGTGAGTTACGGTGTTTTTTATGTTCGCTCACCTCCCCTGGGCCCCCGATCGTTATACTCCGGGGTCTCAAAAGACCCCGGAGTATAACGATAGCAGTGTTTGTGGGGTTCGCGGTAGCGACTGCCACAGGGCTCCGGGCCCCATAATGTTCCGGGCCCTGTGGCAGTCGCTACCACTGCTACCCCGGTAGTTAGGCCCCGTGGGCCAATGAATGAAGAGCCGGAAGTGCTGATCGTGAGTTTTGTACATCTGCGGCCTGCACAAAAGTCTCAAACTTTGTCTCTAAACTTTAGAGACAAAGTTTGAGACTTTTGTGCGGGCCGCAGATATGCCTGTAAAGGGCCGCATGCGGCCCGCGGGACGCATGTTTGACATGCCTGCCGTACAGGATAAATAACACTATTTTTGGATAGTGGGGACTTATATGCACATGGGAATACCTAACATGTTTGTTTATTTATTTTTTTTGTTTTGTTATGTGTTTTTTAAAATTAAAAGGTGGGTTTTTTAAAAAACTTTTTATTATTTGTCTATTTTTTTACTTTTTTTCCTGTCCCACAAGGGAACTTGAACCTGGGATCTCTGATCCACAGTGAAATGTTCTGCAATACATTGTATTGTAGCACATCTCACATTGGCTCCCTATGTGTTATAGGGAGTAGCAGTTAGTAGGCCATTGCATAATACAGCCAAGTGCCTGAAGTAATGCTATAGGCACAGCTCCTGTGCCCGCAGCATTGCAGCGCCATACTATTATGGTGCTGAGCGATAACTACCCTACTATAGTACGTCACAGAGTGGGAAGGGGT
Source organism: Leptodactylus fallax (assembly GCA_947044405.1). Lineage (NCBI taxonomy): Eukaryota > Metazoa > Chordata > Amphibia > Anura > Leptodactylidae > Leptodactylus > Leptodactylus fallax. The sequence continues at coordinate 1,995,126 of CAMRHE010000249.1, forward strand.
TAAAAAAAAGAAAAATCAAGTGAAAAGGAAGGAAGTTCCCCATAGATCAATGCCAGGTTTATCAGGAAAACTAATAGCATAATCTGGGAATATAGCCAATCCAAAATAACTCCTCCAAAAGGAAGAGGGACACATCCGCAGAAAGATGTCACCAGGTTATTGCCTCTCCTCAGTGCTGGGTACTATCTGGCTGAGTGAGAGGTCAAAGATGCGGGTCAGGAAAGGGTACTATGTCTCAAAAAGGAGACGCCACCGTGAGGTGTACAGGGACTTACTAACTTCAAAGACAAGTGCAAAATCCACATCAATAATTGAGATACTGCTGGTTTAGAACCAAGTGATGGCTAACCTGCTGTGACTACAGCGCTGAGTCCATGACTTTTCTCTATCAATTGACTTCCATCCATTACAGATGCCACAAAGCACACTCACCCTGCTATAGAGAGGCATAGGCATCACAATGTTCAGGCTGGTGAAACCTCAGAAGATAAAGTCTAAGACGCCCTGATCTACAAGATATACAGTAGTCAGAGAACATTTCTTATATCGTATTTCAGTCTCTGTGGGTGTGCGGACTATAACCACGGGCTATTTGCTTTCAGATTACTCACCAGAGCTGTGATTACTTTTCTTTCGCTTGATTTCTTCCTTGTCCTTGTAAAAGCTTTTCCTTCCTTATAAAAAGCGAAAACACTGATAAATAGACGACAATAAGGCTGTATTTACTGGCACATCGGTGCAGAAATTTCAGCAACTATAAATCAGTTTATACATCTGCAGCAGAAACATCTGCAACAAATCTGCCACATGTGACCAAACTCTGAAAGAAGAGAAATTTGTGATAAAATTGACCATGTCACATGCAAAATATTAACAGCATTTATGTATGGTGGTCTCTGACCACAGTGTTTTATTGTCCTGCTCCTCAATTTTCTTATAGTCAGATATGTAACTTTAAGGGGTGCAGAGATAGCAGAGACCCCGGGCCCTCTTATCTGGGAGTGCTCTTGGAGGCCCCTCTGCCTCATAAGAAGACATTGTTATAAATGGCACATTCAGATTTTGCATTGTGGCACAGGAGCTTCTGGTAACTCCTCTGCTTACTGTAATGACATTATATATACCTCTCAATCACCAGGACAAGTTTCCAAAAAGATTAAGGCATTTGTACAACTCCTTCTCAAAGCTGTACAGGTGGCACAGTTAGTTCTGCTACATTTAAGACCGACTTCACATGGACAGGTTTTTTCTGTCACATACAAACCAGATGTCGGTCATATTTCTCAGACCGAGCCCTGATCCCCCGATCAAGGCTCCCAACTTCATAGTCATAGTCATGCTAGGAGTCCCTACTTCTCCACAACTATACAGTCTCATACTAAAAACGTGACTACAGTACGAAACAGTTGGGAAGCTAGATGACTATGATAATGGGGATCTGGGTTCGGTATGTGCAGCAATGTCACTTACAACTATTTATGTGGCAAGTGGAATTAAATAGTCACAAATCAAATTTTACACCACAAAAGGAGCTTAACTTTTATAATGAATCCCCCCCCCCATAATGTTACATTACAGTCCAAACCTCAAGCATTATATGGATAAGATGTATAGCAATATTTGTGATACATATAAGAAAATTCAAGGATAAATTATGTTTTGCATGTTATTCGATCTTACAGAGGTATTTTTCTAGATGAGAATTCATTGCCTCACGTCAGTATCATACAGAAATACGTTGAGTGCCTGTGGGCCTGTAGACACTTTATTTTTCTATTATAGCGGTTCATGCACACAACAGCACATGTACAATAGGACTAACTACAATAAAACTTCTCCAAAAGACCACCTCTTTGAAAAGACCACTCCATACCCAGCCCAGATTTCCTGTGACAGATTTTCAGTTCCACCTTATATTATGCATATTGGCCATCTTCTTTGAGAAGACCATCCTTCCCAAGAAGACCACTTTTTAATGCAATTTTGGGTGGTCGTTGGGTTTGTAGGACCAGGACCTACTTTAGCTACATAAAAGTCTGGCCTGAAGATGAAAGTCTAAGCATTCGTGGTCTAGGTCTGATGCAGGACTTTCTCTTGATGCTTCCCTACTACCAGAGAACAAGGGAAAGGATAAAGAAATGAAGGTTTTCACAGAAAGGAGCGACAATTTATTAATAAAATATATAACAAAATTTAATAATAATGCAAATACTGCCAGAAAATCAAAAGTTCTTTAAAAGTTTAATTTACACTTTAAGGTGAGCCATAGGTGTACCATAGGTGACCTTGATCAAAAGGACCTGTCAGATGGCCTGTATGTGACAGCAAAGTTTGCACACTCCTATGTCTGGCCTCTGGTTTGCTTTGTGATTCAGGGTTGTAACATTCATATACATTTCCTAAGGTCAGGGCCATATCTATAAGGTGTGCAGAGGTAGCCCTGATGCCTCAGGGGGCCCAAAGACCTCTTTATAACATAAGAAGACACCAGGATTATAGGTAGCACATGGTAAGATTTATGTCTCTGCCTATGGTCTAACCTTACAATGGAGACTGAACTCATTTTTTAACTATAATTTTTGGTTCCCAACAAATGTGACTTTTAATAAGATTATGATAAGAACATCAAATTGTTTTCTTACCCAATTTCATAGCTGGTTTAACAACTTGTTTCCCATTTTCTGGATTGGAAGAGATTGTTTCATCCTCCATATTGACTAAGGAATAAAAGCAGATGTCACCCAGGATAGAAAATACTTGTTAACCTGTTCAGTTACATGAAGCAAGTATCATTGATTAAATTATTATTATTTATTATTAAAGAGGACCTTTCATGTCCGCATATATATGCAGTTTTACATACTGCTAGAAAGCTGACAGCTCGCTGAATTCAGCACACTGCCGGCTTTCCCGTTATATGCCCCGGGGCTGGAGATATCGGCGGTCTTAGTTTAACCGTTCACCGGCAGAAGGGCGTTCTTGACAGTCTAGCTGGGCTGTAAGAAACGTCTCATAGCCCTGTACTGGGGGGGCCTTCCTTACAGCGCAGCTAGACCCTCAGGAACGCCCTTATAGTGAACGGTTAAACTAAGACCCTGGATGTCTCCAGCCCCGGGGCATATAACGGGAAAGCCAGCAGTGCGCTGAATTCATCGTGCTGTCGGCTTTCTAGCGGTATGTAAAACAGCATATACATGAGGACGTGAAAGGTCCTCTTTAAATTCTGTCCCATTCTAAGCTGAAATGTAGCCTGCCCCTTTACTAAATACTATTTTCAGGCCGCCTCTCCTTAACCTTTGAAACCTCACACATTGGAATGATCGGAATGTTTTGTAAATGAAAGGATAAGCTGACTTTTCATTGCAGCAATCATTAACCCATGCCTCACCTTATTGCCACATACAAGGTAACCATGTCCTCCATAGTAAAGTTCCTTTAATGTTGGATTGGGATTGGATAATTTTTTACCTTTACATATGTGACAGTAATTCAGAAAGTTGTGTCTAGCAGCTAGGATATACCTTAAATGGGCTTCGCAGCCCTGACTATTTTTGGGAAGTACCATAGATATGTATGGAGAGAGCCAACTCCTACACTCACACAAATCTTAAAAACGCTGTTTATATTTAGAAAAACATTTAACTTTTAATTGTCTATAAATTTAAATATGGTTATGTTCATGGGAAAACCTCATGAAGGCCCCACGTAGTGAATCGCAGCTTAAAAAAAGAGGCGGAAAAAAAAGCAGCAAAAATGAGTCTTTGCTTTGTTTTTCTCTGGTTTTATTCTTCCCCTATTCAGTATTTACTCATGATTCTGCAGGTACTATTAACATGCTGCGACTTTCAAAAACACAAATTTTTTTAAAATGACATTTTTCCGCTGCTTTTTCTCTGCAGTGTGTGAATGAGGTGCTTTGCAGGTACTGTAAAACACAACTTTTTTTTTTTTTGCTGGGTTTCCGCAGTGGCCAAAAACACTGTGTGGGGCCTTAGACTTTATTAAATTGTTTCATTGTCCACAGTCACATTACACTATTACTATATATATTTTTCCTTTATTTGTTCTATAATTCATTTCTGTGAATGTCACATACGAGTAACCATCATTATGCAGAATATAATAGACAATAGATTTTTTGCATACCATTGTTATTATTGGATGACAGCCGCCTTACATCCCTGGTGGTAATAGCTGAGTCTTCTGTATGAGCGAGATGTTACAATGTAAATAAAAAGAACAAGATTAATATCTGTTTTCCTGTATATTTACAATGGAGAAAATTATTATGAGGCTTGACCTAAAGCATTGGTATTCAGCAATTCAGTTGGTAGAGAGATATTAAACAGACGGATAGATAGATAAATAGACAGAGATAGACTGAGTGATATGCTTCTTATTGACAATGTACAGGTGCATCTCAATAAATTAGAATATCTTTGAAATGTTCATTCATTTCAGTAATTCAGTAATACAATACATAATCAGCGTCTTCCATGATTGTGTGTCCTACTGAACCAGACTGAGGGACCATTTAAAGGCTTAGGAAACCTTGGCAGGTGACACACTGAATTTACAATACTGAACTTTTTTACAATATTCTAATTTTCTGGTTTCACTGCTTTGAAAACAACAGCATGACAACTGTTCAAAAAACTGCTGTCACACAACTTGTGAATAAGGCCTTAGGGCAGACCATAGCTGGCCTGAGTTCATTTTTGAGGCCTAGATCAAGGAGTGGTGAGTCTGTTTAATGGAGAATCCCATCTGATGGCATCATCTTATTTCAGAATAATGGGACCCATAAGGGGTTCATGGTTTTAAAATGAAACCGGAGGAGGAAAAAGTACAGGACTTTTTCCTCCACCTATTTTCAGCAGACTCTGCAGTCTCCAACGGATGTGAATCTAGCCTTACTGCTTGCAGAGAGCTGTTGTGTCTTTTCCATCTGTTTTTGCAGTCAGAGAAGCGTGCACCTGAACATTTACTTCTCTTCTTTGGATGTGCTGAATAACTTTGATTTTTAGATAGATGCGATAGATAGATAGATAGATAGATAGATAGATAGATAGATAGATAGATAGAAAAAAAGTGGTCAGACTATAAGAAACACTTATAATTAAGCCTGTAAAACTCCAAACTGGGCAGTTACTCATTGGTTCAGTCCACAAACTGTCTACTACTATTATATGTGATTGTAATGATATGACTATAAATACTTCTTACCTAGATCTCCTCGCTGTCCCTCAAACTTTGATTCATTGTTATTTTTTTTAAGGCCTGGATATGAATAAGAGACAAATATCAATAGAGATTTACAAGATGGATGATGACAGGTACAGTACATACATATACAGCATTATATTGTACGTAAGATAGAATTTTCTTTATATCTAAGACCTTCTCACAGTCATGCATACAATCTATAGATGTCCATACAATCTAATGTGTATGGGGGTGGCTATCATGGTGTATTTGACCCAATTCTTCCTTCCCCAGGATGATAATCCCTCTGACAAAGGTATCTATCAGCAGTATGTTATGGAGTGTGAGCAGAAACTAGAGTATTCAAAGGAAACCCATACCAGCTAGGGGACAACATATAAACTCTATGCAAATCTTCTGTGGTCGGATTCTAACTTAGGATCCAGTCCTATTACTTGGCAAAATACATGTCTGTAGTGTTTTATTGCTTTATTGACATTGGAGTTACTATCTGCATCTAGGCGAAGAAGATTCATCTGCAGGTGCCTCAACCACACACCTGTAGCCTAAAAATAACACTCACAAGTTATATATAGCTACTTGTAAGAGTAGACTAACAAATCATTGCCATTGCTATAGTCACAAGATGCACAGAAATTTCTGGAGACATAGATAAACTAGAGTGTATCCTATTCCACCATATAGAAAAGGTTCAAAAAAGTCAGTGATGCAGATTTACCATTGAAAATGCAGCAGAATTCTGGTGCACCAGATTTATCATTCAGTACCAGCCACTGTGATAAATCTGGCACATTGTGCAATGGTCTAGTCTAAGCAGGGATATTGCTGAAAATTAACAATGCCCCAATTTGTCTTTCAAAATGTTACCATACAGCTAGAAACGAAATGAATGAGACTCGTAGAAATCATGTCTTCAAAGTCATATATGGTGGGCATTAAGTCATTGATCAGACCACCCCCATGACTGTTTCTAAGCATAGAAAGCGCAAAGACAAATTCTGCTAATCTGTCCCCACAATGTTATATATCAATATGCTCAGCTCTTCCTGCTCTATAACATTTCTGCCTTCAGAATAGACTATATTTTCATGGCTACAGGTTTCCTTTATGTTAATTACTGAAAACCAGCTTTAAATATAGCATTTCCTAAGGTTGATGATCACACAATGAAATGCAAAGGAATTCCTTGCTATTTCTGTAAGGATGCTACAAGCTGACATTTTCATAAAAGAAGCCTATATACTACCTATAGGCTAGCAGGGGGCTGCAGAAATTTAGCATTGCCTCAGCCCTGCTTACATAGTTACATAGTTAAGAAGGTTAAATAAAGATGGAGGTCCATCAAATTCAGCCTATACCGGCCTAGGCCATTGATCCAGAGGAAGGCAAAACCGCGTACAAGGCAAGTATATTAGCATTGCCTCAGCTGACCTGCTTACATAGTTACATAGTTAAGAAGGTTGAATTAAGATGCAGGTCCATCAAATTCGACTGATACCCTAGGTCGTTGATCCAGAGGAAGGTGAAACCACCTACAAGGCAAACATCATATTAAGGGAATAAATCCCTGGATCAACAACTCATCTCCAAAAATCTAGTTCCTATAATTTATGTTCTTCTGAATGTTCCCAGAATGCTAACACTATATAAGACACTGATGTGAGTGAATGCGCTGTAGTATTGAACCAATTAAACTACAATGTACAACAAGAACTACTTACACAGGTAGTACACACACAAGTAGAATGGGAGTAGAGGAAAGCAGAGGATCCCCAGCAATATCCTTTGCCACTGACTGAGTCGGTGGTGCAGTGCCATGATGCATTTCAGCTGGCGTGATATTGTGTATGTCCTTGTTGTTTGCAGTGTTACTGACTGCATGAACTTTACACTGCAAATGTGTATAAAGCCTCGCAGATACCAGATCTATATGACGCACTGTCAACACGATCCCTCTGAACGTGAGTTTGGGTGTGCTCATATGACCTTTGACTAAACACCTTATTTCCTCTACTGCATTGCCTAACATAGTAGAAACTGATAATACATACGTACAAAACTTTAGCTGAAAAAGTAAGTTCTCCTTCCAGAAAGGTCTGCAAATAATGTTTCTGTTCTTAGAAAAAGCCCAAATAACTTTGTCTGTAGAATTGTTCTACTAACCTTCACCCATGAACTGCTAGTAGTAAATAGGAAAAGGAATTTACTACTGTAAGGCTGCAGCATACCTACCGACGAAGATTGCCAACTATTGTTGAGGGCTTTTTTTAACACAACCATGTGAAGTTAATGCCATACATTTCTTACCACTTACAGTACTTGTTATTGTAGATATAAAAATGTCTATATCATTGTAAAACAAGATTTGGTCCAACAATAAAAATGACTAATGTGAGTTCACTCCATTAGATCCCAGAAAAGTAAAGAGCTTTTTTAAAAAAAATCTTATTACATATTAAAGCAGATTTGTAATTGTTATCAGTTATACAGTATGTTTAGTAGACTTTTGCTTTAAGGGTTTTTCCCGGATCAGGATATTGATGATCCATCTTAAAGATCATTTCGGTGGGGTCCAACTCTCAGGAGCTGCTGCACTTATGTAGCCTCTTAGGGTATGTTCACATGGCAGAAAATGGAGAAATTTGCTTCATTTTCTGTCACTGTATTCGGCCAGCAGTATTGCTGCAGGGCATCAGCATTCCATCGCAGCTTTCCTCTGCTGATTAGGTCTGGATAAATGGGCCAAATTGGCAGGGAATCCCGATCCGAGGAATCCGTGGCTGAATCAGCTGCGGAAAGGGCTGGCGTTAGGGGGGGGCAAACTGGGCAACTGCCCAGAGCCCTGTCCCCAAAGGGGCCCCCGGGATCCGGAGCCTGATTACTCGGGATCCCGGAGTCAGGACGGCCATATTAATAACAGAAAGGGACCCAGCATCATGTGCCCCAGGGTCCCTTTCAGATGTGAGTAAAAATAACAAACATTTTTACTCACCTGTCCTTGGCTTGGCGTTCGACGTCATCTTCCGGCGTTCCGGACATCACCGCTGAGGCCTGGCTACAGCGGTCAAGTGGGGCGTGCTGACAGCCTGCCTCACGTAATCGCTGAGGCCCATCATCATCATCACCGCCGGCCCGCAGAGAAGAGGAAGCGGTCGCCGGCGGTGATAGCGGAGCAGCGCGAGGAGGCCCAGCAGAGGTAAGACAAGGTAAGTATAACTGTTTGTTATTTTCCCTTATCTCTTCTGGGCCTTCGATTATTAGACTCTGGGGTCTGAAGAGAGGGGCCCCCCAGTATAATGCTACAAAGTGGCCCCACAGTGTATATCATGCTCTCCAGAGGGCCCCCTCCCCAGTATAATGCTCCACAGTGGCCCCACACAGTATAATATGCTATCTAGAGGGGCCCCCCAGTATAATGTTCCACAGTGGCCCAAAACAGTATAATATGCACTCCAGAGCCCCCCCCCCCAGTATAATACTCCATGGTGGCCCCACACGGTATAATATCCTCTCCAGAGGGGACCCCAGTGTATGGGAGGGGCAGCTAGGGAGAGCATATTATACTGTTTTGGGCCACTGTGGAGCATTATACTGGGGTAACCTCTCTGGGCAGTATATTATACTGTGTGGAGGCCATTCTGGAGTATGCTATACTGAGTGGGGTCACTGTGGAGCATTATTTTGGGGGGCCATCAGCAGAGCATATTATATTGTGTGGCGCCACTGTGGGGCATTTTGCGGGGGGAACTAAGGAACATTATACTAGGGAGCCCTCTGGGGAGCATATTACACTGCGTGGGGCCTACTGTGGAACATTATACTGGGGGATGCTCTGGGAAGCATAATATATTGCGTGGGGCCACTGTGGAGCAAAATACTGGGGGGAGGCACTGTGGAGCATTATACTAGTGGGGGCCCTCTGGAGAGCATATTATACTATGGGACACTGTGGAGCTTTATACTGGGGGGAAGGGGCAGTGTGGGGAGCCGGTTATACTGTGTGGGGCCACTGTGGAGTGTATTATATTGTGTGGGGCTTTTCAGGAGCATGTTATACTCTGTGGGGACATTGTAGAGCATTATACTGGGGGGACCACTGTGGAGCATTATACTGGGGGAACCCCTCTGGGTAGTATATCATACTGTGTGGAGGCCATTGTGGAGCATGTTATACTATGTTAGACCACTGTGGAGCATTATACTGGGGGGCACTGTGAGGTGCATATTATACTGTATGGAGCATATTATATTGTGTGGGGCTGCTGGGGAGAATGTTGCACTATCTGGGACCACTAAGGGGTAGTATACTTTGTGGGCCACTGTGGAGTATTATACTGTGTGGAGCCTTATATACCATGTGGGGCCACTATGGGGGGCTCAGGGGAGCATTTTATACTGTGTGGGGCCACTGTGGAGCATTATATACCATGTGGGGAAACTGTGGAGGGCTCAGGGGAGTATTGTATACTGTGGAGAACTATATACCATGTGGAGCATTATACTGGTGGGGGGTGCTCACAATTCCTGCTGGCAGCCCTGTGTGCTATGTCTGCATCACAGCTCCCTCACTATAATCTTGCACATACGTGTAATGCTCCATGGCCATGTCATTCCCCATACAGTACTGTGCATGAACTGGCCATGGAGTTATTGGGACCTGCACAGTACTATAGGGGCTGACTATACTGGGAACATACTCAGTAACACCGGATAGTCAGCACATATGTAAGACTTCAGTGAAGGAGCCGTGGTGTAGGTTATTAGCAGGAAGCTGTTGGGTGGGGCCCCAGAATAAGTTCCTCTGGTGGGCCTAAGGCCCTTCAGTCTGACACTGTATAACGGAGAACTATTATATATAGGGGTGGGTTACTATATATAATTGGGAAACTTAAATATGAGGGGGCTATTAAAAGGGGGAGCTATTATTTATAAGATGGGCTATTATTTATAAGGGGGGAACTATTATATATAAGGCATCTATTATAAGGGGGAGCTATTATTTATAAGGGGGGAACTGTTTATAAGGGGGGTATAATTGTTAAGTGGGCTGATTTATAAAGGGGGCTATTAGTGATAATGGGGACTATTATTTATAAGGGTAACTATTATTTATGAGGGGGCTATTATTTATAAGGGAGCAGTATTATTTTTACGGGGTGTCTGTTACTGATAAGGGGGATATTACTGATACAGGGCACTATTTATCATTTATAAGGGAGCTATTACTGATAAAGGTGTAATATTATTTATAAGCAGGGACTATTATTTATAAGGAGGCGCTATAGTAACTGATGACTGGGTGCAAAAATCTATTAGGTGGTACAAAGGTGCTCATTTGAATTGTGTGTGGTAAAATGGGGCTTATTACTTTTTTGTTGGCAGAAAGGAGGCGTTATTATAGGGGTTGCCACTGGAAGACGATTGCTGCTGTTGTTTGCATATCAGCATTTGGGGCCCCGCTTTTAATTTTGCCCAGGGCCCCACTTTGTCTAAAACCGGCCCTGGCTGCGGAATCCGTGGCAAAATCAAGCAGGATTTTCTCCACATCCTGCCGTGATCTCTACCTCCCATCGAAAACAATGGGAGGCAGATTCGGGGCGATATCTGCCACGGATTCAGGATAGGAATGTGCCCCAAATCTGCGGCAGATCAAGCAGGACACTTATTATTTCAGCACCCTGCTACAATCTCTGCCTCTCATTCACAACTATGGGAAGCAGAATCAGGGTGGAATCTGTTGCTGATTTTGTGATTTTGAGGCGGAATCTCCCTTACTAAGGACATTTCCCTTACTCTACTGGTGATCTATTATCTGTACATTATTATCAAGTATAATAAAGGCACTTTCAATTCGAACCGAAGGAAAATGAAACTGCAAGGTGAACCTTGTGAAATTTGTTTCTTGAATATTCGCAAGGTTGCCACATATATAGTTAAAAAAAAGCTGTGTTAAAAAAAGATTTTCTTCCTCCCATCCTGGCACTCTGTCTGAACAGACCCCGCAGTATTATAATGATTCAAGGGTGGCAAACCACAAGATTCAAGAAATGAGAAATTCGTAACAATTCCGTCTTGTTACGAACTGGTTCGCTCATCTGTACTATTAACACTTACTATTTGTGTGTGCGCTTGTTTTTCTCCTTGGAGATTTCCATTATCCTGTAGGATTTGTGGGACTTTGTATCGTCAGCTTTTTTAAAATTGTTAATACAATGGTTTAATAGTGTTTGGGAATACTTATTTCAATAAAGTTTTTGTGTGTTTTTTTTTTTAAACTATTTAACCTTCTTAGTAATGGAGTTAAATTCATGGCCAGGTCCTGAGTGGCTGTAAGTTGGTGTTTTTAGGCTGAAAAGGGCTAATAAATAAATATAGATCTTTCCACCTGATAATACTAGCTTGCGGCTGCTGAAAAAAATTACATGGATCATTTTTTTTAGAACCAACCAAGAAAAAAAAAACATCACCTGTGGACTAGTATTATCAGGCTGGGAAGGTCCACAGATATTTGTCCTAGCAAGCCTTAAAATACCAGTCTTTGGCAGTCCAAGAAACGAACCATCAATTTAGATGGTCTGGGTCTTATGTTTATGAGGAAGTGTTAGGCTAAGGCACTTTTTTGAGCCAAAGTCAAGAGTGGATTGAGCAAAAGGGAGAAGTATAAGAGCTTCTTATGGTATATATTTCCCATTCCTTTTGTAGCCATTCTTGGCTTGGGCTTAAAAAAATGCAACAAAATATGCAACAAGAAAAGCTGTGTTTCCGCAACGTGGTGCCTTAGCCTTAGTGTTAACCATCCAAAAGTCTAATACTGAGGTTCTGCCCTAGTAATAGAAAGCTGTCAGTCTGAAAACTTTACTACTAAAACAGTTCAACAGTTAAAAAATGTTTATTGAAATACATACTCCCCATACAACTCTCTTTGACCATTTTATTGAAAGTAAAAAAAATGCTGGTCCAACAAGTCCAAGTCCATTGGAGTCCACAGGATTAGGGAAACATGAAGAAAGAAAAACAAACACATGCACACAGAAAATGGCTAATATTAGGGTTAAAATCAGTTTTTATACCCAGTGAAGACATCTTCCTCCGTCCTCCCATCATGTCGCTTTGCACTTGTGTCCCTGTTAGTCTTCCCCTGTTTGTACGGTTTGCTGTGTTGGACTGGTCCATTAGCATACCAGAGGATCCTCCAATGTGCCCAGGCTCTATCACAATAATGGTCCAGCAGAAACACCCAAATTGGTACTATGGTCTATTTCCTAGGGGTTGTTGGAGGGTGGGCCCACAGAATCATTTTATATGGTTGGGCCCAAAGAACTTCAGTCCGACATTGAATATTTGCTGGATAATTTTGCGGCATTTCAATCATCAAATTTATTCGCCTATAGACAAAATGACATTGTGACAATTTTTGAAAAGTTTTAAAAAAGACCACAAGTGATAAATGTATCTAACACACTCCTGACACCTATGCCACAAACACAATGCCTGACAAAAAAGGAAATTGCAGACTTTGGTGCAATGAGGCCATAAACTGAGCAAATGCATGATAAATGTGTCTAAGCAATAATACATCTCAAATTCAAAACTCATCATTGACTGTAATGTGGAAAAAAAAACATGAAAGTAGATTGTTTTGTGTTTTAAAAATTTTTTTAATACAACCATGTGAAATTATTGCCATACATTTCTTACCACTTACAGTACTTATTATTGTAGATATAAAAATGTCTATATCATTGTAAAACAAGATTTGGTCCAACAATAAAAATGACAAATGTGAGTTCATTCCATTAGATCTCAGAAAAGTAAAGGTTTTTTTTCCTGGATCAGGATATTGATGGTCTATCTTAAGGATCATTTCGGTGGGGTCCAGCCCTCAGGAGCTGCTGCATTTATGTAGGGTATGTTCACATGGCGGAAAATGGAGAAATTACTTTTGATTTTCTGTCACTGTATTCAGCCAGGGCCTAATCGGCAGGGACTCCCAAGCTGCGGACTCCATGGCTAAATCAGCTGCGGAATCCATAGCAAGATTAAGCAGGATTTTTTCCACATCCTGCTGCGATCTCTGCCTCACATCAAAAACAATGGGATTCGGGGTGGAAAGGAATGCGCCCCCAAATCTGTTGCAGATTCCTATGTGTGAACATACTTTGATATGTTTTGCTCGTTGTGTCTACATGCACACTGACTACTTAGTGGTGGTGCATGGTACTGCAGCTTCATCCTTCTCAATTGAATTGTTTGAGCCCTTCAAGTTGCAGCTTGGTGGGAGCCAAGTGTTGAACCCAAACCTATATAACATTCTCAGCCTATCCTATAGGACCTGGTCCCTCTACAGTTCTATTTCAAGGGGTTATCCCCCTTTCTAATAATGATGACCTATCTCTTGTATGAGCCATAAATTTTAGACCTGCAAGGGTCCAACGGCTAGGAGTCCTGCAGATCTGTTGTTCCGAGACAGTATGGCTCCTGGAAATGTTTATATGTCAGGAGCTGCACTGCTCATTCATTGTACAATGTGTAGAGCCAGGTTTAGGTACTGCAGAGGTGAAATATTTAAGTCTAAAGAACAGTGCTGCAGTACCTAAACCCACCACTACAAATTGTATGGCGAGTGAGCACCACAGCTCCTGGCATGTAAACATTATTGGGGGTCATGCTGTCCTGAAACAGCTGGATCTCCCATAGATCTAAAACTCATGGCTTTTCCTAAAGATAGGCCATTAATATTAGAAAAGTGGACAACCCATTTAATTCAATTTAAAGCACCTTTTGGTGCTTTTCTTCAACAAAAAAACAGGGTTCTTGGAATTAAATATGGAATATGGAGCATTAAACATGGGTACAATATTTCCATCTGAATAAGGTCTTAGTCTCAATTGGGCTCCAGAAGGCAGGTAATCTATAGGTGTCATAAATCAAGAAGAACTTGACAGAAATTGATGAGACTGATCTGTGTAGACTTGGACAGATTGCAGAGGGGACCTGCTTTGTGTAATTAAACAGTAAGGTAAAATGATAATAAAGTATATGACAGAATTACTGCCAACTTGTACAGTCATGGCCAAAAGTTTTGAGAATGATACAAATATTAATTTTTACAAAGTCTACTGCTTCAGTTTTTCTAATGGCAATTTGCATATACTCCAGAATGTTATAAAGAGTGATCAGCTTAACAGCAATTACTTGCAAAGTCAATATTTGCCTAGAAAATGAACTTTATCCCCCAAAACACATTTCAACATCATTGCAGCCCTGCCTTAAAAGGACCACCTAACATCGTTTCAGTGATTGCTCCATTAACACAGGTGTGGGTGTTGATGAGGACAGGGCTGGAGATCAATCTGTCATGATTAAGTAAGAATGACACCACTGGACACTTTAAAAGGAGGCTGGTGCTTGCCATCATTGTTTCTCTTCTGTTAACCATGGTTATCTCTAAAGAAACACGTGCAATCATCATTGCACTGCACAAAAATGGCCTAACTGGGAGAGTATTGCAGCTAGAAAGATTGCACCTCAGTCAACAATCTATCGCATCATCAAGAACTTCAAGGAGAGAGGTTCCATTGGTGCCAAAAAGGCTCCAGGGCGCCCAAGAAAGACCAGCAAGCGGCAGGACCATCTCTTAAAAGTGTTTCAGCTGCGGGATCGGGCTACCAGCAGTGCAGAGCTTGCTGAGGAATGGCAGCAGGCAGGTGTGAGTGCATCTGCACGCACTGTGAGGCGGAGACTCTTGGAGCAAGGCCTGGTCTCAAGGAGGGCAGCAAAGAAGACACTTCTCTCCAGAAAAAACATCAGGGACTGACTGATATTCTGCAAAAGGTACAGGGAGTGGACTGCTGAGGACTGGGGTAAAGTCATTTTCTCTGATGAATCCCCTTTTCGATTGTTTGGAACATCTGGAAAACAGCTTATTCGGAGAAGAAGAGGTGAGCGCTACCACCAGTCTTGTCTCATGCCAACTGTAAAGCATCCTGAAACCATTCATGTGTGGGGTTGCTTCTCAGCCAAGGGAATCGGCTCTCTCACAGTCTTGCCTAAAAACACAGCCATGAATAAAGAATGGTACCAGAATGTCCTCCAAGAGCAACTTCTCCCAACCGTCCAAGAGCAGTTTGGCGCTCAACAATGCCTTTTCCAGCATGATGGAGCACCTTGCCATAAAGCAAAGGTGATAACTAAATGGCTCAGGGAACAAAACATAGAGATTTTGGGTCCATGGCCTGGAAACTCCCCAGATCTTAATCCCATTGAGAACTTGTGGTCAATCATCAAGAGACGGGTGGACAAACAAAAACCAACAAATTCAGACAAAATTAAAGCATTGATTCTGCAAGAATGGACTGCTATCAGTCAGGATTTGGTCCAGAAGTTGATTGAGAGCATGCCAGGGAGAATTGCAGAGGTCCTGAAGAAGAAGGGTCAACACTGCAAATATTGACTTGCTGCATTAACTCATTCTAACTGTCAATATAAGCTTCTGTTACTCATAATATGAATGCAATTATATTTCTGTATGTGATAAAAACATCTGACAAACACACATAAAAACCAGAGGGCAGCAGATCATGTGAAAATATAATATTTGTGTCATTCTCAAAACTTTTGGCCATGACTGTACACTTTACCTAAAACTGGAGAAATTGCAGCCACTAAATATCTAATAATCTCCTATGGTATATTTCAAGATGTAGTGTGAAGTGTTTGGTTTCTTAATGTACCTGATTAAGATAAAGAGCTCCTTAACACCCTGTGTGCTGCAGGTTCCTTCCCAGTAACCGTTGTCAGCTAGAGTCAACGGAACTGAGTTTTTTCTTTCAGCAAAAACTGCAGTCACTCCAGTAATTTTAAGTCTGAAGGATACATTACTGTTCTTAGGTAAAACGCCTTTTAGAGGAGAAACTAGCTCAAAGTGTTCCTCCCATGCACCGTATGTTAAAGGAAATATAGGCCACTTCACACTGGTGTTGGTACAAATAATGAGATAGTTACATAGATACGATAAACTAGTACTGTCTACTTGTTTAAAATAAAAATTCAAGACATATGTTCCTGAACTCGGGAGATGGACCTTAATCTCCACATTGTCTTCCTTTTGTGTTTGGAAAATGTGATTATACTTCATTTCTTTTGTCAGTTTTACATCATCAGAGTCTAAAGTGCAGAAAATTTTGATGTCCTTATTTAAAGCAAAACTGATCGTACAAGTTCCATCATCGGTATAAATTACTGGGTCAGGGTGAGAGGGATTACATAATCCATGTTTTTGTGATCTCCAGCTTGGTCCAACAGGATTCGTAAGACATTTGGGTATGATCATACTGGTATCAACAGAACTGCAGTCTATTCTGTAATCCATAATAAACTTTAATCCCTCATCAGAGTCTTCTCTACCAGCATAAATTGAGAGAATGTGTTGGCCAGTTTTTGTGGGATAAACATCAAGATTCATTCCATTTTCCCTCAACCTCAACAAGCCAGGTTTCTCTAAATCATTGAGTGAAAAGCTGAATTTCATGTTACAGCTGCTTTCAATGGCAATGGATGCTTTTCCTTTCACTGAAATAAAAATAATACATGTTTTAAATGAAAAATTAAAGGTAAAGTTAAAGGTAAAAATAAATAAAAGCTAAACTGTAATTCTATATGTTTTGCATATTCTCTCTAAGGCTAAAGCCCCACGTTGTAAAAACGCAGCTTTTTTTGCTGCAGATTTTGTTGCGTTTTTTTTAGCCAAAACCAGGAGTGGATTGAGCAGAAGGGAGAAGTATGAGAGCTTCCTATTTATTTCCCATTCATTTTGTAGACATTCTCAGCTCAAAAAAACGCAACAAAATCTACAACAAAAAAAGCTGCGTTTCCGCAATGTGGGCCCTCAGCCTAAATGTGTTTTTTCTTCTGGTTAGGCAAAAAGCTTTTATTGTAACATCTAAGGGCCAAGTCTTTCTTGTCTGTTCCCTTACGTCCTACAGCAGTACAATATGGGGTATTCCTGCCCGTGTGCTGGTAGGACAGGCGGAACTTTTAATTAACATAATTTATGCATGACTACACTACCCTATAAGAGGGCAAAGAGACCTCCCCCATCTGTGTTTTTTTATGTCCTGTGTGGTAGAACAGGTGAAGGGAGGTCTTTTGTCCTCCCATATTTTGTTTTTTCCCCAAAAGTTTAGTTACTTCCTTTGGGGAGTCATCTTTACACCTCTCTTCTCTTCTTTCTTCCACTGGACGCTTCTGTGGAAAAGAAGGGTTTTTTTTTTTATTTAGGCAGTTTTTTTGTGCTAGCCAAGCTTTCAACCTTCGCTCTGAAAAGGTTGATTTCAGAAGTTCATGCAGCTGTTGTTGCATGCTGCATATTCTAAGACCTGTAATGCAGGCTACTGGTGGAGCATTGCCGTTTCACTTACCTTTTGTGCCTAGCCAAGCTTGTAACCTTTGCTTTGAAAAAGTTTATTTCAGTAGTACATGCAGCGGTGGTCACATGCTGCATATTCTAAGATCTGTAGTGCAGGCCACTTGTGCGGCCTTGATGTGGGGCATTACCGTTTCACTTACCTTACAAGCTCCACAGCTGCCAGTCACTTTCATCCTCCGGAGCCTTTGTTTGTGTTCCGGTTTTCCGGGGACTGAATTCTCGGTCGGACTTTTTGAGGCTTAGTTTTTCCTCCTTTTTGCAAGTTTATATTTGCTGAGCTTCTTTTCTGGCATCAGTCTGTATATTTTTAGCTTAATTCTCTATACAAGGAATTAAGCTTTGCAAAATTTGCAGGGGGAGGGATTTTTGTGAGCACTACTTGCTCATTCCTCCTCCCCTCCTATAGAAGCCTTCATCTCAATGCAGGAGATGGCTTGTCTCTTAGTAAGGAAGGCCTCAGTACTCCACTAGGATTACAGCTCTTGCTGCTGCAGCCTGGTGGCTCAGTGGTTAGCACTGCAGCCTTGCAGTACTAGAGTTCTGGGTTCAAATCCTGCCAGGAATTTGAAATAAAAAAATAAATCTAGTGAAGCTATTGAAGTTTTCCAGGTAATTGACAAAACACTTTCATCTGATGATACCTTGGAGGATTCCAGCAGACCTCTCTTTCCTCCTGAGAAGATAAATAGGCTGCTGAAGTCCATCTGGTCAAGGGATGTTGACAGGGAAGCCTCCTGTTCCACCTCTAGGGGGCCTAGGGCCTTCCAAATCGACAAGTCACTGGAAAAACTCATGCTTGAGGAATGGAAACATCCGGAAAAGAGCTCCCATATATTCCAGAAGATTTAGAAGCTTGTTCTCTATAACGAAGGCTCAGCGGGATCGGTGGGGGCCTCCCCCCTAAAGTGGCCAAGTTGTCCTGTCGTACGGTGGTCCCAGTGGATGATGGTTCTAACCTCCAGGACCCTGTGG
The DNA here is from genome assembly GCA_947044405.1 of Leptodactylus fallax. NCBI lineage: Eukaryota > Metazoa > Chordata > Amphibia > Anura > Leptodactylidae > Leptodactylus > Leptodactylus fallax. The sequence continues at coordinate 2,013,751 of CAMRHE010000249.1, forward strand.
ATACACGCATAGAGAGTACCTTTAGGAAGGTTTATTCTCTGGCCTCCGGTCAGACTTCCGTGGCTATTGCCTCTAATGTAGTCTCAAGCAAATTCCATGTTGACATTGAATCTGGAGTCTCCAGAGACGATGTCCTAGCTTTTTTTTAGTTCGGTTTCCTTGTCGGTAGATTATTTAGCCAAAGCCTCCCAACATCATTTAAGGCTGGCGGCCAAATCTTTGGCCCTTTCTATGGCAGCTATAACGCCGCTATGGTTAAAACCCTGGAGAGCAAATAATGCCTCCAAGTTCAACCTTTGTTCTTTACCCTTTGAGCCGGGTAAGCTTTTGGCAGAGGCCTGTATGAGATTATGGAAGACCTTGGCGTTAAAAAGGGTAAGACTCTGCCTCCGGCCTTTAGCGGCAGATCAAGACCTTCCGGCCGGGGTAGAGGTTACCAGCCACAACCCAAACCTCAGTTCAAGAGACGTCCAGATATCAGCCTAGGGGTTCTGGACGAAGGTTCCCCAAGGATGAGGACAAAAAGAAGCCTAGCTTTTTACATCGGCTGCCTTCTTCCTGTGGCCGAGACTCCTGTCGGAGGTCAGCTTTCTCACTTTTACACTGTTTGGCAGGAAAAAATTCAAGACCCTTGGGTCTTGCAGATTGTTCAGTGAGGTTATGTGATCAAACTTCTTCAGCCGCCTCAGGATCGATTCATCATAACCCGCTCCCTTCCGGCAGTTCAGTAGGATATATTGGAGTGCTCCATTTACGATTAAATCTGTAAGGGGGCTTAGGAAGAGGTCCCCCCTTTGGAAGAAGGATTCGGCGTCTACTCCCCAGTTTTTCTGGTGCCAAAACCATCAGGCAGCTGGAGAATGATTATAGACTTAAGATATCTGAATCGCTTCATAAAGAAAATACATTTTCGTATGGAGACCGTAAAATCCGTTACATCCTTTCTTCAACAGGGCAAAGTTTTTCGTCACCTTAGATCTAAAAGGATGCCTATCTGCATGTCCCAATATATCCTCTGCACAGGAAGCATCTTCAGTTCGCAGCTCTGCCCTTTGGCATCACTTCAGCTCCTCATACATTCACCAAAGTTGTGACTCCTATAGCCGCCTCTCTCAGGCTTCAGGGCCTTTTTATAGTGTCATACCTGGATGACTGGCTAATAAAAGCCCAGTCAGAATCTGTTCTGCTCCAGCAGTTACTGATAGCCGTTCCCTTCTCCAGAGCTTGGGTTGGCTAATTAATTGGGAGAAGTCAGAAGTAGTTCCCTCTACCCGCAGGAAGTTCCTGGGGTATCTGTTGGACTCAGACTGCATGGAGATTTCCTTAACACCTGCAAGGAAGGAAAGATTGATCAAAGCGGTCTGCTTTCTCTTCAAGACACGTCTGGTATCCATCAGAACATCCATGAGAGTCCTAGGCCTGATGTCGTCCTCAGCCATTGCAGTCCCTTGGGCTTTATGGCATTTGCGTCCTCTCCAGATGGAAATACTAAAAGTCTGGAACCGTACTCCTTTCGGTCTTGACAAGAAGATCAAACTTTCTTCCAGTACCCGTCTTTCCGTCAGATGGTGAATACTCCTGAAAGATGGAATGTCCACAGTCCATCCTCGTTGGACCCTCTTGACTACCAATACATCCCTCTCGGGATGGGGAGCCCACCTGTATGAGAAGACCATACAAGGAGTTTGGAGTAGTCTAGAAGAAAAAAACATCTTCCAATTGGAAGGAGCTCAGAGTCGTGTACCTGGCACTACATTTTTTTCCTCTCCTCTGAGGGAGAGCGGTCAAGGTTCGGTCAGACAGCATGATGACCGTAATGTACCTGAACAGACAGGGAGGCACATGATCATTGTCTCTCCTCAGAGAGACCGATCTGATTTTTACCAGGGCAGAAAAAAAATCTGACCCACTTATCCGCAGTTCGCATCAAAGGTTCCCTGAACATAGTAGCGGATCAGTTGAGTCGGGGTCTTGTTGTATCAGGAGAATGGTCTCTCAATCCAGATGTATTCCATCAGATTACCCTGAAGTGGGGTCTCCCAGAAGTAGACCTCATGGTGACCAGACTGAACGCCAATGTAGAGACGTTCTGCTCACTGTATCAGGAGGACTATGCCTTGGCAGTGGATGCCCTGTCCATCCCTTGGAGGTTCAGGCTGGCATATATCTTCCCTCCACTTTCCATGATACCAAAAGTATTGATGAAAGTCAGACAGGACCAAGTCTCTGTGATAGCCATCATACCATTCTGGCCAAAAAGGACTTGGTTTGCCCAGCTCATGTACATAAGTCGAGGGACATATTGGAGGCTTCCCCCCACCCAGAACCTGGTTTCCCAAGGAACTCAGAAGCACCAGGATCTGAAGAGATTCAACCTGACAGCCTGGAGGTTGACCAGTCCCTACGGAGATTTAGTGGACTGTCAGAAGCCGTCTTGAAAACCCTTTCCTGTGCCAGAACAGAGTCTACCAAGAAAAGCTACCATAGGATAGGTAACATATTCAAGCAGTGGTGCTCCAGAAGAGAAGCTGATAGTTTAAACCCTACTACGGCAGAAATTCTGGATTTTCTTCAGAGCGGCTTGGATACAGGCCTTTCTCCTGCTACTCTGAGGGTACAGGTTTCAGCCTTATCCGCCTGTTTAGGCAGATGTTTGTCCCAAGATTCCCTTATTGTTGGGTTCCTTAATGGTGCTACCAGACTTAGACCAGTAGTCTCAGCTCCGGTTCCCCAGTGGGATCTCTCGACTGTTCTTTCAGGTCTTTGTGGTCCTCCTTTTGAACCTTTGGAGGATGTAGATCTTAAATTTCTTGTCTTTAAAACCACCTTTCTATTAGCCATCACTTCAGCCAAAAGGGTGAGTATGCTCCCGGCTTTTTCTTCCAAGGAACCTTATATATCGTTTTTTGCGGATAGGGTCCAACTTAGGTTTCTTCTTGGGTTTAACCCTAAGGTGCCTTCCCGTGCCAATATTAACCAATTAGTCTCTTTACCCGTGTTTTTTCCAGCTCCTTCCTCTGAAGAGCAGAAAAAACTTCACACGCTAGTTGTTGGGAGATGTCTCCAGATTTACCTCTTACGTACACGTTCCTTTACAGTAGAACAGCCGAGAATCTCCTGGTCAACATGTATGGTAGAGACAAAGGTCTCAGGGCTTCCAATCCTACCTTGTCTATGTGGATCAAGGAGGCAATCAAAGTCTCTTTTTTTGCTCAGGGGTTAGCTCCACCCGAATTTTGTACAGCCCATTCAACCAGAGCTGTATCAACCTCTTGGACTGAGAACCGGACCTTGCCGCTGGATCAGATCTGTGCAGCTGCTTCTTGGTTGTCTCACCTAACCTTTGTAAAACATTATCGACTAGATGTTCGGAGTTCTGTGGCAACTGCCTTTGGACAGTCAGTCCTAGGTGTTGTAGAGCAGGGAAACCCTCCCTAAGGGAATTACTTGCTATATCCCCATATTGTGCTGCTGTAGGACGTAAGGGAATCGTTGATTATGATGTTAATCTGTTTTCCCTTAGTCATAACAGCAGCACAAGCTTCCCTCCCTAAACTTTTTACTTTATAACTTACACAAGAGGGGAAGGTCCCTTTGCCCTCTTATAGGGTAGCGTAGTCATGCATATTTTATGTTAATTAAAAGTTCTGCCTGTCCTACCAGCACACAGGGGCAGGAATACCACATATTGTGCTGCTGTTAGGACTAAGGGAAAACAGATTAACATCATAATCAACGAATATTGTTCATGAAAGTTCATTAGTCTTTGCCATTTTTTGTCGGCTGCCTTATGATTTCACCACGTTGTGGAATATGTTGGTGCCATATAAATAAAGGTTACTGTATACAATGATAATGCTCTGTTCCTAGGTGATTAGCAGAAACTAGAATTCTTCCCTGCAGAATTACAAAATACAATACAAAAAATAAATATACAACCCCTTCCCACCGCAGCCATGTTTTGAGTTTCGATTTTTTTGTTTTGTATTCCCCTCCTTCCAAAAGCATTAACTTTTTTTTTTATTTTTCTGTTTGAGGGCCTATTTTTTGTGGGACAAACTGTACCTTATACCATTTAATATTCCATATAATTTACTGGGAAGCTGGAAAAAATAAGAATGGGGTGTAATTAAAGAAAAATTGCATTTGCGCCACTTTCGTATGGGTTTGGGTTTGACAGCATTTACTTTGCAGCCAAAATAACATGTTACCTATATTCTGCAGGTTACAATAACAAATTTATATATTTTTGTTATGTTTTAACATCTTTAAAAAGGTGTCTTTTTTATTAAAATTTTTATGGGAGGCCAAATGGTAAAAAACATCAGTTCGGCTCTTTTGATTTTTTTTTTCCCTGCTGTGACATATAGGTAATATTTTTAGTTACAGTTCAGGCATTTCCGGATGCTAGGATACCTAATATGTTTATGCTTTTCTTTATTTATAGATTTTTATTTGTGTTCTAGTGAAAGGAGGGGTGATTTAAATTTTTTTTTTTTTTTCAAAACTGTTCAATTTTTTTATTTTTTTTTTTACTGTTATTTTTAGCCACTCTAGGGCTCTTGAACTCCAGGTGGTCCTACTACTAATACAATGCACTGCAATGATAATGCATTGCATTGCATTGTAAAATTGCTATAGTTCTATTACTGCCTAGAGCAGTCTGTAATAAAACTGATATAATGACAGACCTGGGAGCCTTCAATAGGCTCCCAGCTGTCATGTTAATATATCGCTGCCCCAGATCTTATTCCAGGAGCTGGTGAACCATCCCAAAATGGAGGCACCCATGCAACCCCTGGGAAATTCATCTTTGAACGATGCATTAAAAGGGATAATACCCACGATCAGTGTATCAGTATAATACAGTGGAGACCTGGTGGCTACGGCGGCCGCTCAGCTCCATATTTAAAGACCCGACATCCACCGTACTAATACGGCGGTGGTCAGTAAGGGGTTTAAAGGGTAGTTAGAATTAGAAATCCAATTTCCTGCAAGCACAAGAAAATAGGATTGGGGTACCAAAACTACTTCGTTCCTTTAGGTGTGCTCACATGACCTTTGACTGAGCCCCTTATTTATTCTACTAGACTGCCTTACATAGTAGAAACTGATAATACATACGTGCAATAGTTTAAGCAGAAAAATTAACCTCTCCTTCTGGAAAGATCTGAAAATAATTTCTGTAAATTGCTTTACTATTGTCTTCCGGACGCCGATGAGTTGGAGCAGCATTGGACCCACTGCCCAGGACAGCGGGACATCAACTGTCCCGCTGTCCCAAGGGTGGCCCCCACAACCATTGGGTCTGGTGCAAGTGCGCTTTTGGCCCTACGGTTAAAGGGGCCTTGTCTGTAATGGGCAAAGCACATATTTAAATACTGACATCCGCCGTACTATTACAACAGATGTCGGGAAATGGTTTAATGGGTAGTTAGAATTAGAATTCCAAGGTCCTGCAAGTACACAAGAAAATAGGATAATAATACCAGAACTTCTTACAGGTACAGTAAATTGTATGCGGCACTTGGTTTATGATTGTTTGGTGGCTGCTCAGGATAGGGTCCCAACCCATGATCCAGATAATTAATAAATCCAAGCACTCAATTGTTGAATTGAAGCTTGAATTACCACATTAAGAACTCAGAATTAAATTGTTACTTCAATTCAACAATCGAGTGCTTGGATTTATATCTATTCCTCTTACAGGTGATACTTAGGGATGAGCAAATCAATTTTGAAAGAAACAGACTCAACTTGAAGTTTCCAGTTGTGACCCAAATTTCCCAAAAGTTTTGCAGTTCATCACCCACAAAACACTATTACATTCTGGGGTCTCATCAGACTCCAGAGTATAAGAAGTGGAGGCCAGGGGAGGGCATCTGGCAGTCTCCCACCATCCTCTTCAGGCCTCTTCTAGCCCCTGGCTATCATCACACACCCCAGGGGCTCCGCTGAGGCCTGTGATTGGGCCCAGGAGAGTTGAGGCAATGTGAGTGTTTGTTATTTTTACTCATCTCCCCTGGGTCTCTACTTATTATATTCTGGGGTCTGAAGAGACTAGTCACACGTGACTGCTGAGGCCATTCAGCAGCTTCAGCGAAAGGGATCCATGACGTCACAGATGGTGAGCAGTTTCACTTTGAGAAGATGCTGGATCAGCAGGACCGGACTGCACTGGGAGGACACAGGAGCATTGGGAACAGGTGAGTATGATTTTTTTTTTTCACCTTCCTTCGGCCTATATAAAATTTATCAATTTGCCTGGATAACCTCTTTAAGTCTAGCACTCATAATTCTATAAATCCCAGACTTTAAAAAAAATATATATATCACCAAACCATAGATAGAGACTTTCAACGCTTTATTTCATATTACCAGTTTTAACAACACAGGATTGTGGATGGTGGGACACCATGTTCAGGATGTAATAGTCACATTCAGGACAAACATTCTCCTCATATTGCTCAAGAGATACACATGTTTCCAGCAGCTGACAGTCTGGCTCTTCAGGCAGGTGATCCATGATGAAAATAGCTGGGTGGGTGAGGAAATAAAATTCATTATACCTAGAAGAGATAAGTGGAAGAGATGGCACAGAATACTGTGTATGTTATATATGATATAGTCCACCTTTTATTATATTATTATCATCCAGAGGCTATATTTATTATTCTTAAAAGAAAGATACATTGGGCAAAATGCACCAAAATTCTGTTATAATTTGCACCACATTTATCAAGTGTCCTAGACACTTTTTAGATACTTTTCTGGCTTGACTGAAAAGGGTGTGGCCTAGTGGAAAAGGGCATGGCTTCGCTTGAAAGAGGAGTGGTCTACATTGCGCATCTACTACAAAAATGTGCCAGAAATGCGCCAAGAACTTTTAAGTTATCTAATAGGAGGTGTAAACTTAGACTAGACAGTCGACGGTCTAGGCTAAATTTGCACTGCCTAGCTTTTAGTCAGTATTAGTAAATATGCCCCATTGCCCCACACACCTTATTAGATCATCAATTCTAAAACTGGCATTGTGGCCATGATAAATAGCTCATAGCTAAAGATGTGCCCTCTATTTATTCACACAGACTAAAACCACTAAGACTACTAAATCTGTAAAGATAATCCAACTCACAGAGAACACCTTCCTTATATTCCAAATGTACATTGAAATCCTTTTACAAATAAAGCTCTCTTCCTGTCTTTTCCTCCTGTCAATCACTATCGCCCCCACCAAACCTGTCGATCACAGTTAATACTTTCATCAGTCTCATGAGTTTGCTGCCTCTGGGTGACCTGTGATACGGCCCTGTCTTTCAAGCCGCATATTCAAGCCCTGATTTATTCTTACTGCCTCCACCTCAAATACATCTTAGTCATCCAATTTTTCCTCAACCCTGAGTCTACAAAAATACTTGTGCATGCCTTCGTCATCTCCCACCTAGACTAATGCAATACTTTTTTCTGTGGCTTTCCAGCTAACTCTGTTACACCCCTCCAATCCACCGGTTGGGCAAAAAATAACAAAATACGTCAGGGTACTTGCCTTCCAGATATCCGAATGCCTCTGCTGATCAGATACACCTCCTTTGGAGGTAACCACAAGCTATATGTCTATTGCAGGGAGGTGTCGCATATGCTTTGTGCGCTATACGAATAAGTGATTCTTTTATCCCCTCATTGAGTCTTTAGAGTGATGAATCCTGTCTAAATATTTAAACACCAAGTAGTCAGGCCATAATTACCTCTGAGCTGAGCTTCCATATATATGACACTGCATACACCCGCCATTAACAGCCATGGTCAGTGACAGTATCAATTGCAGTTGTTCAAACACTTAAATGCCATAGTCAATACCAGCATCTTATCCGTTAGATTGCATGGGGAACTGTGTAATAGAACAGCAATAATTGTGAGCAGAGATGGGCGAATTGGCTCGTAATGAACCAGACTCAACCTGAATATTCCAAATTGTTTGTTTTTTAACAAAACTGAACAAATGGTGTTTCGCTTCAGACAAACAAAAATAGCTGCACTATGAGAAAAAGGACATTGCCACGTCTTTAACCAGGAAATACAAAGCATACATGTGTGCAATGACTCAGACACTGTGACGTTGTAGAAACATCTGACAATCTCTCAGAAAATAGAAAGTGGTAGGTGGACCTTACAGTGCTAATGTCATATGTAGTATAAAAAGCTTGTGTATTCATTCACAGCCTTTAGTTGCTATAAATGGAAGACATGCAAATAGATCTGTGATCCATCTCACTGCATCATAGGCTTAGTTAGCAAAGTTCAGAATAGGAATCCCAGCAATAGTTAGAGGACTAGGAGAACTTAGAGAATCAAGCAATTACACAGGGTAGTTTTGTGCTAGAATTCAATAGAAATTTATTATTTTATTTATTTATTTATTTATTATGCTTACTTGTATAGCGCCATCATATTCCACAGCGCTTTACAGATATTGACAGTCACTGTCCCATATAGGGCTCACAATCTACATTCCCTATCAGTATGTCTTTGGAGTGTGGGAGGAAACCGGAGTACCCAGAGGAAACCCACGCAAACACGGGGAGAACATACATCACAGACATAGTGACTAGGTGAATCTGCTTCTTCTGCTGCTTATACAGACAGTTAATTCATTGCCAATAATCTAATTTTGTCTGACATTTGGGCAATAGAGCAATTTTTTTTTTATCTCTAAACATTCTTTAAACATCCTTTATTTACTGACAAGACAATCCTGTTAGTGAAAAATGTTTTGTTCAGGACTTTTTTGGGCAAGAGTTAGCATTTTTTCATTAAATACATACTGCTGTTTTAACAGCAAAGTGCTGATTTTGCCTGTGCCAATATTGAAAAAAAAAACCTTTTGTAATTTCATGATTTTTTTTTTCCACTCTGGTGACTGACTATACACAGTGTGAATGAGTGTTGTTAATCCGAACAAAATATTCATTCACTGCTTAAGTATCTCATAGATTGTAAGCCCTTGTGGGCAGGGCCCTCTATCCCACTGTGCCAATTGGTCACTGTTAGTATTATATTTGTTTTGTATATTTTGCGTACCGTATGTAAACCCTCAAATGTACAGCAGCATGGAATTATAAATAAACAATAATAATAATATTAATAATAATATGCACAAGTGTGCATATACCTGTACATACAATAGTTCAGCCTCCGCTAATGTAAAAAAAAAGAATCTACATTATTTCAGCGATTTTTGGGTAATAATTAAACACTGTCTATGTGTATTAAAAATGACTGGAAAAACAGGGCAGGGAACAGACAAAAGGAGGGGGAGGAGGAAACACTTGTGCAAGTACTGCTAACAATAAGAATGTAGGTGGCAAGAGCACCGCTAGTAGTCACAGGATTGTTGTACTTCCTGAGAATGAAGGTGAAGTTTTTGATTATTTAGCTGGCTCATCTCAGTCACAGGAGGATATTGCATCCGAGAATGATGTGATTTTGAGTCAGGCTTATGTGTGTTACTCCTCCCCTATAACATATAATTTACCGCAGGGCCTTTCTGGACTGTAAAATGTGTCTCATTCAAATTCTTCACTGACACAGATCCCTGGTAGTGATGTGACTGCTGCTGAGCAATATATTTCTCCTAGTCAGAGCAGTCTTCCTCTGCTTTTTGATGCGGTAGATGAGAACAGTCAGCATTGGGTGCAAGCAGAAGAGGAAGACATGATGACTGCTGGTGGTGGAGGTAGTAGTGGCAGGGGGATGTGATACTACTACTACTACTAGTTGCTTTGGTAGGGGAGTTATAGGGACATCTATAAGTGGAAATTCTGAGGGTGCGCTTGGTCATGAAGATGTGTTAGAAAAAAGCGGAGAAAATGATAATGACATTGCCGATGATGATTCTTTTGTGGATAGGACCTGGCAACTGGGTCAGGGAGACAAGGTGACATCAGATGAAGCTGTTGGTGGCAGTTGTGATAGTAATTCCAGTAATTGTGTAGGCCCAACATCCAAAAAGCCTGCCCAGGGCAGATCTAGAGAAACCTTGCAGGGTGGAGGTGGAGGAACTAATGCTGGTAGTAGCAGATATGTTTCCGCTGCTGCTGATGCTGGTGGCAGCAACTACACATGGTCATCTCCTGTGTGGGAATTTTTTTGTACATTGTCCTAAGATGAATCCATAGCCATGTGCAAGATCTGAAAGCAGAAACTTAGTCGTGGCAGTGTAGGAACAAATGTATCTACATACTCACATGAAAAGGCAACATTCTCTTATTTGGAAAAAAAGACTTGACAGTGGAAGGTCAAGGAAAGTGGGAAAGTGAGGAAGGTTGTTCTCATACTCCTCCCTGTTATTTTCCATGTAGGCAGGCCACATATACACCTAGCACATGGTCATCATTATCATCATCACCAACTGTTTTTCCAACTTCTCCTCCTCTTCTACGCCGTCAGTCATTCATAAGGAAATGTGTGGCCACGAGACAACAATATGCGCCCAGTCATCTGGCAGTTGTGCAACTTAACTCGTACCTGGCCAAGCTGCTGGTGGGGCAGATGTTGCTGTACCACTTAGTGAATTCCACTGCGTTTTGCCAACCAATGGTATGCGCTCAACTTGATGGAGGATACCTAGCCGCCATTATTTTTCTAGAAAAGCTGTACCTGCTTTATATCACCATGTGCCAGAGAATGTAAGTTTTGCCTTGGATACGCCAGTCAGGTAAAAAGTGCACTACACAGACGACACGTGGAGCAGCAATTATGAACAAGGACAACACATGGCTTTTACGGTCTACTGGGGCAATGTTTTGAGCATCAGCATCCGCAATCAGAAACACAGCAAGATGGATGGCTCCTCGATTGGACAGTGTTGCAATTAGAATGAATAACACATTGTTCTTGTATGGCGCATGTCCTAAATCTGGTGATTCGCCACTTTATTAACTTGTATAGTGGCTTAAAAGAGGTGCTCATCATGGCCTGAAAAATCTCTGCACATTTCAACCATTCTTATTTTGCAAAAAAAACACCCTGCTAGATTTGTAGCAACAAAACGGTCTGCCTTTGCACCGCCTTACCTGCGAAGTTCCAACATGGAAATCCCCCTTAAATATACTGTAGTGTCTGTGTGAGCAGCAGAAGGCAGTGAACGATTATTGCATGTGCAACGGTGACGCCTCCCCCTAGGGCCTTCTATGTCGCTCGTCCCAGGTATAGGAATGCCGAGTGGTATGTTACGGCCTAGATGAGTCTTATTGTGTGTCACGGTGCTCCTACCTGGATACAGCTAGACCCCAGGCTTTGGCTCCGATGCAATAAATAGTAAGAGCAATTGAGAGATTGAGAAATAACTGGAGTCCAGACCTTGAGATGAAGTTGAACAGTAGCTTTACTTGAATAAACAGTTTTTCAAACAAATTCAGGTTTTGTCTTGGCTCCAGCAGACTTTAGCATATAACTGGTGAGCTGCACTTCTGTCTGTAGTCTGACTCTCAGTTGTGGCAGGGAACATGACTCCTGGCAGCTCCAAGATGGAGTCTCAATCAGTACTCCAACTAGAACTTGACTTACACTAACTGGTTCTAACTGTTCCCCACCCTAGACGCAGAGGAAAAGGAATCCTCTACTATGCTCTAGAGGGGGATCTTTAGTGGAATGGAAGGTTCCGTTCTAAGATAGCTCTACCAGTTTGCTGCCACCTGCTGGTGAACCAGGCACACTACATATAATACAGGTACATAACATAGTGAATGCACATTGGTGGAGGACCTGGAAAAAAATGCATAAGATGGTATTGGGTTAGCAGATAAAGATATCAGCAGGGTGTAGAAGTGGTAACACCACTCTGGGGTGTTACACATGCAGCAGACTACAGGGACAAGAAGCTCTACTGCTTACATGTGACAAGCGTATTATTAGCACCGAGCAGAGGAATGAGTACTGTATGGCAGTGCTCTTAGACCACCACTATAAAGATGAAGTGGGGGATTTTTTTCCCGTGATTTCCAAAGGGAAGAAAAATTAGAATATTATCAGAATAGGCTGTGTACTCAACTTGCCGTAGCATTTAGGGAGAGCAGTGCATCTGCCAGACACAGGTGGCCTCTGCCCTTTCTTAGTCCACCTCACTCAGCCAGCTCTCCACCTCCTCTGCCAGTGCCACAAGTGTCAGGAGAAGTAAAAACAGCAGCAGCCAGGCCCAGTACAATGTCTGGAAGATGACGAACCAGAAATTTTTCAGCTTGTAGGGCCAACTGGAGCCACAACAGGCAACTGAAGCCCACCAGCTACACCAGCAGGTACAGTCGTACCCAGAGTGCACCTATAGTCTAGCAGATAACTCTAACTACATGGAATTCTGGGCCAATAGGTTAAGGCAGTGGAAGGAGCTGGCCCAGTTTACCATGGAAGTTTTATCTTGTCCAGCCTCAAGTGTTAGTGTTCAGTGTTGGCAGTGGTGTTGTAACAGCTAAAATGGCAAAATAGCATGGAAAATTTTTTTAGCAAAATGAATCAGACATGGATCTGTGAGGATTCTTAACCACCTCCGTCTGATGCCTCTGAATAGTGGTGTCACCATCTAACACCACTCAGCCAGAATTGTCCTGCGGCCTGGTCCATCATCGCATTCCATTATACCACATTGTTGGTATAAAAAAAAAAAAAAAAAAAACTAAGCAATTTTGATTTTACATAATTTCACAATCATTTTTGGTGGCTTTTTTAGTCTGAAAAACTTGGTTCAAATCCAAAAATATGTCTCCTAAATAACAATAAGCCTTTAGCACTTACAAGCCTTAAAAAAGCTAGTTTTTCTACAAAATCATTGTTTTTTGCAATATAACTGCCATGCATGTCTAAAAAAAACCAGGGGCACCTTTTAGTAGTGTTTTAAATGTTAAAATGTATAGCAAGTGCCAGTGTGAGATGATGGGACAGCCCCACTACATTGTGAGCATTGTGCCTGTTTCTATATATAAGTCTCCTGTACTGAATGGACTGAAATTCTGTTATATGGCCACAAGAGGTTACTGTTTGTTAAAACCATACTGAAAAAAAGTTTATCTGTTAATGAAGTACCAGGGATACTGTAGTTCAGTGTGTGGTGGCCATCTTGGAGAACAAGACCTGAGACCTTAGAGAAGTAAGACACTGAAAGGAGGAATCCAGCATCATCCACGGCCAGGAGTGCTCCAGAGGATTCGGAGCTTGGGCGGAGTGGAGCTGATGCTACTGGTGACTAGATTCCAGCAAGATGGGAGAAGTTTGCTGCCAAAGACGCCGCTGAGGAAGCAAGTGACAGCTCGTTTCGAAGGTCCCTTCATCTGTCCGGATTTCTCAGTTGATCGTACCGTATAGAGCAGACCCGATGTACAGTATGTTTATCTCTGCTCTCTATGACACCAAACTTTTTCCAATTTTGACAACCATGGAAGACCAACTGTATGACCAGCTTTTGAGATTCTACACTACAACACAACAAAAGGGCCCCCAGTGGATCTACGATCTACCTCCAGAGAAACATGTGAATGCCAAGCCCCAGTTCAGACAAACAGCTAAGCCATATCGAGTAGATGGAGGGATTCTTTACCATGGGGAAAAGGAGGTTCTCACTAAAAGCAGTCTGCCAAATATCCTAAAGGCCTGTCATGACGCTGCCTCTGATCATTTCTCCAAGTGGACTGAAGCTACAGCTGTCCCAGATAAGAGTGCCAAGTCAGTAGCAATATTTTTGTACTCCATTATTTGCCGCCTTGGCTGTATGGACACTCTTAATAGTGACCAGGGACGAAAGTTTGTGAGCTTCATCATCGACAACCTGATGGACCATTTACAAAAAGATAACTGCATTTCATCTGCCTACCACCCACAAACAAATGGCCAGCGGGAACTTGACAATGGAACACTCAAAGAATCTCTTAGTAATCTTGTCAATGACCAAGGAAGGAACTTGGATCAGTTCATCCCTGTTGTTCTATTTGCATCTGTGCATGCCTCAACCAAGTGCACTCCATTTGAGGTCATGTATGGACAGAAGGCCAAGCTTCCTATGGACCTCAATCCCTCAGAAAATGACACTGTGGACCCCATACCCATTTCAGATGATGCCAACCCTGATGTACTAAATACAATGACTACCATTCTTAAAAAGCTATGCCCAACTGTCAGTACCAACATCTACTGTACCCCGGAACAGCAGAAGCGTGCTTTTGATCGCCGACACAACAGCAACAAAAAATTACTGCTGGTATCATTGTTTATAACAAGAATCAGCGCTGTATTCATTGCATGGGTTCAAAGATGGAACCACGCTGGATTGGACCCTACTTAGTTGTGGAAACCTTGACAATAACAATAAGACTGGCAAGATACTGAGCAACACCTATCAAACCAGTAACCTTAAGATTTACCAGGATGAAGAGACTTCTTCACCACCCCAGTCCCATGATGATTGCCCCAGTGAGTCTGCCAAACAGAAACACAAGCAAATTAAGACTTTCAACCCACTACCAAGTTCAGGAAGGAAGTATCTTAGCACCACTCGTGGCCCTATGTTTAGTAATGTTGTACACTATGGCTGCACAAGGGAGCTTGGCCTACCACAGCGTACACAAAACCAAAGGTGATGGGAACTGCTACTTCTGGGCCATCAGCTACATCCTGACAGGAGCAGAGGACAACCATTCCTTTCTCAGAGGGTTGACATATCCTGCAAACTTCAGACTGCAGTCAACAACAGATGTTGTTATCAGTGTTTACCTTTAAATGTTTACATTGTAGCAAAGACTTGCTAATATAGAGGTCACAATACAAGGGACTACTTTTGGGTGATTTGTTATCCCGGATAGTTGTCCCTTGCATTGAGTGATAAGTGACTTATTGGTATTGAGAAATCACTGAGAAAAAAATAAACAAATTTACATACTCACCGCCCAGCATATCCTGGCCCTCCTCTGTATCTCCTCCGCCAGCTGCCATTTCTTGCTTCTCTGACTGCTGCTTTTGAATTTCGTGATGTCTCCTATGCCCGTGGGTCCTCTGGGTCATCTGATCAGTGTATGACACATCATGCGCTGATCAGATGACCCATAAACATTCAGCCGATAATCGCCCCATGTAAAGCCACCATTATAAGTTGAAGTTTCAAGATATTATGAACTTGTATTATATTAAGAACAGTCAAGTTTTTCTGGTTGAAGTAATAAAAGTCTATGTGTTTAGAGTTTTAAGATTTAAACAAAATTTAAACAAAGCTTTATCCCCAATAAAATGTTGAAAAATTAAGTAATTCTTGTGTATATCACTCAATGCTACTGATGGATGTATAATATGGCCTGAGGGGTATGAATTGGCCAAGGCTAATTTATACTCCAGAATATAAATAGGTGCAGGGCCGGCGTTGGGGGGGGGGGGGGAACTGGGGAATTGCCCAGGGCCCCGTCCCCGGCCATATCAATAACATAAAGGGACTTCACCTGTCCTTGGCGTCCAACATCATCTTCTGGTGTTCCGGACATCACCATTGTTCACGTGGGGTGTGCCTCACGTAACCGCTGAGGCCCAATCACAGGTCTCAGCGGTGACATCCAAAACGTGTGACGTCAGCCGCAGAGAAGAGGAAGCCGGCGCCGGCAGGGATAGTGGAGCAGCGCGAGGAAGCCCAGCAGAGGTAAGGCAAGGTAAGTATAACTGTTTGTTATTTTCCCTTACCTCCCCAGGACCTTCGATTATTATACTCTGGGATCTGAAGAGACCCCAGAATATAATATAATAATAGCACTAAGGGAGTCAGGCCTCATTTTTCAAAACTGACATGTGTCACTTTATATGGCAATAACTTTGAGACGTCTTAACTTACACAAGTGATTTTGAGACTGTTTTTTCATGACACATTGTACTTCATGTTAGTGGTAAACACTAATGAATATTTTTGTATTTATTTATAAAAAAAATAGGAAATTTAAAAAATAAATAAATAAAATAAAAATAAATCGCAATTTTCAAAATGTGAAATGCTCTGCTTTTCAGATAGATAGTCATACCACCCAAATACATTAATACATATTATCTACCATATCTCTGCTTTATATCGGCATCATCTTTTAATCGTCCTGTAATTTATTTTGGACGTTAGAAGGCTTACAAGTGTAACAGCGATTTTGCAGAGTTACAAGAAAATTTCCCAAACTAATTTTTTAGTAACCACTTCAGTTCTGAAGGGGTTATAAAGGCCTATATATTAGAAACCTCCATAAATCAGCCCATTTTAAAAACTGCACCCCTCAAATAATTCAAAATAGCATTTGGGAAGTTTGTTAACCCTTTAAGCATTTCACTGGAATTAAAACAATATGGAGGTGAAATTTAGAAATTAAATTTTTTTCCACTAATTCTTTAATTTAACCCTAAAATTAACACATTCACAAAGGGTTAAAGGAGAAAATGCATCTCACAGTTTGTTATGCAATTTCTCCCAAGCACGGAAATACCCAATATGTGGGTGTAAACTGATGTTTGGGTGAATGGCAGCGCATGGAAGGGAAGGAGCAACACTTGGCATCTGAAAAGCAGATTTTGCTGGAATAGCTTTCAGGTGCCATGTCTCATTTGCAGTGCCCCTAGAGTACCAATACAAAGGAAAGCCCCAAAAAGTTACCCCATTTTGGAAACTACACCCCTCACAGAATTCATCAAGGGGTATAGTGAGCATTTTGACCTTACAGCCGTTTCACAGATTTTACTAACACTGGGATGTATAAATGAAAAATTACTAAAATGTCACTTTATCCCCAAAGTTTTCATTTTCACAAGGGGTTAAAGGAGAAAAAGCACCTCACAGTTTGAAAAACAATTGCTCCTGAACACGGCAATACCCCATACGTGGTCATAATCTGCTGTATGGGTACACGGCAGGGCTCAGAATGGAAAGAGCGCTATTTTGCTTTTGGAGGACAGATTTTGCTGGAATAGTTTTCAGGTACCATGTCGCATTTGCAGAGTCCCCAAAGTACCAATACAGTGGAAACCCCCTAAAAAGTGACATTTTGGAAACTACACCCCTCACAGAACATATCAAGGGGTATAGTGGCATTTTGATGCTACAGCTGTTTCACAGATTTTATTGACTTTGGGACATAAAAATGAAAAATTACTTTTTTCCAATAAACCGTCCATTTAGCGTTATATTTTTAATTTTTGCAAGTGGTTAAAGAAGAAAAAACACCCCACAGTTTGTTACACAATTTCTTCTGAACACAGAAATGCCTCATATGTGATTATAATCTGCTGTATGGGAACATGGCAGGGCTCAGAATGGAAAGAGCGCTATTTGGCTTTTGGAGGGCAGATGTGGCTGGAATAGTTTTCAGGTGCCATGTCGCATTTGCAGAGCCCCTAAAGTACCAATACAATGAAAACCTCTCAAAAGTGACCCCATTTTAGAAACTACACCATTCAAGGAATGTATCAAGGGGTATTATCATTTTGAGCCTAAAAATGCTTCCCAAAAATTAATATACAAAGTGAAAATTAAAGTTTTTAAAGAAATATCCAATTTCAGTGTCTAATACGTTGCGGCCACTTCGTGGCATCAGAGACATGAACTCCTAAAACTATTAAGTGGGCTATGGCGGGGACCAAAAAATTAAATATGTGGGTACAAACTGCTGCTTGAGCACATAGCAGGGCTCATAAGGGAAGGAGCACTGTGTTTTTTTAGCTTTTAGACTATAGATTTAGAGGGACTTTCTGGTCGCCATGTTATTTTTGCTGAGCCCTGGAGGTGCCAGTAAATTGGAATTCCCCAAGAAGTGACCCCCATTTTGTAGGGGCAATTTTAGGGTCTCTGCAAATGTGACATGGCGTCCAAAAAACAACAATCTAAATATGCGTTCCAAAAGCACATAGCGCTCCTTCACATTTGCGCCCTGCTGTGTGCCCAAATAGCAGTTTATGCCCACATGTATGACACTGGTGTACCCAGGACAATGTACTTAACAATGCCATATGTGGGTATTAACTACTGTTTGGGCACAGCCGGGCACAGAAGGGAAGGAGCACTATTTTGGTTTTTGGAGCACAGTTTGGTTTTTGGACACCATGCCACTTTTGCAGAGCCCATGAATTGCCAGTAAAGTGGAATCCGCAGACATATCACACCATTTTGGAAACTACACCCTTCAAGGGATTTATCAAGTGGGGTAGCGAGCATTATTAACCCTTAAGTGTTGCATTCTTTTAATTTCCAGAAATGAATGCGCAGCTGATAATGAAAAGTTAAAAATGAAATTTTTCCATAGATACACCATTTCAGTGCCCAATATGTTGTGCCCAGCTTATGTCTGCAGAGACACACACTCAAAAAACTGTTAAGCGGGAATCCCGGGCATCACAGCTTTTGGAGCGTTCATCTCTGATATAAGCCGGGCACAACATATTACGCACTGAAATGACGTATTCCTGGAAAAATTGGCATTTTCACCTTTCACCATCAAGCTTCATATTCATTTATGGATAAGAAATTATAGCAACACTTGGGGGTTAAAAATGCTCACTGTACCCCTGGATAAATTCCTTCAGGGGTGTAGTTTCCAAAATGGGGTGACATGTCAGGGGATTACACTTTACTGGCATTTCAGATCTGCAAAAGTGTCATGGTGTCCAAAAACCAAACCATCCCAAGTCTGTGCTCCAAAAACCAAACTGTGCTCCAAAAACCAAATAGCACTCCTTCCTTTCTGTGCCCAGCTGTGCCCAAACAGCAGTTTATACCCACATATGACATTAAGTATGTTATCCTGGGTACACCAGTGTCATACATGTGGGTATAAACTGCGGTTTGGGCACACAGTAGGGCGCAGAAGGGAAGAAGCGCTATGTGTCTTTTGGAGCGCAGATTCAGATGTTTGGGATCTGGATGCCATGTCATGTTTGCAGAGCCTCTAAAGTACCAATAATGTGGAATCCCTTAGGGAATGACCCCATTTTGAAAACTGCACCGCTCATAGAATTTATCAAGGGGTGTAGTAAGCATTAGTATCCCAGACGTGACTGCACAGCGGATGGGGAAAAGTGAATATGTAAGCTGTGCGGAGTACATTGGGAACACCAAATTCCCTACTATTTCCCCCAGTAGCTCCTATTATTGGGGGGTCACTCTGGGGGTCACTTCTAGTTTATTATCCCTTGTAAGGGCTAAATCTGGGGTGTACCCTAATATACGCTCGCACAGCTTATACATTCCCTTCCTGCCGCAGCCAGTTATGTTCTAATGATTTGGCGATTTTTGTCTTCACATTGTACGAGCTATATTTTCTTTATTTCTCTAGTGATGTAGCCATATGAGGGCTGCTTGTTTGCGGTATGAGATGTATTTTGTAATGATATCATTTTTAGGTGCCTACAATTTATTAAATACATTTTATTAACTCTTTCTTGGTGGATTAAAAAAAAAAACCATCAATTCTGGCACTGCGTTTTATCTTTTAAATTTTTCGCCATGCAGCATACAGTGTAAATAACATGTTACCTTTATTCTGTGGGTCAGTACAATTACGGCGATACCTCATTTATACAGTTTTTTTATGCAATACTAATTTTGCAGAACAAAAACCCATTTGGGGACATAAATCAATTTTTTTGCATCGCCATCTTCTGAGATGCGTAGCATTTTTATTTTGCAGTTTACAGAGTTGGTTTAGGGCTTATTTTTTGTGGGACAATCTGTGCTTTTTATTGGTACTGTTTTGGGGTACATATGACCTTTTGATCACTTTTTATGGAATATTTTGTAAGGTGAGATGGCGAAAAATCATTACTTCTGGCGTTGTTTTTCCGTTTTTTTTTTTCCTGATGTTCAACGTGTACATTAAATATTGCTTCAGTTTTATTGTACAGGTTGTTACGGACGCGGCGATACCAAATATGTATTGTTTTTATTAATTTTTAGGATTATTTTTTATATAATTCATTTTATATAGGAAAAGGGAATTTTGGGAGCTTTATTTAATTATTTTTTTTCACATACTTTATTTTTTTTTCATTTTTTTTTACTTTTTCATGTGTCCCATTAGGACACCTGAGCCAGAGATGCTTTGATCCCTGGCTCAGTACTATAGACTGCAAGACACAAGCATACATGTGTCTTGCAGTCTATACAGGAAGTCAGCGCTATGGAGATGCACAGCCTAACTTCCGGAGGTCTCGGCAGGATCAACCAGGTAGTGGGGTCTCCAGGCAGCCTGGGGTCACTGGCCAGACCCCGGGCTGCAGATTATAGATATCGGCACCCCCCGATCTCTCAGCGGAGGGTGCCGGGAGGGGGGGGGATGGAGGCGGCAAGATGGCGGAACCCCTTGGATGCCATGGTCATGTTTGACCGCGGCATCCAAGGAGTTAAAACCTCCGATCAGAACTCAGTTCCAACAGGAGGTTATGGAGCAGGATGTTAGCTGTCAGTTACAGCTAACACCCGGTTCCGATACCACCCGCTCAGACAGTGAGCGGGCGGCCGGCCTCGGGCGTAGTATTACGCCCTGGTGCGCGAATTACCAAGCACCCAGGACGTAATAGTACGTCCAAGGTCGTTAAGGGGTTAAAAAAGAAGTTACAGGTCTGTGAGAGCCAGACATCTTGCTTGTTTGTAGGTGACCAAATACTTATTTTCCACCATAATTTGCAAATAAATTCTTAAAAAATCAGACAATGTGATTTTCTGGATTTGTTTTCTCATTTTGTCTCTCATAGTTGAGGTCTACCTATGATGTCAATTACAGGCCGGCCTCATCTTTTTAAGTGGGAGAACTTGCACAATTGGTGGCTGACTAAATACTTTTTTTCCCCACTGTATATGTAAGGGGGCTATTATTTATAAGGCAGGAACTATTATATATATATATAAGGGTGGGTTACTATATATAAGGGGGAAACTGTTAAATATGAGGGGGCTATTATAAGGGGGAACTATTATTTATAAGATGGACTATTATTTATAAGGGAGGAACTATTATATATAAGGCATCCATTATAAGGGGGAGCTATTATTTATAAGAGGGGAACTATTTATAAGGGGGGTATAATTGTTAAGTGGGCTTATTTATAAAGGGGGCTATTAGTGATAATGGGGACTATTATTTATAAGGGTAACTATTTTTTATGAGAGGGCTATTATTAATAAAGGAGCAGTATTATTTTTATGACTGTTACTGAAAAGGGCGATATTACTGATACAGGCCACTATTTATAATTTATAAGGGAGCTATTACTGATAAAGGTGTAATATTATTTATAAATCAGGGATTATTATTTATAAGGAGGCGCTATAATAACTGATGATTGGGTCAAAAATCTATTAGGCGGTACAAAGGTTCTCATTTGAATTGTGTGTGGTAAAATGGGGCTTGTTATTACTTTTTTGTTGGCAGAAAGGAGGCGTTATTATAGAGGTTGCCACTGGAAGATTATGGTGTTTGCATATCAGCATTTGGGGCCCCGCTTTTAACTTTGCCCAGGGCCCCACTTTGTCTAAAACCGGCCCTGATATAGGCGTAGGCCATTTTATACCCCGTAGTATAATCTAGTCTAGGCCACTTTAACCCCAGGTATAGGACTGTGGGTATACTCTGGCCTGTTACACCAGGTCAGTAAGAGAACTAAGACCCACTGCACCATCGTAGTGAGTAATCGTGCACGCACCTCACCACTTCTTGGTACCAAGCTACTTGGGACTGAGTTTGGGCCTGTAGTTATATTAGGTTTATGGACTGTCAGGTCACACTTCAGCAGTATCCACTTAATGGATGGCATGCCGTTTTCAAGCGTGTTCAGTAAGAAGCTTCTGAAGAACACTGTTCTGGCTATCTAGCCACTCTTCTTTTCCCCTTCATATTCTCTCTGTTATATGGAAGGGGGAATAGAGTCAGTTCTTGTTAAGATTGTAAGCTGTTGTGGTACGCCAATGCCCCGTACCACACTCCCTTTTCATTGTTCCTGAGTAAAGGGTATTAACAGGTAATAAGTGGCTGCCAGTAGGTAGAATCATAGTACATATTTATATATATTTATCCCCAGTGCACCAGCATAAGTTCCACATATGGTACTGTATTTTTACTAAATTCATATTTTGCATTTGCTAGATTGTGGGAATTACACAATACTTACTCGAATCCGAACTTGTTACTATTTTCAGTAGAATGGCCAGCTCCCCATGTGCTGTCAAGTAGATGCCAGAGCCCTTCCAGGAACACCATGTTCCAAGCATGGTTGGGTTCAGACACTTTTTGTCCAGCTTGGTCTGCTGCCATCTTTGCATAGCCACCGACTGTTACACATGTTACTCCTGCACGGCTACACAAAAAAATTTAAAAATTATAAAACATTCATATCATACTAATAATATGCAATAATTAAGCTACAAGTGTTCAATAATATTTGCCTATGAATAACAGAAGATGGGTTTATATTAGGAATATTCATGGACTGCAGGGGCAGAACATGGGATTCACCAAAGATTGCCATGCATCTTTCAAGCCCTGCATTAGACATATCATAGTATTTCAGTCTTCCCTGGAGTGTTCCTCCAACATAATGTTGTCTACCATAGAACACAATGCTGATGTGTTGCTGGTTTTGAGCAGTTATAAAAATGTTAAAAAATAATTTTTTTGCAAACAGGAAATTCATAGACTTTTGGAAGTGTACATAAACATATTTTCTTCAGAACAGTGGTACGAAATGCTTGATGGTTGCAGAACATACATAGTGGTACAATAAACTTAATGTGTTACACAACACACTTGTGGCACAGTAACTTTCAGAGTAGTTCTTCAATTGGTTGGTACTCCAACAAGTCCAAGATAACCATTTTTCATTCATCTGACATAGCTGCTGTAAGACTTTGGGCAGTATCTCCTTGCCAAACACTACCCGGTACAGGTGAATCTTTGCAGGGTTGCATCAGTCACTGTTTATGGATTTGTACTGAGTCTCTATGCTTCTGCTATACTTTTATATTTCACAGACCACCTGACTATCCATGGCTGAGAGCATGCAACACATATATTATACGATACTTCAGTCTCAAGACTAGTTGCTAAGTCAATTTGACTCCTGGCCCTTAGGTTAGGCCACAAATATTAGATCTGTTGGGTTCTAACAGCCAGGACCTCCACAGATCAGCTAAACATTACTGAGAGTGTTGCTGTTCTGGAACAGCTGATAAGCAAGGGTCCTGGCTGTCAGATCCCTAAGAATTGACTGTCTATACTAAGGACAGTCTTTCTACACTTTCAGTCCATTCATCCATAAGGCTTGAAATATTCAGACGCACGAAGGTGAACTAATATGGACACCACATAATACTCTGGGATATCTTCAGATCTTAAAGTATATGAGGTGGAGGCCCAGGAGAGGTGATAAAAATACAAAAAAACATTCATACTATCCTTCCGTTACCCCTTTTGGGCCTTCTTGCCGCGTCTGGTGCTTTCCTGTGACATCATGCACTCGGGGTCACCGTTGAGGCCTGTGATTGGGCCATCAGTGGTCACAAGTGCATGCCAAGTGTCATGATGTTCAGCGTGCCCATATTATCTCTAAAACCAATCGCAGGCTTCAACGGTGACCCCAGGTGCGTAATATCACAGGAGAATGCCAGACGTCACCAAGGAGGTGGGGAGAGCGCCCCGGACACCATGATGAGGCCCAAAAGAGGTAACGGAAGTATAATTATTAATTTTTTTTTTAAATTTTTTTACACTTACCCTGGGCCTTCACCTATTATACTCTGAGGCCTGAAGAGACCCCAGAGTAGAATAATGTCACTTTCACTGTGACATAACTTTGGCTGTGTTTGCCTTTGAGAGCTAGAAATTTGATAGATATGTTTCTAGTAGCCATGAGAGTATTCTACACTATGTTTAAAGCCAGGGGTCTCAAACTCGCGGCCCACGGGCCAACTGCGACCCTCGGGACAATAGTTTGCGGCCCCCACCTCAATATCAAAGTTTATTGTTAGTGCGGCCCGAGTTTGATACGAATGGCACCAGGGGCGCACTTTCTGGGGGTGGCATTTTTTACTATCTAATGTAAACCAGCCCAGGACAGGCCGCTTTAAAAAAAAAAAAACAACGCTGAGCGGGGCCTGTCCTGGGCTGGCTTACGAGACGTCCGCATCACAGCGCAGGTGCGGTGACCAGATGGAAGGTAACGCTGCAGTTGGGATTGCGGGGTGCAAACAGCACAGACTTGTCACGGTCTCTGGGCACGAGGGCGCAGCGCTGGTGCTGTCCCACGTTACCACCACTGGTACCGGTGATGAGGGGGCTGCACAAATGTTGGTGGTGATTGTTCCCCCGGGGCGCTTCCCCTATACTGTGCCGACTGGTGGTGTTTGGGGCACCCTGATGTTGTCGGTGCAGAGTCAGACACAGAAACGGTTGTAAAGTTGAACTTTTACTTCCATGGGTGTGGAGGCACAAATGCTTAAACAGTTTCTTCAATACAAAACAACGGGGTACGCCTGGTGACACAGCAAAGTCCTGGGGTGCAGGGTAGACTTGATGAAAGGTGTTCCTAGCCCCTTATACTTCAGTGTTACAGCCCTAAGGTGCGTCTGGGCTCCTATTTGGCACATAGGAGGATGCCCACCACCATACTAGCACATAATATTCCCCACTCACGTTATGTGGTCCTGACAGCTCAGAGTTTCGGGGTGCAATAGTCAGGGTGGCAGGATATTCCACAGGTCTGGCCTTGGCCCCTGGATCCTGTGATACTTGCTATGGAGCACGTGTTCCAGAATGTTCTCTCCACAGTCTCATGCTGACAAGATAATGATGCTTGACTTCCTTCAGGGCGATGGCTAGGCAGACAGGGGACAGGATCTTCTGAATAGCTGGAGTATGTCAGCTCTCCAACCTTCCTGGGCCTGTCTAGGACTTGAGGTTCCTGCACTAAACTCACTGCTTTCTTCACAGGACATCACACTTATCTCCTCACCTCCTCCTCCTAACACTCCACACTTCTAACTCCTCACACGCAGGACCTTCCTGCAGGGGTGTTACCATGGGGACCCAGTGATCAGCTGACTCCTCCCCTTTTCCCAGGCGATGTCCTCCCATTGGACATTTGGTTACTATTCAATCCTATGGGATGTGTAATGCATGTGTGAGGCTCACTAGGTGGCGCTGTGTTGTGTGAGACTCAGGACCCCCTGCTATGTCACACAGGCTATGAAGCAACAGGAAATAATACAATGCACAGAGATCACCCTCAGCCCAGCCATAGCCAGCTCTGGGATGCCACATACTCCCCCTCTTTCACTGAGCCGACCTCGGCGACGGGCTGGGGTGAAGGTGAGAAATGTAACATATCGTTAATAAATACGAATAAAGTGCAATTGTCACTAACAATTTAGAAAAATGTAATACTTAGAAACTTGAGGTAAGACCTCCCGGCATAGTCCTGGAATGTCCATGAGAAGTCTGAAGGGTAACGGAGAGATAATTAAACTCAGACTTATGGAACCTTTTGGCGGTACCATCAGACAGTCCATATAGAAACAACAGTAGTGCAAATGGGTCCAGAGGCTCTCTGGCACAAATTTCGTGAGTGTCCATTATCATGAGAGTCTCTCTGAGAAACAATAAACAGTCCTTTCTGTAAGGAAGAGTAGGCACTCTAGCACGAATGTCCATACCGCAATGGGGTAACAGAACTTCCTTGGCTCGATGAGCCAGGCACTATGGCTTGGATTGTTGCATATAAATGTAAATACTATATTACATGGCAAGATATTATATATATACTGTATATACACACAGGAAAAACATTAATGTAATCAGAGCAGGAATAACATATATACAGAAGCAGAGACAGTTAACCTCTTTTACCCAAGGACAGCAATGGCATCACTATAGCGTGTTGGAGGTATGCCTTTTGTGGTACGCTCAGAACGCCTAAGTGGAACGAGATTTGAATCAGGAACAGAGTCACTGAAATCAATTAAATCATCTGTCGAAGGGTTCTCTTGCACTAGAGCAATTGGTGGATAACAGCTAAATGGTAGTAGTTTAGGCGCCCACATAAGCTCAGTTAACGTTGGGGGTCTCTCTTTCGCTTCAGAAGGTGACAAGATCTCTGTACTCGTTGTCTCAGCTGGGGGCACCTCTGTGGGTAGTCCTTCTTTAAGGCAGAGCTTCAGACGGTTTCGGTGTACTACTTGGGGCTGTCTCCCAGGTTTAGAGATCTCATACACATCGGATTCAGGATATGGTATGGAGATGACACTGTATGGTTCTTTCTCCCAGAATGGATCCAATTTCCCATTCCGATGGTTATTCCTTAACCATACACGGTCGCCAACTTTCAGGGGCGCTGCATGGGCTTGATGGTTGTAATCCTCCTGTTGTCTCCTACGAACTTCATCCATGCGCGTTTCAACTATCTCTTTAGCTTCCTCCATATGTCGGCGGTGTTCAACAACCCAGTCTGTTATGGGTAGTGGATTGATGGTGTCAGGGACCTTCACACCAAGGGTTAAGTCTGAAGGAAGTTGACCTTGTCTTCCAAACATTAGATAAAATGGTGCGTATCCTGTAGATGTTTGGGGTGTGTTGTTGTAAATATAGGCCAAGTCCTTGATACGCTCAGGCCACTCAACACCAGGTGTAACTGCGGCTGTTCTTAGCATGCCGATGATCACTTGATTTGCCTTCTCGCACATACCATTCCCTTGAGGGTGATACGCTGTGGTTCGCAACTTCTTGCAGTCTTGGAACTGACACAGCTCACGGAACAATTGTGATTCAAACGCCGATCCACGGTCGGTGAGGATATGCTCAGGACAACCGTAATGGCGGACAAACTCTGCGTAGAAGGTCTCAGCCGTAGTTCTTGCTGTAAGATCTCTGACAGGCACGATGACAAGGAACTTGGAGTAATGATCCACCATCGTCAGAGCGTAGCTGTAGCCAGAACGTGTGGGACCCAACTTCACATGGTCCAGAGCAACAATTTCACACGGCTTTTGAGTCTTAATT
Source organism: Leptodactylus fallax (assembly GCA_947044405.1). Taxonomy (NCBI): domain Eukaryota; kingdom Metazoa; phylum Chordata; class Amphibia; order Anura; family Leptodactylidae; genus Leptodactylus; species Leptodactylus fallax. The sequence goes on from CAMRHE010000249.1 coordinate 2,040,783, forward strand.
GGATGTAGAGGGGCCTTCTGATCTCTTCTACCTTCCTTGGTGATACTACAGGCGGGACACTCTCGGCACCAACTCTCAATGTCACTCCTCATCCCAACCCAATAGAAACGACGACGGATGGTAGCTTCGGTCTTTTGTACCCCGAAGTGACCAGATCTGTCATGATACGCCTCAAGTATCATCTGTGCGTCTCTTCTTGGTACGAGGATCTGATGAAGCCTTTCACCTGTGACAGGATCAAGAGTGTTTCTAAGTAGAAGGCCTCGTTGGACAAACAGGCGCTTCCTCTGTCGCCAAAGGCGTTTTAATTCCACGTCATGAAGACCTCTCTTTACACGGGTTGGTATTCTTCCTGTAAGCAGGAAATCTGACAATTCTCCTAAAACTCTGCTCTCTTCTTGGAACGTTTTCCACAGAGATGGCTCCTGGAGGGATTCGGCAGCTGTTTTCGCCAGAGATTCTCCTTCTACAGGGACACCAATAGCAACCTGTTGGGAAAACTTGTTGTAGAATGGTGGCATCTCCACCTCTTCCCAGATGTCTTCTCGGGGTGGTTCTTCTCCCACAGGCAACCTTGAGAGTGCATCAGCGTTAGCGTTGGACTTGCCACTGCGATACTTGACAGAGAACTTGTAATTCGCGAGTCTTGAGGCCCACCGTTGTTCAAGGGCTCCCAGTCGAGCAGTGTCCAGATGCGCCAACGGATTGTTATCTGTGTACACGGTAAAGGGTGTGGCAGCCAGGTAGTCTTTAAACTTCTCTGTCACGGCCCAGACAAGCGCCAGAAGTTCGAGTTTGAAAGAACTATAGTTCTGGCCGTTCTTCTCCGCACCTCTCAGACTCCTGCTGGCGTAGGCGATGACTCGCTCTTTGTTGTCCTGAACCTGGGACAACACTGCACCCAAACCTTGGTGACTTGCATCTGTGTACAAGCGGAATGGCTGACTGTAGTCGGGATAGGCTAGAATTGGTGGTTGCGTCAGAAGTGCTTTAAGCGCTTGAAAGGCTTCCTCTTGACGCGCTGTCCAGTCTACCGGAAGCTTTCGGTTGTAGTTTTCTCTGGGACAACTGCGCAACAACTCGTTCAGAGGCTCGGCTACTTGGGCGAAGTGTGGTATGAAACGCCGGTAGTAACCTGCGAATCCAAGGAAGCTTCGGACTTCTTTGCCGGTAGTTGGTCTTCGCCAGTTCTGGACTGCAGTGATCTTTTCAGGATCAGGTTGGACGCCTTGTGCGCTCACGACATGCCCAAGGTAGTGAACTTGGGGTTTCAACAGGTAGCACTTGGAGGGCTTCAACTTTAGGCCGTGCTGTATAAGTACCTTGAATACCTCGGACAGGTGACGAAGGTGTTCTTGGTATGTCCGGGAGAATACAATAACATCGTCCAGGTACAGTAGCACACTCTGGAAATTCTCATGGCCGAGGCACCTCTCCATAAGCCGTTGGAATGTGGCTGGGGCATTACATAGCCCAAATGGCATACTATTGAATTCAAAGAGTCCCATCGGGGTCGTAAACGCAGTCTTTTCACGATCTTCAGGCGCCATAGGGACTTGCCAGTATCCACTGGTTAAGTCCAGGGTCGAGAAACAGGTAGCTGATCCCAAAGCCGTTAGAGATTCCTCAATCCGCGGCAATGGGTATGCGTCTTTGTGCGTGACGTTGTTGAGTTTACGATAGTCCACACAAAATCGTAGGGTTCTGTCTTTCTTCTTGACAAGGACTAGCGGGGCTGCCCAGGGGCTGTTACTCTCCCGGATGACATCAGCATCTCGCATCTCTTGGATCAACTTTTTCACCGGTTGGTACATCGCGGGTGGTATTGGACGGTGACGCTCCTTGATTGGATGGTGGTCGCCAGTCAGAATGCGATGTTGTATGGTTGTGGTCTTACCAAAGTCCAATGGGTGTTTGCTGAATGCCTGTTGGTAACGCTTGGCCACATTGCGAACCCCATTGATGTGCTCTATAGGGGTCTTGGCATCTCCCACGTTCAAGTCATCCCACCAGGACTTCGTGGCTCCATTTTGAATGTTCTCAGCAGCTTGGGTGGAACGCTGTGTGGTGGTAGAATCACCAGAGAGAATGTCTTCTGGTGCTAACCGGTGTAGCAGGGCCACAGAGTGGAACTTGTGGAGGTTCACGGGAGCATCGCCCAAGTTGACTAAGCGGACAGGAACACGTCCATTGGAAACTGTGACAAGGCTGCGGGCAGCCATGACAAGTGGTTGGCCATCTACCTGTATGGGTTGTAGCAAGGCCTTGTAGTCCTGATTTTCTATGCCCGGACGGGCACGGCACCACACCATAGTTTCTGTTCCAGGCTGTAGGGTTACTGGACGGGTATCTTGGATCCGGACTCGACCAATTTCACCTTGTTTGTTGGCGAACTTGTGCTGGGCATTGAGTACACGAATGGCCCGCTGAATGGTCTGCTGGTCACTGGGAGAAGCTGTAAGGAGAGAGGCATGCAAGGCAGCCAACACTTCTGCAAAGCAATGGCGTAAAACATTCATGCCTAATATTACAACTGCAAACCTATCATCCTCTACATCAGTGACAATTACACCCTGTCTAGGCAGTTTCAAGTCCCCAATCTGGATAGTGGGTTCCCAATAACCCTGCTGTGGTATGGGCTGTCCATTGCTGGCACACAGATTTATCCATGTGTCAGGTGTTCTATTCAACACACCTAAGTCCCAATGTTCAAGGAACACCTGCTTGCGCAGGGTTGTTACCTGAGATCCAGTGTCCACCAACGCTGTCAGAGGGACGCCATTCACCCGGATTGTGATGTGTGGGCAGGCTGAGACGAAGCATGACAATGGCACTGAAGATTCACCTGGGCCCTTCTTCTTTCCTCCCGAGGGGAGGCCCGCTGCCTCGGGGGTGGCCTGTTTAACTGAAAACACTGAGGCCTGGTGTGTCCATATCTATGGCAATAGGTACAGTATGGCCTCTCACTCTGCGGAGGTTTCACTGAAGAAGGATGTCTGGGTGGCGACTCAGGTGAGATGTTGAGACTTCGCAAAGGATCGCTGGACGATGAAGACGGCTGGGTCAGACGATCTAGACGGACGGTGATCTGTTCCATGGCACGGGTCAGATGATCCACTCGGGCCAGAAGGTCATCTCTGGAGTCTGCTGGTGTAGTCTGCGCAGTTTGGGCAGTGTGGCATCCCAGAGCTGGCTATGGCTGGGCTGAGGGTGATCTCTGTGCATTGTATTATTTCCTGTTGCTTCATAGCCTGTGTGACATAGCAGGGGGTCCTGAGTCTCACACAACACAGCGCCACCTAGTGAGCCTCACACATGCATTACACCTCCCATAGGATTGAATAGTAACCAAATGTCCAATGGGAGGACATCGCCTGGGAAAAGGGGAGGAGTCAGCTGATCACTGGGTCCCCATGGTAACACCCCTGCAGGAAGGTCCTGCGTGTGAGGAGTTAGAAGTGTGGAGTGTTAGGAGGAGGAGGTGAGGAGATAAGTGTGATGTCCTGTGAAGAAAGCAGTGAGTTTAGTGCAGGAACCTCAAGTCCTAGACAGGCCCAGGAAGGTTGGAGAGCTGACATACTCCAGCTATTCAGAAGATCCTGTCCCCTGTCTGCCTAGCCATCGCCCTGAAGGAAGTCAAGCATCATTATCTTGTCAGCATGAGACTGTGGAGAGAACATTCTGGAACACGTGCTCCATAGCAAGTATCACAGGATCCAGGGGCCAAGGCCAGACCTGTGGAATATCCTGCCACCCTGACTATTGCACCCCGAAACTCTGAGCTATCAGGACCACATAACGTGAGTGGGGAATATTATGTGCTAGTATGGTGGTGGGCATCCTCCTATGAGCCAAATAGGAGCCCAGACGCACCTCAGGGCTGTAACACTGAAGTATAAGGGGCTAGGAACACCTTTCATCAAGTCTACCCTGCACCCCAGGACTTTGCTGTGTCACCAGGCGTACCCCGTTGTTTTGTATTGAAGAAACTGTTTAAGCATTTGTGCCTCCACACCCATGGAAGTAAAAGTTCAACTTTACAACCGTTTCTGTGTCTGACTCTGCACCGACAACATCAGGGCGCCCCAAACACCACCAGTCGGCACAGTATAGGGGAAGCGCCCCGGGGGAACAATCACCACCAACATTTGTGCAGCCCCCTCATCACCGGTACCAGTGGTGGTAACGTGGGACAGCACCAGCGCTGCGCCCTCGTGCCCAGAGACCGTGACAAGTCTGTGCTGTTTGCACCCCGCAATCCCAACTGCAGCGTTACCTTCCATCTGGTCACCGCAGCAGCAGGTCAGGTACCCAGAGGTAGTGGCAGGACAACTGGAGCAATGCTTGTTGAGGGTCCAGGTGAGGGAGCACAGATGACTGGGCTCGGCTGGGGCTGCTCCTGTCCCAAGACCTGGATGGCAAGGGCCTTGAAGTCAGCAAACGTGATGCTGGGATGTTGTGCAGCAAGCATTCGCAACTGACTCTGGAGCAATGTGGTACCCGCCCCTTCTATGAAGCGGTCAAGCAAGATTTTATCAGAGTCCACATTTTCACGTGGATCCACTTGCACCACAGCTCTGAACGCCTATTGGAGGGATAAAGCATAGTCCCGCAGGGTCTCACCAGGTAGTTGTCGTCTGGAAAAGAAGCGCATCTTTACCTCGGAGACAAATCGCACGTCCAAGTTCACCTGGAGTTTGTCCAGAATTTGCCCAGGGGTTCGTTTGTCAGAGTCAGGCCAGGATTTGACCTCCCTAGTTGCAGCACCCTCAAGCTGGCCCAGCAGGATCTGTATCTGCTGTTCTGTATTCAGAGGATAGAACTGGAAGAGAGACAGCATCTTCTCACGAAAGTCCCTGAGGGTATGCGCCTCCCCTTTGTAGCGTGGCAGCCATGGTGCGCCAGGGTAAAATGGCATGGAGAATGGTAGGCTGCTTGCCATGGGCACTGCTGGATCACTAGAAACAGATGGCACAATGTCACTTTGCTCAGTCATGTTGTTTGCAGGTATGACTGAAATTAGGTCGCTGTCTCTAAGAAACTCAACTGCTTGCTGGCAGGGAATGGAGACTACAACTTGGAATGCTATCTCTTTAAGAATGCTGTAGCTATTAACAGAGTCACTGTGATGCAGGCTGACAGTGTGCACCCCCTCTTTAATGGTGGCACTCCCCACGGACACTGTACACGGAAAACACTCGCTGGGGCCGTGGGAGGACTGAAGACAAGGACAGGGAGGCACAGTACTCACTGACAGCAACTGCAGCGTGGACCAGAGATCAGCGGTGCATAGCAGGGACGGTGATGCAGCACCGGAGAGTCAGAAATGGCGCTGGCACGTTCGCCTTTCACTTTCTTGTATGGGCGCTGGAGCATTGTGTTCAGCATTCTGGGCTCTCCTAAGATGGCGGCAGATGTGTCTCCTGGCCTCATGGGCAGTGCTAAAAATCTCCCGCACTTTTGCAAGGTACAGTTAACCCTTTGTGGGCGTTCTTACACAGTGATGTGGCGCAGCAAACAAGTCCTGGGCGTTTTAACTCTTCCAGGGCTGTAACACACTGAGAGGACAGTCTTTAGGGCTTACTTCAGGGGTATAGGGCTCCCCCCTCTTTGTGGCAAGCACTCTCAGGGAATAAACTTGATCTTAGCAAAGTCCACAATAAAGACCGATGCTCTGGAGACAATTTGGCGCACCTTTCGTGGCGACTTTCTCAAAATGGCACACACCCGTATCCTGTTCGTGACGCCAGTTTTTCTTGCGGTGACCAGATGGAAGGTAACGCTGCAGTTGGGATTGCGGGGGTGCAAACAGCGCAGACTTGTCACGGTCTCTGGGCACGAGGGCGCAGCGCTGGTGCTGTCCCACGTTACCACCACTGGTACCGGTGATGAGGGGGCTGCACAAATGTTGGTGGTGATTGTTCCCCCGGGGCGCTTCCCCTATACTGTGCCGACTGGTGGTGTTTGGGGCGCCCTGATGTTGTCGGTGCAGAGTCAGACACAGAAACGGTTGTAAAGTTGAACTTTTACTTCCATGGGTGTGGAGGCACAAATGCTTAAACAGTTTCTTCAATACAAAACAACGGGGTACGCCTGGTGACACAGCAAAGTCCTGGGGTGCAGGGTAGACTTGATGAAAGGTGTTCCTAGCCCTTATACTTCAGTGTTACAGCCCTAAGGTGCGTCTGGGCTCCTATTTGGCTCATAGGAGGATGCCCACCATGATACTAGTACATAATATTCCCCACTCACGTTATGTGGTCCTGATAGCTCAGAGTTTCGGGGTGCAATAGTCAGGGTGGCAGGATATTCCACAGGTCTGGCCTTGGCCCCTGGATCCTGTGATACTTGCTATGGAGCACGTGTTCCAGAATGTTCTCTCCACAGTCTCAGGCTGACAAGATAATGATGCTTGACTTCCTTCAGGGCGATGGCTAGGCAGACAGGGGACAGGATCTTCTGAATAGCTGGAGTATGTCAGCTCTCCAACCTTCCTGGGCCTGTCTAGGACTTGAGATTCCTGCACTAAACTCACTGCTTTCTTCACAGGACATCACACTTATCTCCTCACCTCCTCCTCCTAACACTCCACACTTCTAACTCCTCACACGCAGGACCTTCCTGCAGGGGTGTTACCATGGGGACCCAGTGATCAGCTGACTCCTCCCCTTTTCCCAGGCGATGTCCTCCCATTGGACATTTGGTTACTATTCAATCCTATGGGAGGTGTAATGCATGTGTGAGGCTCACTAGGTGGCGCTGTGTTGTGTGAGACTCAGGACCCCCTGCTATGTCACACAGGCTATGAAGCAACAGGAAATAATACAATGCACAGAGATCACCCTCAGCCCAGCCATAGCCAGCTCTGGGATGCCACACAGGCAGCGATATAATGACGTCATCGCGCCTCCTACGCTGAGACACAGACGTCTCGGACAAGAGGAGGCGGCGGCTGCATCAAGGCATCGCAGGTAGGGGAGGATAAGTTTTTTTATTTATATAAATAGGCCGTTACCTGTTGGAGTATCCCTGGCAGGTAATGGCCTATTTATTTACCTACCCCGCGTCTGCTCGTGGCCGCCTCCGCTTCCCTTTCTGCTATGGGACGCAGAAAGGGAAGTGGATGCCGCTGTGAGCAGCTGCAGGCATCGGTAAGTGAGGCCGCGGGCCGCAAATACTACTATTATTACACTCTGGGGTCTTTTCAGACCCCGGAGCAGGGGCGTAACTATCGGGGTAGCAGCAGTAGCAGCTGCCACAGGGCCCGAGACATTAGGGGGTCCCGGAGCCCTGTGGCAGCCGCTACCGCGAAACCCCACAAACGGAGCCCGCGAACAGCTGGAGATGGCCGGGCCCCGGACCATTATGATAGCGGTCAGGGAAAGAAACCAGGCTTTCCCCGACCGCTATACATAATGTTATTGGAAACGAGTTATGGCATATTGCAGGCCCCTTTCCAATAGATGGCAGCCCAGGGGAGGTGACTGAAAATAATAAACACATATTCTCACCTCTCCTGGGCACAGCATTCTTTCTGGCGCTCCTCCGTTATGACTGAGACCTGTGATTAGGCCCCAGCGGTCACATGGGGCGCGGCCGCGTAATGACGTCAGTGCGCCCCATGTGACCTCTGAGGCCCAATCACAGGTCTCGGCAGCGACGTCGGAAGAGGGTCTGAAGACGCTGAAGACGGCAGGATGGAGCGAGGATGCCGAGGAAAGGTAAGGCAAGGTGAGTATGAATGTTTGTTATTTTTAATTACCTTCCCTGGGCCTCCGATTATTATACTCTGGGGTCTGAGGAGACCCCAAAGTATAATAATAGCACCGATGCGGAGGGGGCTGTTGGGGGCCACTGTAGAGCATATAATACTGTGTGGGGGCCACTGTAGAGCATATAATACTGCGTGGGGGCCACTGTAGAGCATATAATACTGCGTGGGGGCCACTGTGGGGGGCATATAATACTGGGTGAGGGCCACTGTAGAGCATATAATACTGGGTGGGGCCCACTATGGGGGGCATATAATACTGGGTGGGTACCACTGTGGGTAGCATATTATACTGTGTGTGGGGGGAGCAATGTAGAGCATATAATGCTGTATGGGGGCCACTGTGGAGCATATAATGCTGTGTGGGGCCACTGTTGAGCATATAATACTATTTAGGGCCACTGTTGAGCATATTTTACTGTTTGGGGACCCGTAACCGGTTCAGGGGGGGCCCCATGTCAAATGTTCGCCTTGGGGCCCAGCCATTACTAGTTACGCCACTGCCCCGGAGTATAATAATCGGAGGCCCAGGGGAGGTGAGGGAACATAAAAACCAATGTACTTACCTCTCCTGCGATCGGTGTTACTCCAAGCAGGCTTGGGGCCTCTGGTGACGTCATCAGGTCGCGTCGCTGGCCCAATCACGTGACGTGTGTGCGCAATTAAACAGGGCCGAAAGCTGCAAGGAGTGCACCGATGTCCAGGATAGGTAAGTAACATTGGTTTTTATGTTTGTCACCTCCCCTGGGTCTCCGATCATTATACTCTGGGGTCTGAAATAATACTCTTTGCAGGGGCCACAATGGAGCATAATACCGTGTGCAGGGGCCACTAGGGAGCATAATACCGTGTGCAGGGGCCACTAGGGAGCATAATACCGTGTGCAGGGGCCACGAGGGAGCATAATACCGTGTGCAGGGGCCACGAGGGAGCATAATACCGTGTGCAGGGGCCACTAGGGAGCATAATACCGTGTGCAGGGGCCACTAGGGAGCATAATACCGTGTGCAGGGGCCACTAGGGAGCATAATACCGTGTGCAGGGGCCACTAGGGAGCATAATACCGTGTGCAGGAGCCACTAGGGAGCATAATACCGTGTGCAGGGGCCACTAGGGAGCATAATACCGTGTGCAGGGGCCACTAGGGAGCATATTACCGGTGTGGAAAACCTGATGCGGCCCAGCCTCACCCAGACTCTACCTCCAGCGGCCCCCGGGTAAATTGAGTTTGAGAACCTTGTTTTAAGCCAAATTATGATGTGGTTCATACAAAACTTGTTGGACCCGAATGAAATGAATCTTGGACCACCCAAATCCGAAACTAAAAGAATTCTGAGAGATTTGCCCATTTCTAGTTGGCGATTCTCAGGCCAACCCTACTCAGACCCTGTTTTCAGGCTCCCCTGGTACTTCATGCAGTCTCGTGTACAAGCTGGATACAGATAACCTTAAGTTAATGACAGAATGCAATAATCAACTAGAAAATAGTGATAAAGGTACCTAAACAGAAAAATATGTTGTCTAGTTAGTTGAGGATAAAGATATGTTTTGTTTTTTTTAATCATGATAATACAAAAAAATTATATTAAAGCAGAACAACTCTACTCTGAGCAATATAGGATATTTGATATTTTCACACTACTGAGTTCAGGATATAGTTACTTATGATCAGATTCAGTACTTGCACATTAAAAAAAAAAAAAAAAAACTTTTTAAAAATAAATACTGCTAGGATAAAGCTTGTAAGTCCAACTGTGTATGGACAGAGGCATCAGGACCCACTGGTTTTATCTATCAGTCCTGGCAAAATTTAAACAGCTATTCATGTGAAAATACAGCCCAACCCCATTCATTAAAATACCAGGAAAGCCCCTCCAGAGTGGTGCTTTTGGAATATACTGAAAACATAGGTCAAGTAAGCTTATAACCATGAAGATGGAGGAGGAACCAATAAATCTATAGAATAGAATAGTTGAATTAATATAGAAATTTTTAATTAAATACAAGTGATCAATATATAACTACACACGTGTCATGCACATAGCATTTAATATAATTCATATAAATCAATTCATATAACCTTCAGATGACTTCAACACAAGTTTACCACAATTATAACAAACCTTTGTACAAGGAGCTTCCTCTTTCCCTCTCTCTATACTTGATATGTATCTATATATAGATGTCTACAGTAATTAAAACAAAAAAGCAACAACAAAAAAAATTCTTACCTATAAAACACCCCTAGCTAGCAGCTGGAGAGCTTCTTCCTGTACAAACATAACCATAACCTGCAGCCTCTTGATTACATGTATCAGATCAAGTATCAATCCAAGTTCGTTACACAGGTAAAAGCAGTAGTAGTAGTGTGAGGCAGGAGCAGTAGCTGGACTAAAGGCTAGAAAGCATAATAATCTGGTAAGGAGGAACTGATGAGGTGTGGCTTAAATAGGAAGTCCAAGGGTGGAGCTAAATTAGGCAATCAAGGCAATATTAACTAGGAACAAGTCAAATCCTGACACAAGGCAAGGTTACTAGGAACAAGAAACTGTCCAGAATTCCCAGTAGCTACTGCCTAGGACACAGGAGATTGAGGGTTCAAATCCTGACAGTACTCCTCTTCTTCCAGGATGACCTATATGCATCCTAGAGGTTGGCTTGTCAGGGTATTACTGATGAAATTCCTTGGTAAGTCTAGGAGCATGAACATTTTCTTCTGGTTCCCAAGAATTCTCCTCAGAGCCATACCCTTTCCACTTGACCAAGTATTGAAGCTTCTTGCGATACATTTTGGAGTATAAGATCTTCTTAACAACATATCCATCTTCACCCTGCACATTTACTGGTGGTGAAGGGGGCAAATTGCGGCCTGGAAAGGTATTTTCATGGTTTTGAGAGAAAAACATAATGGACCTTCATTGACTCAGGAAGTTTTAATCGAAAGGTGACTTCATTAATTTGTCATTAATATGAAATGGCCCAATATATTTCTGGCCTAGTTTTGGACAAGGTACTTACAACTTTAGAATTTTTGTAGAGAGCCATACTTTATCCCCCACATGAATTTCAGGGGTAGCTTTCTGATGCCTGTTGGCAGCCTGTTTGAATTGTTTTTGAGTATCATGTAAATTCTCAATCTTTTCTTGAACTCTCTTTAATGCTATCAAACATTCAGTCGCTGCTGGAAAAGAGGATGAAATTGGTAAATCTGGAATAAAGACTGGATGAAAGCCTGCATTTGCATAAAATGGACTTTGTAATGTTGAGCTATGCTCAGAGTTATTGTATGCAAACTCAGCTGTGGGTAAATCAGTCCAGTCATCCTGAAGATAGCTTATGAAGCATCGAAGGTTCTGTTCAAGAGTCTGATTAGTTCTTTCAGTTTGCCCATTTGATTGAGGATGAAAGGCAGATGACAAGTTTATTCCTATTCATAGAACAGAGCAAAAACTTTTCCAAAATTTAGATGAAAATTGTACCCCTCAATCTGAAACCACATTGTCAGGGATTCCATGCAATCTGAATGATAAATTTGGCAGTTTGCTCCATAGTGAGTATTCCCTTAGTTGGGATTAAAATAGCCACCTTTGTGAGGCGGTTAACAAATAAAAGGATGGTGGTCATTGTTTTGGAAGGAGGTAGATCAACCACAACATCTATAGAAATTGAGCCCCAGGGGCGAGAGGGAATGGGAAGTGGTTGCAGCAAACCTAAAGTAGAAGAGCATGGAGATTTATTGTGAACACAAACTAAATAATAATAATAATAATCCTTTAATAGTCCCACCATGGGGAAATTCAGTGTGTTACAGCAGCAAAGATAAACAATACAAATACAACATATACAAGAATGTTCCAAGGCAGAGGCATTTCATTGCTAGTAGACAGACAGATAAGAAGTAGCAGAGGGGGGAAATCCCAAACAGAAAGATATTTCAGTTCTTTGTATGCACTATTCTCTGCTTAGCTCGGTGTTGGTTGTACAGCCTGACCGCAGTGGGGAGGAAAGACTTCCGATAGCGCTCCTGCTCACACTTAGGGTGAAGTAGTCGGTCACTGACAGTACTGCCCAGCGCTATCACGGTCGCATGCATAGGATGGGACTTATTCTCCCGCATGGAGCTCACCATGGACAGTATCCTTCTGTCACCCACCACCTGCACCAGGTCCAGTGGGCTCCCCAGGACAGAGCTGGCCCTTCTAATCAGCTTGTCAAGTTTACTTCTGTCCCTGGTTGATATACTGCTCCCCCAGCAGGCCACTCCGAAGAAGATGGCTGGTGCCACTACCGAGTTGAAAAAAGTCCTAAGAAGTGCCCCCTGGACTCCAAAGGCTCTCAGCTTCCTAAGCAGGTAGAGCCTGCTGTGGCCCTTCCTGTACAGGACCTCCATGTGATCTGCCCAGTACAGCTTATTATTAAGAAGCACACCCAGGTACTTATAGGTGTTCACAATCTCGATGCCCGTCCCCAGGATGTCCACTGGTTTTGGAGGGCATCTGCCTTTACGGAAGTCCACCACCATCTCCTTAGTCTTCCCCGCGTTAATCTTCAGGTGGTTCCGCTGGCACCAGTCCACAAAATCCCGGGTTAAGTTCTCTGGTCTTCCTGTAATCATCATCTGTGATGAGACCTACTATTGCCAAGTCGTCAGAATACTTCTGTAGCTAGCAGCTGGATGAGTTGCACCTAAAATCTGCAGTGTACAGTGTGAAGAGGAAAGGGGCAAGAACTTTACCCTGAGGTGCCCCCATATTACAGATCACGGTATCTGACACACAGTCCCGGGCTCTCACATACTGAGGTCGGTTTGTGAGGTAGTCTAGGATCCAGTTGGAGAGGTGGTGGTCCACTCCAGCAAGGGCCAGCTTGTCTCTCAGTAGCCCTTCCTGCATGGTGTTAAATGCATTGGAGAAATCAAAGAAAATTATTCTCACCGTGTTCCCTGGTTTCTCCAGGTGAGAAAGAACCCTGTGCAGAAGGTGGATGATGGCATCATCCACCCCAATACCTGGCTGATACGCAAACTGGAGAGGGTCCATAGTGGAACTCACTAGAGGGCGGAGATGTGTGAGAACCAATCTCTCTAAGATCAAGTGGGATGTCAATGCTACAGGTCTTACAGGTCTTTAGTCGTTGAGGTCCATAGAGTGAGATTTCTTTGGAAGCGGTACCACACAGGAAGACTGTATTGGGGGGAATAGTGAAGGGGCCACTGATTGCCCATACAGTGGCCCTTTCACTGGTCCCCCAATAGTAGATTGGGTAATTACTTACCTGCGTGCTCCCCGGTCCCACTCCTTCTTTCTCTGGGCACAGTGTTGTGACGTCATGTGCGCCTGGAGAAGGAAGAAACAGGAGGTGCCGAAGAGCAGTCAGGTAAGTATCGGAGCTTAGCTTGTAGCCCACAGGCTTAATGGGGCCTGTGACCTACAAGCCTGTGAGTGGTAGAGCAGGAAGCCTGTGGCTTTATGCTCTGCTAGTTCTGCTAGTAGCAGAACTGGGTCAGCGGCACCACTTCTACCCGGTTTTGCCATTCGTTTCTTAAAACTGAATCACTTACCTCTCCTCACTCCTGCTCACAGTTTCTCCTCTTCCCGCAGCAGCCTGGGCCCTGTGCACTGCAATGATGTGATGCGTGGCGTACATAGGGGACCAGGAGAGGGGAGAAGTAAGTGAATGAGGGCCGTTACCGCACCTGCACTGCCTATCAAAAAAAAGCAGTGGGGGTTCGCTAGGGCACGGGGCCCATCAGGGGATACACCGGTACCCCGGTGGGCCAGTCTGACCCTGCTTTCAGTATGTGACTATGCCTTTTGGTGTACATGGGGCTTCAGCAACTTTCCAGAGGTTGATGGATAGAGTCACTTAATAGGAAGTGGGGTAATAAAACCCCAGGTTAATAAGGTAGATGCAATCCAAAATTGTCCCCTAAATAAAAAATAAGTGAGAACCTTTTTGGGGATTGTTGAGTATTATCGTCGATTCATAAAAAAATTTGCAACAATTGCAGCCCCACTGACAGACCTCTCTAAGGGAACTAGTTTGTCTATGGTCAAGTGGAATAAAGAGACTGAGGGAGTATTCCAGGAGTTAAAGTCAGTCCTCTGTAAACAGCCGGTTTTGGTTACACCTGATTTACCAAAGAGTTTTGCTGGAGGGTCGCTACATATCCCTCAGGTTTCTCATTTATGTAGGGTCCAGGCCGGCCATTTTGAATGCCTCAGCGCAGCTGAGAGAGCTTGAGCTCATCACTGGCCCTTAAGAGGCCGCAAAGTCTGCTGTTCTGGGTATATCCTGGGAGTGAGAGGAGGCGCCTAGGTCTGTAATGGAGTGTTAGAGTCTGGTGAGCTCTGTGTGATATTTTGTTTTGTATGGTTAGGACTGGGATTCTGTTTAGTTAGTTCTCAGACGAGCAGGATTTTTGGTTACCTTTCATTCCTGAAGTAAGTTTTATTTTATTTTGCTGTTTTTTTAACAAACAGAACAGGCTAAAAACCTATTTTCACCAGACTTTGTGTCCCTGTCTCGGACTGTTTGGGTCTGCACTGCTGCTGCTACTGAGCTAGTCTCCCATAATACATATGCTTGTGCCCTCTTCATTGTTTACATATCATGCTGTGTGTTTCATTGTGGCTGTGTGATGTAATTACAGCTGTGTGTGATAGAATTGAATGTAACACAGTATAATGCTCTCTAGTGGCCCCAAAACAGCATAAGCATAAACAGCCAGGAGTTTCAGTACAGTTTGTTCTGCCTGCTGATGCAAGAATATTAGGGTAAGGATGGACCTTGAACATGGGGTGTGTCCTGTAAAAAGAGGCCAATTTCCAAAAGTTGGCAAGTATGCACTAGAAATATTCTAACACTAACATATGCAGTACTATGTAAAAGTTTAAAGAAGGTGTGGAAAAATGCTACAAAGTAAGAATGCTTTCAAAAATAGAAGTGTTAATAGTTTATTTTGTCAATTACCAAAATAAAGTGAATGAATAAAAGAGAAATCTAAATCCCATCAATATTTGGTGTGACCTTTGCCCTTTACCTTCCATCAATTCTTCTAGGTACACTTGCAGACAGTTTTTGAAGGAACTCAGCAGGGAGGTTGTTCCAAACATCTTGGAGAACTAAGCACAGATCATCTGTGGATATAGACTTGCTCAAATCCTTCTGTCTCGTCATGTAACCCTAGACAGACTGCATAATGCTGAGATCAAGGATTTACATTTCTCCATTGTTTATTGACTTCATTTTTTACTTTCCACGCGTACCATAAACTTTTGCACAGTACTGTGTATGTACAAAATCACATACTCACAAATGATAAGTTCACATTGGGTCTCTACTTGTAATCCAAAGGGAATCCACAGGGAATACCACAGATGAATCCTCACTATAGACCAGTCACCAAAGTAACCAATACATAAATCAGCACACAGGTTCAACTGGAAACCTCATAAAAATAGGTAGACTCTCAATACCTCCAAGTTTCATCCTCAGGTACTGGTGCATCTCAATAAATTAGAATATCTATGAAACGTTTATTTCTTTCAGTAATTAAATGAAAAAAGTGACCTCCTATATTTTCTAGATTCTTTACACACAGAGTGTTCTATAATCAAGTGTTTTATTTCTGTAAATATTGATTATGGATTACAGGTAATGAAAACCCAAATCTAAGAAAATTAGAATATTGTAAAAAAGTTCAGTATTGTAAATTCAGTGTCACCTGCCAAGGTTTCCTAAGCCTTTAAATGGTCCCTCAGTCTGGTTCAGTAGGACACACAATCATGGAAGACGCTGATTATGAATTGTATTACTGAATTACTGAAATGAATGAACATTTCAAAGATATTCTAATTTATTGAGATGCACCTGTAGTTAGGTAGGCTCTTATTGACTCCAATTGTAACCTTCATGTAGTTAGGTTGACCTTCAATGACCCCCAACTGCCCAATTCCAAAAAAAAGTTGGGATACTGTGCAAAATGTAAAGAAAACAAGAATGCAATAATTTTGAAATTTGGTTTTAGAACATGTATAACTATTTTTATTCACAATAATTCCAGTTGGCTGGAAGGGTGATGTTTATTTGCGCACGTACTGGGATCCAGCCCCGCAAGTGTGCACCTTTTGCCTCTCTCCCTCAATTGGCTGGAGGGATGGCATCTATTTGTGCACACGGTGGGATCCAACCCCACGCGTGCGCACTACACAGCTCTTTTCACTTCCACACTGGGCACAAGTGCGCCAGGCCGCTCGTGAGGACACTTCCCCATAAGTCAGATACAGGGTCTGAGTGCACCCTATGCCATTGTGCTCAGACTCATCAGATCCAGGCTGACTCCTAGATCACTGCGGCTGACAGTTAGTGCCTGCGCAGATGTGCCTGCCGGCCTCAGTGATCTAGCAATCCTCCCAAATTGGCCGTACTGGTGCTGCACATGCGCAGTAGCCGCCCCATGGATGTCAGAACTTGGCACCACGATTATTTTTCCCACTTCTCCCTCTTATTTCTTCTTGTAACTGGCTCATAGTATGCACTATATATTTGTTTGCAGAACAAATATATGATTTTAGTACGCAGAATGTGGGGGCCCAGGAGCTTTAGTGAATGAGCCCCAAGGTGTTACAGGCCTCGGCACGGTCTTTATTATTATTGGTCATATATTATATGGTGATCTATTATATGGTATGGTCGGTCTTTTCTTCTTCCCTCCCCTATTTTTATCCATAGTGGTTTTTACCTGATGGAGTTCACTCTTGGGTCAGCTGTGCTCAGGCACCAGAAGGTTCTAGAAGTTTTCTTCAAGTCTGCCCAGCAGCAGGATTCATCAGCTGATTGGTCAGTTGGCCACTGTGGAGGGAAGTTTCAACTTGGGTCAACTGTGCACCGGCACGAGCTGGTTCTAGATACATCTGTGGATTCTGCCTAGCAGCAGGAATCATCAGCTGATTGGAGCGTTGGCTTCAGTGGCGGGAAATCCAAATGTTTAAAAGGAGCCTCTCTGAAGTGTTTGTGGTCATCATCGTTTGGATCCCCTATGGCGCAGCACCCGCTCTCCCTCCCTATTACAAGTAATATTTTCCTTTGTCGCGATGCTTTGTTAGTGGGGATTTTAGTCCCCCAGCTAATGCTGTGGGCCTGGTTTTAACAAATGATTATTGATTAATTATTTAATTTTAATTATATTTCATGATTTTTAATTTATTTTAATTTATTAATTAACTATTTATGTAACCCCTTAAGAAAGGCATCGCGGCCATTTTATTCCAAAGAAACAGTTGTTTTGATTTCAGGTTATATATTTTAACA
The DNA here is from genome assembly GCA_947044405.1 of Leptodactylus fallax. Taxonomy (NCBI): domain Eukaryota; kingdom Metazoa; phylum Chordata; class Amphibia; order Anura; family Leptodactylidae; genus Leptodactylus; species Leptodactylus fallax. The sequence goes on from CAMRHE010000249.1 coordinate 2,057,866, forward strand.
GTGCATATAGGCCTTGTAACTCCATGCATGTAATGTACATTTGTTTGCAGAACATCTGGGACACTTCCCAGGGAATCTGCCTATTGTTGTATTTTTGCTATTTAACCCCTTCCTGCCGATGACATTTTTTGATTTTCGTTTTTGACTCCCCCCTTCCAAACCCAATAACTTTTTTATTTTTCTGTTCTCAGAGCCATATGAGGTCTTAATGTTTGCAGGACAAATTTTTTTTCATGGTGCTACTATTTATTATTCTGTACAATGTACTGGGAAGCTGGAAAAAAATTCAGAATGAGGTGGATTTGAAGAAAAAGTGCATTTGTGACTTTCTTACAGGCTTCGTTTTTACAGCATTCACTCTACAGCCAAAATGACATGTCATCTGTATTCTATGTTTTGCTACGATTCTGGGGATACCAAATTTATATGGTTTTATTTACATTTTAACCCCTTAACAAAAATCCAAAACTGCAAAAATATTTTTTTATTAAAAGTCGCCATATTCTGACACCCGTAACTTTTTTATACTTCCGTGTACGGGGATGCATAGGGCGTTTTTTTTTTGTGGGGACAGGTGTAATTTTTAGTTATACCATTTTGGGGAATGTCTATTGCTTTGATCACTTTTTATTCAAATTTTTATCAGAGGCAAAACAGTGAAAAAATGGAGGTTTGGCACTTTTGATTTTTCCCAGCGTTTACCGTACGGGAAAATTTTTTTTTATAGCTTTGTAGACCGGGCGTTTTCAGACACAGGGATACCTAATGTGTATGTGTTTCACAGTATTTAACTACTTTTATATGTGTTCTAGGGAAAGGGGGGGTTATTTGAACTTTTAATTTTTTTTTTTTTTTTTTTTTTTACTTTGCATTTATTAGACCCCCTAGGGGTCTTGAAGCCCAGGGGGTCTTATCACTAATGCAATGCATTTCAATGCTAATGCATTGCAAAAAAAATGGTTAATGTTAAGACAGGCCTGGGAGCCTTTACAAGGCTCCCGGCTGTCATAGCAACAGGACGCTGGCCCCAGAGCTTGCTCCGGGTGCCGGCGATCCCCGGAAAAATGGCGGCGCCCGAGCGCCGCCGGTAAAATGGCACCTCAGTCAGCTTTGACCGAGGCGCTAGAGGGGTTAATGCCCGCAATCATTGCATTGATCGCAGGCATTAGCGCCAGGTGTCTACTGTAATACAGCAGAAACCCGGTGGCTATGACAGCTGCTCGGTTCCCGAGCGGTCGGCATATTTAAGCACCCGGCATACACCGTACTATTATGGCGGATGTTGGGAAAGGGTTAAAGTCAGTGTTTTGCATATGTTGTCATCACTAATTTGTACACTTGAAAAAGGGGCTCTTCGCTCCGAAACATGTTGTGTGTTTGGCTGTAATAAAAGAAATCCTATTCTTCATCACTACTTACGTATGCGCTGTTCTTCATTTCCACTCATTGGAAAAGGGCCTTCCTTGGACTCCCTGAAACAGATATTGTCTGAGAACATATGTTGTTCTAAAACTCCTATACACTACAGTATGAGCATTGATAGCACCTTTCAAGATGTGTAAGCTGCTCATGCCATAGGCATTAATGCAACCCTATACCATCAGAGATGCAGGCTTTTGAACTATGCGCTGATAACAAGCTGGATGGTCCCTCACCTCTTGAGTCGGCAGGACAGGGCGCCCATGGTTTCTATGAAGAATTTTACATTTTGATTCATCTTACCACAGAACAGTTTTCTATTTTGCCTCAATCAGTATTAAATGAGCTTTGGACAAGGAAAGATGGAGATGTTTCAGGATTGTGTTGATACATGGCTTCTTCTTTGCATGATACAGCTTTACCTTGCATTTGTGAATTGCCAAGAGAACTGTAGTTAACAGACAATAATTTCTGGAAGTATTCCTGAGCCCATGGAGTGATCTGCATTACAAAATCATGCCTGTTTTTAATGCAGTGCAGCCTGAGGGCCCGTAGATTTGAGCATCCAATATTGACCGTCGGCCTTGTTCCTTGAGTGCACATGGATTTCTCCAGATGTTTTGATGATATTATACTGTAGATGGTGAGATATTCAAAGTCTTTGCAGTTTTACATTGGGAAACATTTTTCTGAAATTGTTCCACAATATTTAGACAATGTTTCTCACAGACTGGTGAACCTTTGACCGTCTTTGCTTCTGAGAGACTCTACCTCTCTAACATGCTCTTTTTATACACAGTCATGTGACTTAACTGAGAATTGACCCTCCAGCAGTTTTTCAATCCTACCACTTACTTTTCCAACTTCTTGTTAACCCTTTCCCAAACATTTTGAGATATGTTACTGTTATTAATTTCTCAATGAGCAAATTTTTAAGTGAAATGGAAGAATGTCTAACTTTCACCTTCTGATTTGTGTTCTTTTATTGTGAATAAAATATGGTTATATGTGAATTCCAATTTACTGTATTCGTGTTTTCTTTACATTTTACTCAACTTTTGGGAACTGGGGTTGTAGTTAGCTCCAATTGTAATCCTCACATAGTTATGTAGATTCCTACTGGCAGCCTATACATAGGCTGTTATTTGCTAGGACACAGACTATTAAGTTTAGACTTAAAATTTATTAAAATGATCTAAAAGCAAAACTGTCTTAGTTGCCCAGAGCAACCAATCACAATGCATTTTCATTTTCCAGGAGGAGAATACAAAATGAAAGCTGCTTTGTGATTGGTTGCTATGGGCTACTAAGGCAGTATTGCTTTTAGACCATTTTAATAAATCTGCCTATACATTCTATAACTCAGCTCCAAAGCCATAGTATTCTTTTAAGTCCTCTTCCCTTTGACACCACTGTTTTTGAGTGGGTTTTCTTATAGGCAGCGCCCCTACTGGCCAGTGGATTTTGTGGGTGGAACTTCCTCTATCCAATGGCTCTATATACAGTGGGGAAAAAAGTATTTAGTCAGCCACCAATTGTGCAAGTTCTCCCACTTGAAAAGATGAGGCCGGCCTGTAATTAACATCATAGGTAGACCTCAACTATGAGAGACAAAATGAGAAAACAAATCCAGAAAAATCACATTGTCTGATTTTTAACCCCTTAAGGACACAGCCCAAAAGTGCGTTAAGGACCAGGCCTTGTTTTTCAAAACTGACATGTGTCTCTTTATGTGGCAAGAACTTTGAGACGCTTTAACTTACTCAAGTGATTTTGAGATTGTTTTCTCGTGACACATTGTACTTCATGTTAGTGGTAAACACTAATCAATTTTTTTGTATTTATTTATAAAAAAAATAGGATATTTGATGGAAATTTGGAAAAAAATCGCAATTTTCAAAATGTGAAAGTCTCTGCTTTCCAGACAGATAGTCATACCACCCAAATACCTTAATAAATATTATCTACCATATCTCTGCTTTATATTGACATCATCTTTTAATCGTCCTTTAATTTATTTTGGATGTTAGAAGGCTTACAAGTGTAACAGCGATTTTCCAGATTTACAAGAAAATTTCCCAAACTAATTTTTTAGGGACCACTTCAGTTCTGAAGAGGATTATAAAGGCCTATATATTAGAAACCCCCATAAATCACCCCATTTTCAAAACTGCACCCCTGAAATAATTCAAAACAGCATTTGGGAAGTTTGTTAACCCTTTAAGCATTTCACAAGAATTAAAACGATATCGAGGTGAAATTTAGACATTTCATTTTTTTCCACTAATCCCTTCATTTAGCCCTAAATTTAACACATTCACAAAGGGTTAAAGGAGAAAATGCATCTCCCAGTTTATTATACAATTTCTCCCGAGCACAGAAATACCCCACATGTGGGTGTAAATTGATGTTTGGGCATTCGGCAGTGCACAGAAGGGAAGGAGCGACACTGGACGTTTGAAAAGCAGATTTTGCTGGAATAGTTTTCAGGTGCCATGTTGCATTTGAAGAGCCCCCAAAGTACCAAAACAATGGAAACCCCCTAAAAGTGACCCCATTTTGGAAACTACACCCCTCACAGAACTCATCAATGGGTATAGTGAGCATTTTGACCCCACAGCTGTTTCACAGATTTTACTAACACTGGGATGTATAAATGAAAAATTACTAAAACGTCACTTTATCCCCAAAGTTTTCATTTTCACAAGGGGTTAAAGGAGAAAAAGGACCCCATAGTTCGTTAAACAATTTCTCCTGAACACAGCAATGCCCCATATGTGGTCATAAACTGCTGAATGGGTACATGGTGGGGCTCAGAATGGAAAGAGCGCTATTTTGCTTTTGTAGGGCAGATTTTGCTGGAATAGTTTTCAGGTACCATGTCGCATTTGCAGAGCCCCCAAAGTACCAAAACAGTGGAAACCCCCTAAAAGTGATCCCATTTTGGAAACCACACCCCTCACAGAACAAGTCAAGGGGTATAGTGAGCATTTTGAACCCACAGCTGTTTCACAGATTTTATTAACATTGGGACATGAAAATGAAAAATTTCTTTTTTTCCAATAAACTGTCAATTTAGCCCCAAATTTTTCATTTTCACAAGAGGACAATTGAGAAAAAGCTCCCCAAAGTTCGTTACACAATTTCTCCTGAACACAGAAATGCCCCATATGTGGTTGTAATCTGCTGTATGGGTACATGGTGGGGCTCAGAATGGAAAGAGCGCTATTTAGCTTTTGGAGGGCAGAATTTGCTGGAATAGTTTTCAGGTGCCATGTCGCATTTGCAGAGCCCATAAAGTACCAATACAATGGAAACCCCTCAAAAGGGACCCCATTTTGGAAATTACACCCCTCATAGAATTTATCTAGGGGTATAGTGAGCATTTTGACCTCACAGCTGTTTCACAGATTTTATCATCATTGGGACGTAAACATGAAAAATTACTTTTTTTCCAATAAACTGTCCATTTAGGGGCATATTTTAAATTTTTGCAAGTGGTTAAAGAAGAAAAAACACCCCACAGTTTGTTACACAATTTCTTCTGAACACAGAAATGCCTGATATGTGGTTGTAATCTGCTGTATGGGAACATGGTGGGGCTCAGAATGGAAAGAGCGCTATTTAGCTTTTGGAGGGCAGATGTGGCTGGAATAGTTTTCAGGTGCCATGTCGCATTTGCAGAGCCCCTAAAGTACCAATACAATGGAAACCCCTCAAAAGGGACCCCATTTTAGAAACTACACCCCCCCAAGGAATGTATCAAGGGGTATTATCATTTTGAGCCTAAAAATGCTTCCCAAAAATTAATGTACAAAGTGAAAATTGAAGTTTTTGAAGAAATATCCAATTTCAGAATATGTTGCGGCCACTTTGTGGCATCAGAGACATGAACTCCTAAAACTATTAAGTGGGCTATCCCGGGGGAAAAAAATTATATATGTGGGTGTAACCTGCTGCTTGCGAACACAGCAGGGCTCAGAAGGGAAGAAGCACTGTGTTTTTTTAGCTTTTGGAGTACAGATTTAGAGGGACTTTCTGGTCGCCATGTTGTTTTTGCAGAGCCCTGGAGGTGCCAGTAAACTGGAATTCCCCAAGAAGTGACCCCCATTTTGTAGGGGCGATTTTAGGGTCTCTGCAAATGTGACATGGCGTCCAAAAACCAACAATCTAAATCTGCGCTCCAAAAGCACATAGCGCTCCTTCACATCTGCGCCCTGCTGTGTGCCCAAATGACAGTTTATGCCCACATGTATGACACTGGTGTACCCAGGATAACATACTTAATGCCATATGTGGGTATAAACTGCTGTTTGGGCACAGCCGAGCACAGAAGGGAAGGAGCGCTATGTTGGTTGTCGGAGCACAGTTTGGTTTATGGACACCATGTCACTTTTGCAGAGCCCAAGAATTGCCAGTAAAGTGGAATCCACAGACTTGTGACCCCATTTTGGAAACTACACCCTTCAAGGGATTTATCAAGTGGTGTAGCGAGCATTATTAACCCTTAAGTGTTGCATTCTTTTAATTTCCAGAAATGAATGCACAGATGATAATGAAAAGTTAAAAATAACATTTTTCCAGAGATACGCCATTTCAGTGCCCGATATGTTGTGCCCAGCTTATGTCTGCAGAGACACACACTCCAAAAACTGTTAAGCGGGTATCCCGGGCACAACAGCTTTTGGAGCGTTCATCTCTGATACAAGCCGGGCACAACATATTACGCACTGAAATGACGTATTCCTGGAAAAATTGTCATTTTCACCTTTCACAATCATCTGCGTATTCATTTATGGATAATAAATTATAGCAACACTTGGGGGTTAAAAATGTTCACTGTACCCCTGGATAAATTCCTTCAGGGGTGCAGTTTCCAAAATGGGGTAACCTGTCAGGGGATTCCACTTTACTGGCGTTTCAGCTCTGCAAAAGTGCAATGGCGTCCAAAAACCAAACCGTCCAAGCCTGTGCTCCAAAAACCAAATAGCGCTCCTTCCACTCTGTGCCCAGCTGTGTCCATACAGCAGTTTATACCCACATATGACATTAAGTACGTTATTCTGGGTACGACAAGTGTAATACATGTGGGCATAAACTGCAGTTTGGGCACACAGCCGGACGCAGAAGAGAAGGAGCGCTATGTGGCTTTTGGAGTGCAGATTCAGATGTTTGGGATCTGGACGCCATGTCATGTTTGCAGAGCCTGTAAGGTACCAGAAAAGTGGATTCCCCAAAGGAGTGACCCCATTTTGAAAACTGCACCCCTCAAAGAATTTATCAAGGGGTGTAGTAAGCATTAGTATCCCAGACGTGACTGCACAGCGGATGGGGAAAAGTGAATATGTAAGCTGTGCGGAGTACATTGGGAACACCAAATTCCCTACTATTTCCCCAGTAGCTCCTATTATTGGGGGGTCACTCTGGGGGTCACTTCTAGTTTATTATCCCTTGTAAGGGCTAAATCTGGGGTGTCCCCTGATATCTGCTCACACAGCTTATACATTCCCTTCCTGCCGCAGCCAGTTATGTTCTAATGATTTGGCGATTTTTGGGGTTTTTGTCTTCACATTGTACGAGCTATATATTCTTTATTTCTCTGGTGATGTAGCCATATGAGGGCTTGTTGTTTGCGGGGTGAGATGTATTTTGTAATGACATCATCTTTGGGCGCCTATAACCTATTGAATAAATTTTATTAACTCTTTCTTGTTGGATTAAAAAATACCCCATCAATTCTGACACTGCGTTTTACCTTTGAAATTTTTCACCATGCAGCATAAAGCATAAGTAACATGTTACCTTTTTTCTACGGGTCGGTACGATTACGGAGATACCTCATTTATACTGTTTTTTTTATGCGATACTAATTTTGCAGAACAAAAACCCATTTGGGGACATAAATTAATTGTTTTTGCATCGCCATCTTCTGAGATGCGTAACATTTTTATTTTATGGTTTACAGAGTTGATTTAGGGCTTATTTTTTGTGGGACAACCTGTGCTTTTTAATGGTACTGTTTTGGGGTACATATGACTTTTTGATCACTTTTTATGGCATATTTTGTAAGGTGAGATGGCGAAAAATCATTACTTTTGGCGAGTTTTTTCCGTTTTTTTTTCTCCGACGTTCACCGTGTACATTAAATATTGTTTCAGTTTTATTGTACAGGTTGTTACGGACGCGACGATACCAAATATGCATTGTTTTTATTAATTTTTAGTTTTTTTTTTTTATATAATTCATTTTATATAGCAAAAGGGAATTTTTGGGGCTTTATTCTTTTATTAATTTTTTTAGAACACTTTATTTTATTTTTTTTCACTTTTTTTTACTTTTTCATGTGTCCCATTAGGACACCTGAGCCAGCAATCTTTGATTGCTGGCTCAGCACTGTAGACTGCAAGACACGAGCTTACAAGTGTCTTGCAGTCTATACAGGAAGTGAGGCTATGCAGACGCATAGCCTCACTTCCGCAGGTCTCGGCAGGATCAACCAGGTAGTGGGGTCTCCAGGCAGCCTGGGGTCACTGAGCAGACCCCGGGCTGCAGGTTATAGGTATCGGCACACCCCGATCTCGCCGCGGGGGGGTGCCGATTGGAGCGGCAACATAGCGGAACCCCTTGGATGCCGCGGTCATGTTTGACCGCGGCATCCAAGGGGTTAAAACCTCGGATCGGAACTCAGTTCCAACCGGGGGATATGGAGCAGGGTGTTAGGTGTCAGTTACAGCTAACACCCGGTTCCGATGCCGCCCGCTCAGATAGTGAGCGGGCGGCCGCCCCAGGGCGTATTAGTATGCCCTGTTGCGCTAAGTACCAAGCGCACAGGACGTAATAGTACGTCCAATGTCGTTAAGGGGTTAAAGAATTTATTTGCAAATTATGGTGGACAATAAGTATTTGGTCAATAACAAAAGTTCATCTCAATACTTTGTTATATATCCTTTGTTGGCAATGACAGAGGTCAAACATTTTCTGTAAGTCTTCACAAGGTTGGCACACACTGTTGCTGGTATGTTGGCCCATTCCTCCATGCAGATCTCCTCTAGAGCAGTGATGTTTTAGGGCTGTCGCTGGGAAACACGGACTTTCAACTCCCTCCAAAGGTTTTCTATGGGGTTGAGATCTGGAGACTGGCTAGGCCACTCCAGGACCTTGAAATGCTTCTTACGAAGCCACTCCTTTGTTGCCCTGGCAGTGTGCTTGGGATCATTGTCATGCTGAAAGACCCAGCCATGTTTCATCTTCAATGCGCTTGCTGATGGAAGGAGGTTAGCACTCAAAATCTCATGATACATTGCCCCATTCATTCTTTCATGTACACGGATCAGTCGTCCTGGTCCCTTTGCAGAGAAACAGCCCCAAAGCATGATGTTGCCACCCCATGCTTCACAGTAGGTATGGTGTTCTTTGGATGCAACTCAGCATTCACTCTCCTCCAAACACGACGAGTTGTGTTTCTACCAAACAGTTCTACTTTGGTTTCATCTGACCATATGACATTCTCCCAATACTCTTCTGGAACATCCAAATGCTCTCTAGCAAACTTCAGACGGGCCAGGATATGTACTGGCTTAAGCAGGGGGACACGTCTGGCACTGCAGGATCTGAGTCCCTGGCGGCGTAGTGTGTTACTGACGGTAGCCTTTGTTACGTTAGTCCCAGCTTTCTGCAGGTCATTCACTAGGTCAACCCATGTGGTTCTGGGATTTTTGCTCACCGTTCTTGTGATCATTTTGACCCCACGGGGTGGGATCTTGCTTGGAGCCCCTGATCGAGGGATATTATCAGTGGTCTTGTATGGCTTCCATTTTCTAATTATTGCTCCCACAGTTGATTTCTTCACACCAAGCTGCTTGCCTATTGCAGATTCAGTCTTCCCAGCCTGGTGCAGGTCTACAATTTTGTTTCTGGTGTCCTTCCACAGCTCTTTGGTCTTCACCATAGTGGAGTTTGGAGTGTGACTGTTTGAGGTTGTGGACAGGTGTCTTTTATACTGATGATAATGTCAAACAGGAGCCATTACTACAGGTAATGAGTGGAGGACAGAGGAGCCTCTTAAAGAAGAAGTTACAGGTCTGTGAGAGCCAGAAATCTTGCTTGTTTGTAGGTGACCAAATACTTATTTTCCACCATAATTTGAAAATAAATTCTTAAAAAATCGGACAATGTGATTTTCTGTATTTGTTTTCTCATTTTGTCTCTCATAGTTGAGGTCTACCTATGATGTCAATTACAGACCTCTCTCATCTTTTTAGGTGGGAGAACTTGCACAATTGGTGGCTGACTAAATACTTTTTCCCCCACTGTATAGCCCTAGATAGAGGAGCAATGCAGCCTCCTGCCCATTACTACTGAGCTGATTTGGGTCCTCTATGACCCAGAAATTCTAACAGTCTCTGATCCGTGACTGCCGAGTCAGAGGGGAGCCGCATCATGGCGGCTTCCATAGCTGTGTATACAGTGCTCATTGAGCATTGTGTACACAGCGATCAGGAAGGCAGGGATAAACCATCCCTGCTATCTGTAGAAGAGCTCCAGATGTAGTAACAGCTGGCTCCCTGCACAATTTTATGTAGCTTCTTAAATCTACAAGGACATATGGGTACTTCTTTGAAGAACAATAGAGCCACCACCCGGACATACAGTATATACTCAATGAGCTGTCCAGAACTGGTTAAGTTGCCCTTTGCCTACATGGCAGACACAGTACCCCTTAAATTCCTAGGTAAGCATTGCATGGGTTTTGTGTCTCCCTACACCTACATGCCAATTTCCACAAAGAGACATAATACCCCTTCTGATCCATGTCAATGGCTTCTTACCTAGCCAAACAGTACCCTACTCTGCACTGATGAGGGGCAAGAACCCTGAAACAACTTTCTGCAGATGGTCGTCTTCTTCTTTTCCAAGATCTGTTAGGGTTGTGCATTGACTTATAGGTTGCTGTCTTTCAATAAGTGGCCCTAGAGGCATGCAAAAATTCCCAGGGAAGCATTACATAGCCTTTATTTCTCCCCACACCTACATTACCATCTACATAAGGAGACACAATATCCCTCCTGTCTTCAAAGACACTAGGACCAGTACCAAGGGAAAAGAATTACCCTATCAGTATATTTGTGGGGTGTGTGAGGAAATCCATGCATACACAGTGATGACTTGCAATCTCACGCTGTTTCTTTTTCCCTGATATAAGTGGAGTAGTTGACTTACTAGACTCTTTACTAAGAGTCTCCAGTTGGCTTTCTTCATCTTGGTGTTCATAGCCTTAAATAGATATGAATATGAAGAAAATCATTGTCAATTAAATACTTTACAAACATTGTAATATTGTAAGATTATTTTTTAAATAAAAATGAACAATAGAAACCGATAATGTTTATGCCACGTGTATATGACCATGGTAACCATTGGGGCTGTAGTGGACCTCTAATTTGATATGGAGGTGCTTTCTGTAGAATGGTGGCTCAGTGTTGTCTTGCAGTGCAGGAGTGCTAGGTATGAATCCAGCCAAGGACAACATCTACATGGGTTTGTATGTTCTCCCCATGTTTGTGTGTAGTTTCTCTGGATACTCTGGTTTCCTCCCACACTCCAAAAACATACTGATAGGGAATTTAGATTGTGAGCCTTACTTGGGACATTGTTGACAATATCTGTAAAAGCCCTAATTTTTACAGATATTGCTACAGGGAGTGGTAATCCATTGCTATGATAGCCGGGAGCCTAATAAAGGCTCCCAAGCTTGTCTTCAGTTAACATCGTCTACACAGTGCCATAGAAAGGAATTTCACAATATACAGTAATACATTAGTATTGCAGTATACTGTTTGGGCAATCAGACCACCTAGGGTTTTAAAACTAAAAGTTAAAATATACGTATCATAGCATGTCCCTTTTCAGGACAAGCTGCCATTATACAACTTATATTTTGCTATATTTTGCAGCAGTTTGCCCCTCTGCATGATGTATCTATAGTTTTCATTCCTGTGCTAGCTTGTGAGTGAAGACTAGTTACCATACAGTGCGCACAGTATGTAGAGGAGAATATGCTAAAGTGGTCTGTTTGTGATAGAGTGTTTCTATTCATCTCTAGCATCAGTCTAAGATTGTGTTTTCTCCTGCTATCTCTAAAGTAATTAAGACTAAAGTAATTTTTTGCATTTCAAAGTTTTGGATTTTTATAAAGGTATTAAAACATGACAAAACTATATAAATTTGGTATTGCTGTGATCGTACTGACTTAAAGGGAGTCTATTATTAGAAAACGACCTTTTAAAGTAATGGCACGTTGGAATAGCCTTTAAAAAAGCTATTCTACTCCTACCTTCCATTCTCTTCTGCTCCCTGCCGTTTCTGTAAAAATCCGGTTTGTGTGATATGCAAATTAGGTTCAGGGAGCACAGGAGGCGTTCCCTCTGTGCTTTGAGCACACCCGCATCATCACCTCTCGCCGCCTCTTAGTTCATTCTGTTCACGCCCCCCTGCATCTTCTCCTGATCTTCTGCCTTGCGTAGGCATACGATACTGCGTTATACAAGGTTGAAATCCCACGCATGCGCAGTCGGCTCTGCCACTTCAGGTTCAGGCAGAGCCGACTGCGCATGCTCCGATGGCCATTTTTCTGGAGTACACTGGTGTAAGAAACTAAGGAAAAATGGCCATTTACTTCAAAAAATGCCATTACTTCAAAAGGTCATTTTCTAATAATAGACTCCCTTTAAAGAGTATTAATAACATGTCATTTTATACTACACAGTGAACACTATAAAAATGAAACCCAAAAGAAAATGACCCAAATGATGTATTTGTCTAATTCTACACCATTCTGATATTTTTTCTAACTTCTATCGCATGTTATAGTAAGTGGTATCATTGTGAAGTACAATTTGTCTACCAAAAAATAAGCCCCATTTGGCTCTGTGAATGGAAAAATAAAAATGTTACGGCGTTTGGAAGGTGGAGAGTAAAACTGAAAAAGAAAAAAATGAAAAATGCAGCGGGATAAAATATGAAGAAAAATATAAAAATATAAGAATTGAAATCACCCCCTTTCCTTAGATTACATATAAACAAAAATAAATATAAATTAAATAGGTATCCCTGCGTGCAAAAATACCTGAACTATAAAAATGTTTATTCCCATAATGTTATAAAGAAAGAGTATAAAGTGCTGTACAAAAAAAATCCCTGACACAACTCTGTACATGTAAATATAAAAAACTTACAGGTATATGTCGATGGAATGAAAGTTGTGTATTTAAAGTTTTTAATTGTTTAAAGTTAATAAAATATGAAAAAAAAACACATAAATTTGGAATGACTATCCATGATCATACTGACTCGCAGAATATAGGGAACAGGTTAACTTTACCACAAGTAAAGGACACAAGTAAACACATTTGGGCAGATGAAGTATTCACTTTTCACGCTTCAAATTGTATTTTTTCTTTCTAAAAGAATAGCTTTTATTTTCCTAAACAGTAATAACCCTTTAAAGGTCTAAAGTGGGGAAACTCCATATGCACTGAAGTGTCCATTTTATTGTGGAGTCTTGGATCTAGTAGTAGTTTTTGGTAGTTTTAATGTATATATTTTAAAGACTTCTATTGACTTTCTTAGTACAGGAACTATCCAGTCATATTAGGTGTCATTATAAGGATTAATGTTCCATTGATCGAGTTGGTCTCTATGTTTACTTGTGTTTTCTGTTTATGTTATGTTATACTTGTGGTTACTAGAGGTAGTCATTTCCTTATATATATATTGTTTCCCATGATGTTTCTGATGTTTGTTCTTCACGATTGCAAACACAACCACTAGTTTTTTTCTTCATTCATGTAGTCTCATGCTAAGAATTTATAGCATTTCCTCATAGGTATTCCTAACATTACAATTACATAACTGCTTTTTTGCACACTTAGTATATGCTTCTCTTCCTAAAAAATAGGAAGATAACTGGGTCATAATCAATGTACATAAGACATTGATTTTCCACCTGGGCCCTCAAGTTGGCCAAACGATAAAGTGGGGCATATTTATCAAAAATAGTGCAAGAGAACAATGGAGAAGTGCCACGTGAAAATTGACAGCTGGAGTCTGATTGGTTGCTACAAGCAAATGCTCCATTTCCTTTGCTAGAATAAATAAGCTTCACTGTCATCTTGTGCACAACCATCAGATATGACTTCCATCAGTCTCCATGACTAAAGATGGCCATGTAACTGTACAATACATAATATAGTGAGCCAGCTGCATTCGACAACCTCCTTATATACATTTTAAGTGATTATGCATGTTTGTTCCATGTTTCTTCAATTGGTATATGGGGCAGATAAATAAAAATTTTCCAACTTTTAGACAGTGCAGAGTTAGACTATGCATTCTTATACTGCACCAGATTTTCCAAAGTGTCTAATGATGTTTGGTAATCTGGTGAACTTTTAGACTGTCTAATCTAACTTTACTCATTAACTGGTTTATTGATATGCACAGTGGCTGAAATTGTGTTGCAACTACCAAAATTGTGGGGCAATGTCTGGTTAACAGTTTGGCATATTAAACCACACCTTGTTTCAACAAGCCCCCTCCTATACATCATACGAGGTTCACAGACTATTAAAGTGTCTAAAACACATAGAAAATGAGTTGTAAAACGTATAAACCAGTTTTGTTGCATAAATTACACCAGAATTCCGATGCATATTTATTAGTTTATCTGCCCCATGGAGTCTAAATGTGGTTTGGATCCACATGTTATCAAAGGCAAGTGTAGGTACAGTAAAGTCCCATAAATCTGTAGTACAGTTCATAAAACCATAATATGGCCATGTACAAGAACCCTATACCTCATCATGTCATTGTGAAATTATAATTTGTTTTGATCCTTTGCAAGTCCATTGTGTTTAGTCATATAAAGTATACAGGAAATTCAGTATATGTGCATGCTTGCATAGGTGTTTCACAGACTGTATACTATTTACCTTTGTATATACTGTGATGTACTAAATCTTTTTCGTCTTCATACTGTAAGTAAAGACTGTATTAGACAATGAGATTTTGGCCCCTGAAGTGCTGATCAATGAGAAAACACATTGATTGGCATTCAATTATGTCAGCCAGATGCAAATTGAATGGGGGAAGAAAGATCTCTGCTGTGATTGTTCTTCCCCCATTTGGCTACATAGATTATTGGCAGGTCTGTCCTGACTACACAGGGCGATGTTACGGTGATAATATATGGTAAATAGGGAGTGTTTCCTTGTTGGTCAGCTGATCGGCAACACTATTAGACAGGGCTGTTATTGGCCTTGAGCGTTCCTGAATGTCGGCCTGTCTGATAAGGCCTTAAGTTTGTGCAGTTTTTTATAACCTATTAAAAAAGTCTATGGAATAAAAAATAAATAAATCAAAAGATCTGTGTGCCCATCAATATGACAAACATTACAGCTCCAACAAGATATCAGTTTTCCCAGATTTCTTATTAATTTATGGGACAGAGATTGTAAAAGTCTATTGTCGATTCATGGGCTACAAGTGAGTTTGTGGGGAATTTGATCTTCCCTAATGATAACATTAGGTCTCCTTCATATTACAGGTTGTCTCTGGCCCTCCACAGGAGTTTTATGATCATTCTTGGTATGATAAGCTGGTATGACACGCAGCGAAAATGCACTGTATTTTTACTACAGTGTTTTGCTACGTTTTTCTCGGCTTTTCTGCTTCTCATATTAAATCTATAGAGAAAATTCTCATGATTCTCAGCCAAATTTAACATGCAGCTTTTTTTTCAAAAACACATGTTTCCACAGTGTGTGGATCAGATTAATGAAATCTCTTTCCCGCTGTGTTTCTGCAATGTGGGGCTTTAGCTTTAAACGGGTATTCCCCTATGAGCTCAGGAGCTTACCTTGCACCATAAGTAGTAGGTGCTGGCTGTGTTGTACAGCTGACACCAGCTAGCAGCTTCTGGAATTGGCAGATAATACTGTTCTCAGATGTTTAACTCCTCAGATGTCATGGTCAATAGCGACCATGGCATCTGTAGGGTTAGACAGAGGGAAGAGATTTTTCTGTCCGCTGATCTGCCCCATACCTGCCATTGCACAAATGCCCTGCCTCAGGAGCTAGTTAGCACAAAGTATTGCAGTATACCACTAATCAGATCATTGGATCTTCAAGTCCCCTAGGGAGACTGAAAAAAATAAGTTTTAGACTATGGCCCCACGTTGTGGACTGCAGCCAAAAAAAAAGGCTGCGCAAAAGATGGCGGCAGAAACACAATGCGGTTTTTCCGCAGCGCTTTGCACAGACAGTTTGAAGAGCTTTCCTCTGTGGACTTTCTTCCTCTATTATACCTATACGGAAAACGCCAGCATTTCCGTAGGTATAATTGACATGCTGTGATTTACAAAAACGCAAACGTTTTTGAAATCGGAGCATTTCCGCTGCAAATTTGTAAATGTAAAACGCTCTGTTTTCGCAACATAGGGCCCCGGATTTAAAAATGTTAGAATTCATTAGAAGTTAAAATTCAAAACATCCCCTTTTATAATTTAAAATTAACCATATTTGGTATCACCTTGTCTGTAAATGTCCAAACTATAAAATAATAACATACACTGTGAGCGCTGTAAAGAAAAAAAAGCTCACAAAGCCAGAATTGTGTTTTTTTTTCTATTTCCATCCCACAAATATATCTTTTTTTTTTTTTTTTTTTTACATTTTCCCAATCTCATTATAAATCGCATCCTACGAGTACACAAGACTTCATACAGTTATGTTGATGTAAAAGTTAAAAGTAATGACTGTAGGAAGGCATAGGACAAAAAAGAATAAACAACAAAAATTGTCCCAATTGTTATAGAACTATAGAGTTACTTGGTGATAAATGTAACTTTTTATAGGTTTTATAAGTACAGTATATGAGGTTAGTGTCAGGGTGTAACATATCCTCCAGTAAAGTATCAGTCAATTGTGGAATATGAGGCCCGCAACTAACAAATAAGTGGCAACATAGTCAATCTGGTTTGGTTCTGTCGTGTCCCATTCCTTGCTCTAATTTCATGATCTGATAGAAAACGTTTTCTGTGTTAATGTAATTTTACAGACTTAGCTAGTCTAAATCCTAAGAAACACTTATAAATTCTTACAACGCACCAGAGCTCTTCCTGTTTGCTTCCACATCTCCCACCTTTCTATTATGTTTAAGACCTGGAAATACATAAGAGCAGAGACAATTGTCTTGATTTCTTATCACTGATATTACATAGCTTTATAGATAACTGTGAATTGTATTGGTGCTTGCAGATATGGTGAGGATTTGTCTGGGCAGCGAAAATGTGCAAATATGTAGATATGAAATGATGTAAAATATTGTTGAACTTTGAAGATTGTGGTGCTGAGTGCAAGCAACAGCTGACATTAACTTTATGAATGAATAAAACACCTTATTCTTTCGTATAAATGCTTGTATTAGTGAGACTGGCCACAGGCATTCAATTATTGCCATGTCTTATTTTCCCATTAACATGTGCATTATACAGAGCCAAATGGGTTTATTCTAAGAAGAGCAGCTGTTAGACATTTTCGGCACTGCTTATCTCAGGGATCATGTATACTGGCATCTTGTATGGCAGTAGATGAAGCCTGTCACTTTGTTTAGTAGAAAGTTGTATGTCCCCTACATCTTGCTAACATAGCTTTGACAACAAGCAGGTGAATGATAGAAGGGAATCAGACTACACATGGTAAGCTTGTAGTCTGTTTCCATGGAGATACATTAGTCTGTTTAGGAGACACAAAACAATTTTCCAAATCAAGTCCATTTGCAATGTTTCCATAGATGCTATGGGACTATATAATGTGTCTATGAAGGTAGACTTAGCCTTTAAAATTCCCTGCAGAATTCAGGTGTCATGTACTTTCAACAACATCTGTACTCTTAAAGAAGAGAACAGCGGGATTCTGATGGCTGTAAATCTCCTGTGACAGCTAACCCAATAAATCCATTGACAAAATATAATAAATGTAATATATATTATATTACATTATATATAAAATATAATGTTCTTTGATTTCTCCAGTGCTTTTAACACCATACAGCCCAGGTTACTGAGAGACAAGCTGGGCCTTGCTGGAGTGGACCACCACCTCTCCAACTGGATCCTAGACTACCTCACAAATCGACCTCAATACGTGAGAGCCCAAGACTGTGTGTCAGGTACCGTGATCTGTAATACGGGGGCACCTCAGGGTACGGTTCTCGCCCCTTTCCTCTTCACACTATACACTGCTGATTTTAGGTGCAACTCATCCAGCTGCTACCTACAGAAGTATTCTGACGACTCTGCAATAGTAGGCCTCATCACAGACGATGATGACAAGGAGTACAGAGAACTGAACCGTTTTTTTGTGGACTGGTGCCACCAGAACCACCTGAAGATTAACGCGGGGAAGACCAAGGAGATGGTGGTGGACTTCCGTAAAGGCAGATGCCCTCCAAAACCAGTGGACATCCTGGGGACGGGCATCGAGATTGTGAACACCTATAAGTACCTGGGTCTGCTCCTTAATAATAAGCTGGACTGGGCAGATCATATGGAGGCCCTGTACAGGAAGGGCCACAGCAGGCTCTACCTGCTTAGGAAGCTGAGAGCCTTTGGAATCCGGGGGGCACTTCTTAGGACTTTCTTCAACTCGGTAGTGGCATCAGCCATCTTCTTTGGAGTGGCCTGCTGGGGGAGCAGTATATCAACCAGGGACAGAAATAAACTTGACAAGCTGATTAGAAGGGCCAGCTCTGTCCTGGGGAGCCCACTGGACCCAGTGCAGGTGGTGGGTGACAGAAGGATACTGTCCGTGGTGAGCTCCATGCGGGAGAATAACTCCCATCCCATGCATGAGACTGTGATTGCGCTGGGCAGTACTGTCAGTGACCGACTGCTCCACCCTAGGTGTGAGAAGGAGCGCTATCGGAAGTCTTTCCTCCCCACCGCGGTTAGGCTGTACAACCAACACCGACCTAAGCGGAGATCATTACATACAGAGAACTGAAATATCTCTCTGCCTGTTAAATCCCCCCCCCCCCCCTCTGCTACGTCCTGTCTGTCTGCTATTAATGTAATGCCTCTCACCTTGGAACATTCCTGTACATGTTGTATTTGTATTTGTATCTGCTTATCTTATCTTTGCTGCTGTAACACACTGAATTTCCCCACTGTGGGACTATTAAAGGACTATTATTATTATTATTATTATTATTAAAAACATTGCCAGTATTCTTCTGATAAATTCATGAAAGCAACTGAAGAGCATCTGGTTTCCCCATAGCTGGACTCCACTATTATCCATCTTGGGCAGCACATTGTACACATAATGTGTAGATTGTATTTCCCAGCTCAATTGTTCAGTCATCTTATAGGAAAACATACTGGGTGATACAGAATGATATTGTATATGGAGGAGCAGAGAGACCTTGTACTTACATAGGCAGTAAACACACAGGTAGACAGGTAATAGAGGAAAGCAAAAAATTGCAAGCAAAATCCTTTGCCATGGCTTGAGATGCTGATGAAGTGCTGCCATCTTATCCGTTGCCTTAAGTGTATGGGCATTTCTTGCTTCCTTGTTTTATATTTTTCCTTATAAGAAATGTAATCTATCAATCAACAACATTTACATGTCTTAGATGTGAACAGAAGATAATGCTTCCTATGGATACAGGGCAAACAAAAGTGACTCAGGGGCGGAATTGTGTGAACTAAAGCAACTATTAGATTTCACAGAACAATGGCTATCAATCTGCTACTATGAGCCTTACTGCATGGTGAAACTACTATGGCTTCTCACAAAGGGTATCCAAGTTGACATAAAGACTTTAATGAAGAAGTACTGGAAGCCCAAACCTCTATTCAGAAGAACAATATGCAAAACGGCTGTGAAAAGGGATATTTTACACGGCCATTTGCGTCTGAGGGCCACCCATGTTCACAGATCCCTCATAGATTTCAGTCTACTGATGCATCCGTAAAAACGGGCAAAAATAGGACACATCCAATTTTTTGATGATCCATTTAAACCGACTGTGAAAAAAATGGTCATGTGGAAAGCCCCATTGAAATGAATTGATTTTACTGCAGCCGTGTTAAAAAAAGCGTCTGTCACGCGGCCGTAAACATCTTTCATCTGAATAGAGGCTGATGTGAAGGGCATCGTGGTAACAATTATGAACATATTGAGCAATGGTAAAATAAATGTGTTTCTTGTTGGATTACACATCATTGTTCAACAAAAGCTGTGTCACATTTTTGGAAGGTGACCAGAAACTCAAATATTCTCATTTTTTTTTCATATAACACCGTGGCCCAGTACAGGCTGCTGCCCTGCAAAACTACCAATGAACAGAAACTATTGGGACAACCTTCCTGATCCTGATCTTACATCTGATTTGCAAAAGAAACCAGGATTCACCTCTCCAGTTGCCTCACTCTTGCATCACCACTGCTGTCAGGTGCTGTGTGTATTTGCACAGTACTCTTCCTAAGATTGGGAAGCCAATGGATGAGCACTATGCAACCTACTATCATCTATCTAAAGTCACATGTCATGCAGTTGATCCCACATTTATGCTACATGTCAGCATCAAAGCTGTTTGTATTCGGCCCCATGCCCAGCAGAACATTGCCCAGAGCAATGCCGCTAAATAAAATTCTATATGCAGTAATACACATGGGGGTTCTGTGCTTGGCATAAAACTTGATCCCCTCTAATATGGGTGTGTAGCTTAGTTATTGCTAACTGATGAGTATGACTTAAGCTAAGGCCCCACGTAGCAAGCCGCAGTCAAAAAGCTCTGTGGGAAAAATTGCAGAGGAAACGCATCACGGTTTTTCCGATAGCTCTTTTCACAGAATGTCCGCAGCGGATAATTCTGCTGACTTTCTGTTTCAGTTCTAACTATAGGGAAAACGCCAGTGCTTCCGTAGGTATAATTGACATTCTGTGATTTACAAAAATGCAATGGTTTTTGAAATCGGAGACCACAGAAATCGTGTTTTTGTCCCAAGGGACTGAATCCAGGAAGACTACAGTGCCTAAGTGGTTCTCGGGAGGTACATCTGGATGGCCAGGTATTTCCTTGTTTTCTGAAAAAATTCTTTTGTTTGTCATGTTTCTTTTACCCACCTACCACCTCCTGCCTGCACTACCCCATGCAGTCAGAGTTGATCCTCCCACTGTTATGACATTATCCATCTTACTGGAGCAGCACGAGCAGTGCTACCAGGCCTGAAGGCCAGTTCCTGGTGTTCCAACCACCTCATTTGCAAGTAACATGCATAACAGAAGTATTGGTTAATATCTGACAACACAGTAATTTACTAGGAAAAAGAGAATTTTAGTAAATGATTCTTGTTTATCCGTGTCTGTCTCTAATATCTCATTTGATGCTTTTTCTTTGTCCATATATATTAAGGGCTATGTGCATATTTTTTATAAAGCTTGTAGTAACTTTCTCCTGTGATGTTAAGTTCTATGTTCCTCTTTGTGATACTTATACTTAAGTTAAGACTACTAATTTTGACTCTTTTTCACTTCCATAGCAAAAAATTCAGAGATGGAAGTGGACTCAGGTTTGCTGAAAAGCAAATTGCTAATAGTTTGATTAATACCTTTCAAACAAAGGTTCCGTTGAGACCTGGTCTGGAGCTTAAAGGGAGTCTATCATTACCAAAAACACTTTTAAGCTAATGGCACCTTGGAATGGCCTTTAAAAAGGCCATTCTACTCCTACCTTTACTTGTTACTTGTTTTCTTCTCCCAGCCGATTCCAAGATAATTATTTCTTCATGTATGTAAATGAGCACCATGGGGCATTCCTCCTCTTCTGCAAGCACCCACCGCGTCATCGCTTATCACCGTCCCTTCTTCTGTTGCGGTGACTCCTCTCTTGGTCTTCTTTCTTCTCAATTCTCGCCGGCAGCGAATTCTCACGACTGCGCATGCACAATTGGGCGGCCATTTCCCGGTGGTCTGTCACAAGAGCGTACTGTGGCAGAGCCGATTGCGCATGCGTACAGCGCTGCGTACGAGGACTTAGAAGAAAGAAGATACAGAGAAGACCAAGAGGGGAGTCACTGTAATGGATGAAGCGGCGGCGATAAGCGACGACGAGATGGGTGCTCGCAGAAGAGGAGGAACGCCCCGGGTGCTCCGTGGTGCTCATTTACATACATGAAGAAACAAATTATCTTGGAATCGGCTGGGAGAAGAAAACAAGGAAAGGTAGAAGAAGAATGGCCTTTTTTAAAGGCCATTCCAATGTGCCATTAGCTTAAAAGTGGTTTTGTGAATGATAGACTCCCTTTAAGGATGCAGTAACCCCTCATAAAAGGGCGGGGGGGGTACTGTCAGGAATCTAAATACCAATTCTCCTACTTCTCCACAAAGCAGCTGGCATTTTCTTCTATGTAGTGCTGCGGGCGGAGATTCTGTACCATATCTACATTTGCCTACCAGTCAAACTTTGGCTGGGTCTCTTCAGCCAGTCAGATGTGTGAGGTGCAGAGCCAATCTGACATTGCACTGTTTTCATTTTGGCTATTCTTGAACTCTGCTGGTTGTTGACCCTGGCCTGTGTATTACTCTCTGTGGCCTCCATAGGGTTTCTGGTTTTGTCCTTAGTGTCAGGAATCCCATCATATTAGCTCCTGTTTGCAGTAACCTTAAAGTTTCCATGTCCACCAAACAAACTTTAAGGCACAGTTCTAATCAGAGATCTGCCTCATTTTCCCATTTAGGCCGGTTGCAGACGACCGTGGCCATGA
Organism: Leptodactylus fallax; assembly: GCA_947044405.1. Classification (NCBI taxonomy): domain Eukaryota; kingdom Metazoa; phylum Chordata; class Amphibia; order Anura; family Leptodactylidae; genus Leptodactylus; species Leptodactylus fallax. The sequence continues at coordinate 2,080,116 of CAMRHE010000249.1, forward strand.
TCAGTGTGCTATCCGTGTATTTCACGGATAGCACACTGACCCATTCTTTTCTATGGGCCTGTACACACGACTGTGAATTTCACGGTCCCATGTGCAGACCGACAGTCCAGGCCACAAAATATAGAACAGGTCCTATTCCTGTCCTAGTTTGCGGCCCTTGCTTCCATGGCTCCTATTCATTTAGTGAAAGGAGCTGCGGAAGAACGGTCCGTGCACAGGCGGACCACGGGGACACTGTCCACCGTGTGCTGCCCGTACCTTTAATTCATGGCTGGCTGGTTGCAGCACAGTCATCTTTAACCGGCCTAAGTGTTAAGGTGGAGTTCAGTTGAAGTTCAGTCATATGCCTGTGTTTGTCTTGTGCAGCTGGGCTCTTAACTCTGCTATAGAAGGCTTGTTTACTGCTGATCTCCTGGTTCTGAATTCGGGTTTGTTCTCCTGGTTAACCCCTTTGGCTTCTGATTTGGATGTTGATGGGATTTCTTGTGTTTTTTTTTTTTTTTTTTGGCTTAGACTCTGACTCTCCTCTGATATTCAATTTGGCAAGTCCTTACACTTGTTTATTACGCCCTTAGGCCTACATTACGCCCTACATTGCGGAAAAGCTGTTGTTGCAGATTTTGCTGCAGTTTTTTGAGCAAAACTCAGGAGTGAGTTGAGCAGAAGGGATAAGTATAAGAGCTTCATTATATTTCCCATTCCTTTTGTAGCCACTCCTGGGTTTGGCTCAAAAACAATGCAGCAAAATTTGCAACAAAAAAAGCATTTTTTTCACAACATGGGGTGTCATGTATGGGACGTCCTAGCATGTGACACGGGTGTGGCTTATCAATACTATTACAAGGTGCAGGATCTTATCTGAGTACCAATTAGCTCAAAGTGTCATACAAACTTGTTAGGCTGAAGCCCCACGTTTCAGAAATGCAGCTTTTTTTGTTGCAGATTTTGCTGCAGTTTTTTGAGCCAAAGCCAAAAGTGGATTGAGCAGAAGGGAAAAGTATAAGTACTTTCTATATATTTCTGATTCCTATTGTAGCCATTCTTTTCTTTGTCTCAAAAAACTGCAGCAAAATAGCTGAGTTTCCAAAATGTGGGGCCTCAGTTGCTACCAAATATATCCCATCCATTGCCAGGTGCCATAGTTTTCTTACACACTTTACCTGTCGCTGGTTTTAATGTTATGGATGATCAGTGCGTAGGCATGTACAGTATATTACTTTATATTGTATTTAAATATGGTTATAGAAAAATAAAGGAATCTAGAGTACACATTGTATAGCCCTGTCTGTAACAACCAAAATGATAACATTATTCCGTTATTTATTCCACATGGTAAACACTGTAAAGAAACAGACTAAACTACTTAAGAATTGCTGTTTTTAGTGACTCTGCCTCTCAAATTTAAAATTTTATATCTGCAAATATAAAAAATCATTATACAGACAGTGAATATGGGTTAACTTATAATTATAATTACCGTTAACTCTTTGTTATTCCTAAACCTGTAGTGGAGAGGGCACACTTGGCTGGATAGTAATTTATTTTAACATGACTTGGCAGCGTATCCTTACCTTAGAGGGGATCCTTACCTGCCCCTTGTCCTGTATTGCAGTGCTGGGTCGCCCATTCCATTCTGTGTCCACAATGGCCAACATGGAAGTGATGTGACTCGGATGACCACTGCTGGATACTGATGACATCACAGCTAATTTTTGACTGCTAAGTAGAGATGGGCAAATCTCCCACGATTCGTTTCGGGTGTCTCAGGTCCCTGATTCGTTTCTGGTCGAACAAGTTCAGATAGTACAGACCCCAGAGTATAAAATAGATGTAGGCTTAGGGGAGTTGTAAAAAAAATTAAAAATATTTATATTCACCTTCCCTCATCTCTTTTGCGCCTCCTCGCAGCATCCAGCGAGTATAACAATTTAACGCAATGCATGTTGCAACGACCATTTTAGTTCTTTCGAAATCCTTAATTGTTCAGTTTCATAAAAAACAAAACAAAAAAAAAAAAAAACAATTTTGGCTATTCGGCTCGAATGCAGCAAATGCGGGCACAGGATCGAACAGGGGATCGAGTGCCGCCATGGAGAACCTTGTTTTTTAATTTTACTCTACCCCAGACCCTCCCAGGGTTTTCCAGTCTGCATGGCAATCCCCTTTAACTTTCATGTGGGACTAGCAAATGTTTATGCTCGTGGAGGGTCCATTAAAAATATGAAAAGGGGCTCCCCATTATGGTTATTGAGTTTTGCCTGCCAGAACTGAATAGTCTAGACTTAATTCCCTCCTTCACCCTTTTCGATGACCCCGCCCCCTACTTTGCATACAATGTAGATCCTATGAAGAGGAGATTCCTGCTCAGGTTGTTGTTGCTAGTGGCATAAGAGATGTGACCGATTAAGGCCAGGCCCCTCTTTCCCCAAAGACCCTATAGGGTACTTCTATGGTACATACACGCTTGACATTGTGTAAATATTAGTTAGAAAGGAAAGAATGGAATGAACTTAAACAAACCTTTAATAACATTTAGTAAAAAATAAAATATATATGTAAATACATGATATTATCAAACAAAGGCAAAGTATAAACTTTGCATTTGGTAGTTTCAGACCATTGCACTGAGTTCACTTACTTATTGTGTATTCTAGGAGGTACTGCCAACTATTAGTATTATTATACTGGATCATGACAATAAGTTTTTCATGACCACCAGTACTGCAGGTCCCTTCCCAGTAACCATTGTCAGAAAATGCTAAAGGTATGTATGCGTCCTCTTTAAAACACACTTTAGTCACATCAGGAATCTGAAGCTTAAAGTAGATATTGGTATTCTTTGGAAGAACTCCTTCTAGGGGATGGACTAGATCAAAGTTTCTGCCCCATTGATTATATGTCAGAGGAAATACGGGCCACTTTACAGAAGGGTTGGTACAAATGATGAGATAGTTACATAGGTAGTCGTATGAAGAACTTTTACTGCCTTCTGAGTGGATATAAATCTTCAGAACATATGTTCCTTGGCATGGAAGGTGGACCTTCATTTCAACTTTGTCATGTGTTTGGGTTAGGAAGACATGTTGACGCTCCATATTTGATGTCATTTTTATTTCATCAGAGTGTAAGCTACATAAAAATTTTAAGTCCTTGGTTGTTTTAAAGCTGAAGGTACAGCACCCATCCACTGTATGAATGACTGGTTCAGGTTGCGATGGTTCCACAAGTCCTGCCTCTTCAGTCATCCAACTTGGACCAACAGGATTGTTGAGACATTTGGGGATTCTCATGGTGGCATCTACAGCAGTGCAAATTATTTTATACCCCAGGACCCAAGTATATTCATTTGAAGAACCTGGCTGCATTGCATATATGCTTAGTTCATGTTTTCCAGTGTTCTGAAGGTAAACATCCAGCTCCATTCCACATTTTACCAATTTAATTATTCCATGCTGATTTCCATTGACATCAAAGCTGTATTCTAAATCTTGTTGACTTTCAACGATGACAGAAACTTTTCCATTTTCTGGATGAAAAATAGAAAAAAAAAAGTATAAAATGTGTTCTAAAGTTTTGGAAGATATACTGTACGTACAGTACTTACAGTTGAGTATTAAAAATTACATCTAAGTACACAATAGTAAAGTTACCAGAGATTATCATAAAACAAGAGCTCACATATACAACTGAATTATGACTCTTTTCTCCAATATAAATCAATAGAACCAGTGTATCACATGTATGAAATCCACTTGTGTAACATAGTGCAATCCAATAAACTCCAACCGAAACACAGAGAATTAGAAAAATATCTGCTTCTTATTGTAAATTTTTTCAAAATACATCACATTAAGTACATAAACATAGAGCATAGCCACCACTTTCACCGATAGCCCATGATCTCCAGTAAAAGTCCATACACGTGTTAGAGCAGAGATGCTGCTATTGGAGGCAAGGCCAAGGCATGGACATGTCTGCTAAGTTTCGGGGGTCCACCCCCTTCATCAAGCATGCTTCTAAAGGTCCTCTGTGCTGTATTATTCCATCTGCCATGTGACCAATATAGTCAAATAACCATATATAAAAGGCAAAAAAAAAAATCACACAATATATAAGGCAAATAAACGAACCCAAATTTGCTAAATATTCAACCATTGTTATTCAAGTTCCCAAGCCACAAAGACATTTAATGCCACCAGAGCCTGGGAGTCTATAAAAACACCAAAAAACTGCTATTTTAATTTAAACCATTAGGGCTCAATGCCCCTAAGGTGTATATTAAAAAAAAACTTACTTTGAAGGAGTCCACAACGTATCTGCTCCTCATCATGCCCTAATTCCTCTTTTTATATATACTAGAGAAGGTCAAAAACATATGTGGCATCCCAGAGCTGGCTATGGCTGGGCTGAGGGTGATCTCTGTGCATTGTATTATTTCCTGGCTCATAGCCTGTGTGACAAGCAGGGGGTCCGAGTCTACACAACACAGCGCCACCAGTGAGCCCACACATGCATTACACCTCCCATAGGATTGAATAGTAACCAAATGTCCAATGGGAGGACATCGCCTGGGAAAAGGGAGGAGTCAGCTGATCACTGGGTCCCCATGGAACACCCCGCAGGAAGGTCCTGCGTGTGAGGAGTTAGAAGTGTGGAGTGTTAGGAGGAGGAGGTGAGGAGAGAAGTGTGATGTCCTGTGAAGAAACAGTGAGTTTAGTGCAGGAATCTCAAGTCCTAGACAGGCCCAGGAAGGTTGGAGAGCTGACAGACCCAGCTATTCAGAAGATCCTGTCCCCTGTCTGCCAGCCATCGCCCTGAAGGAAGTCAAGCATCGTTATCTTGTCAGCATGAGACTGTGGAGAGAACATTCTGGAACACGTGCTCCAAGCAAGTATCACAGGATCCAGGGCAAGGCCAGACCTGTGGAATATCCTGCCACCCTGACTATTGCACCCCGAAACTCTGAGCTATCAGGACCACATAACGTGAGTGGGGAATATTATGTACAGTATCATGGTGGGCATCCTCCTATGTGCCAAATAGGAGCCCAGACGCACCTAGGGCTGTAACACTGAAGTATAAGGGGCTAGGAACACCCACAAGTCTACCCTGCACCCCAGGACTTTGCTGTGTCACCAGGCGTACCCCGTTGTTTTGTATGGAAGAAACTGTTTAAGCATTTGTGCCTCCACACCCATGGAAGTAAAAGTTCAACTTTACAACCGTTTCTGTGTCTGACTCTGCACCGACAACATCAGGGCGCCCCAAACACCACCAGTCGGCACAGTATAGGGGAAGCGCCCCGGGGAACAATCACCACCAACATTTGTGCAGCCCCCATCACCGGTACCAGTGGTGGTAACGGGGAAGCACAGCGCGGCCCCGTGCCCAGAGACGTGACAAGTCTGCGCTGTTTGCACCGCAATCCCAACGCAGCGTACCTTCCATCTGGTCACCGCAAGAAGAACTGGCGCACGAACAGGATACGGGTGTGTGCCATTTTGAGAAAGTCGCCACGAAAAGTGCGCCAAATTGTCTCCAGAGCATCGGTCTATTGTGGACTTTGCTAAGATCAAGTTTATTCCCTGAGAGTGCTTGCCACAAAGAGGGGGAGCCCTATACCCCTGAAGCAAGCCAAAGATGTCCTCTCAGGTGTTACAGCCCTGGAAGAGTTAAAACGCCAGGACTTGTTTGCTGCCACACGCTGTGTAAGAACGCCCACAAAGGGTTAACTGTACCTGCAAAAGTGCGGGAGATTTTTAGCACTGCCCATGAGGCCAGGAGACCCATCTGCCACCATCTTAGGAGAGCCCAGAATGCTGAGCGAATGCTCCAGCGCAACCATACAAGAAAGTGAAAGGCAAACGGCGGCGCATTTCTGACTCTCCGGTGCCGCATCACCGTCCCTGCTGTGCACCGCTGATCTCTGGTCCACGCTGCAGTTGCTGTCAGTGAGTACTGTGCCTCCCTGCCTTGTCTTAGTTCTCCCACTGCCCCAGGAGTGTTTTCCGTGACAGTGTCCGTGGGGAGTGCCACCATTAAAGAGGGGGAGCACACGCAGCCGCATCACAGTGACTCTGTTAATAGCTACAGCATTCCAAGTTGTAGTCTCCATTCCCGCCAGCAAGCAGTTGAGTTTCTTAAAGAGACGGGACCTAATTCCAGTCATACCTGCAAACAACATGACTGAGCAAAGTGACATTGTGCCATCTGTTTCTAGTGATCAGCAGTGCCCAGGGAGCAGCCACCACCCAGCCATACCCGGCGCACCATGGCTCGTGCTCAAGGGGGCGCAACCCCAGGGACGGAGAAGATGCTGTCTCTCTTCCAGTCTACCTGAATACAGAACAGCAGATACAGATTCTGCTGGGCAGCGAGGTGCGCAGCTAGGGAGGTCAAACCTGGCCTGCCTCTGACAAAAGAACCCCGGGCAAACGGACAAACTCCAGGTGAACTTTGACGGCGATCTGTCTCCGAGGTAAAGATGTCTCCAGAGACAACTACCTGGTGAGACCCTCGGACTATGCTTTATCCCTCCAAGAGGCGTTCAGAGCTGTGGTGCAAGTGGATCCACGTGAAAATGTGGACTCTGATAAAATCTTGCTTGACCGCCAAGAAGGGGGGGTACCACATTGCTCCAGAGTCAGTTGCGAATGCTTGCTGCACAACATCCCAGCATCACGTTGCGACCAAGGCCCTGCCACAGGTCTGAGACAGGAGCAGCCAGCCGAGCCAGCATCTGTGCTCCCTCTTCTGGACCCTCAACAAGCATTGCTCCAGTTGTCCTGCCACTACCTCTGGGTACCTCACCTGCTGCCCAAACTGCGCAGACTACACTAGCAGACTCCAGAGATGACCTCTGCCGAGTGGATCATCTGACCCGTGCCATGGAACAGATCACCGTCCGTCTAGATGTCTGACCCAGCCGCTTCATCGTCCAGTGATCCTTTGCGAAGCCAACATCTCACCTGAGTCGCCACCCAGACGTCCGTCTTCAGTGAAACCCCGCAGAGTGAGAGGCCATACTGTACCTATGCCATAGATATGGACACACCAGGCCTCAGTGTTTTCAGTTAAACGGGCCACCCCTGAGGCAGCGGGCCGCTCGGGAGGAAAGAAGAAGGGCCCAGGTGAATCTTCAGTGCATTGTCACGCTTCGTCTCAGCCTGCCCACACATCACAATCGGGTGAACGGCGTCCCTCTGACAGCGTTGGTGGACACTGGATCTCAGGTAACAACCCTGCGCAAGCAGGTGCCTTGAACATTGGGACTTAGGTGTGTTGAATAGAACACCTGACACATGGATAAATCTATGTGCCAGCAATGGACAGCCCATACCACAGCAGGGTTATTGGGAACCCACATCCAGATTGGGGACTTGAAACTGCTTAGACAGGGTGTAATTGTCACTGATGTAGAGGATGATAGGTTTGCAGTTGTAATATTAGGCATGAATGTTTACGCCATTGCTTTGCAGAAGTGTTGGATGCCTTGCATGCCTCTCTCCTACAGCTTCTCCCAGTGACCAGCAGACCACACGGGCCATTCGTGTACTCAATGCCCAGCACAAGTTCGCCAACAAACAAAGTGAAATTGGTGAGTCCGGATCCAAGATACCCGTCCAGTAACCCTACAGCCTGGAACAGAAACATGGTGTGGTGCCGTGCCCGTCCGGGCATAGAAAATCAGGACTACGAGGCCTTGCTACAACCCATACAGGTAGATGGCCAACCACTTGTCATGGCTGCCCGCAGCCTTGTCACAGTTTCCAATGGACGTGTCCTGTCCGCTTAGTCAACGGGGATCTCCCGTGAACCTCCACAAGTTCCACTCTGTGGCCTCTACACCGGTAGCACCAGAACTCTCTGGTGATTCTACCGCCACACAGCGTCCACCCAAGCGCTGAGAACATCAGAATGGAGCCACGAAGTCCTGGTGGGAAGAATTGAACGTGGGAGACCCAATACAAGACACACAATGGGGGCAATGTGCAGCGTTACCAACAGGCATTCAGCAAACACCCATTGGACTTTGGTAAGACCACGACCATACAACATCGCATTCTGACTGGCGACCACCATCCAATCAGGGGCGTCACCGTCCAATACCACCAGCGATGTACCAACCGGTGAAAAAGTTGATCACAAGAGATGCGAGATGCTAATGTCATCCGGGAGAGTAACAGCCCTGGGGAGCCCCGCTAGTCCTTGATCAAGAAGAAAGACGGAACCCTACGATTTTGTGTGGACTATCGTAAACTCAACAACGTCACGCACAAAGACGCATACCCATTGCCGCGGACTGAGGAATCTCTAAGGCTTTGGGATCAGCTACGTGTCTCGACCCTGGCTTAACCAGTGGATATCTGGAAGTCCCTATGCGCCTGAAGATCGTGAAAAGACGCGTTTACGACCCGATGGGACTCTTTGAATTCAATAGTATGCCATTTGGGCATGTAATGCCCCAGCCACATTCCAACGGCTTATGGAGAGGTGCCTCGGCCATGAGAATTTCCAGAGTGTGCACTGTACCTGGACGATGTTATTGTATTCTCCCGGACATACCAAGAACACCTTCGTCACCTGTCCGAGGTATTCAAGGTACTATACAGCACGGCCTAAAGGTGAAGCCCTCCAAGTGCTACCTGTTGAAACCCCAAGTTCACTACTTTGGGCATGTCGTGAGCGCACAAGGCGTCCAACCTGATCCTGAAAAGATCACTGCAGTCCAGAACTGGCGAAGACAACTACCGTCAAAGAAGTCCGAAGCTTCCTTGGATTCGCAGGTTACTACCGGCGTTCATACCACACCGCCCAAGTAGCCGAGCCTCTGAACGAGTTGTTGCGCGGTTGTCCCAGAGAAAACTACAACCGAAAGCTTCCGGTAGACTGGACAGCGTGTCAAGAGGAAGCCTTTCAAGCGCTTAAAGCACTTCTGATGCAACCACCAATTCTAGCCTATCCCGACTACAGTCAGCCATTCCGCTTGTACACAGATGCAAGTCACCAAGGTTTGGGTGCAGTGTTGTCCCAGGTTCAGGACAACAAAGAGCGAGTCATCGCCACGCCAGCAGGAGTCTGAGAGGCGCGGAGAAGAACGACCAGAACTATAGTTCTTTCAAACTCGAACTTCTGGCGCTTGTCTGGGCCGTGACAGAGAAGTTTAAAGACTACCTGGCTGCCACACCCTTTACCGTGTACACAGATAACAATCCGTTGGCGCATCTGGACACTGCTCGACTGGGAGCCCTTGAACAACGGTGGGCCTCAAGACTCGCGAATTACAAGTTCTCTGTCAAGTATCGCAGTGGCAAGTCCAACGCTAACGCTGATGCACTCTCAAGGTTGCCTGTGGGAGAAGAACACACCGAGAAGACATCTGGGAAGAGGTGGAGATGCCACCATTCTACAACAAGTTTGCCCAACAGGTTGCTATTGGTGTCCCTGTAGAAGGAGAATCTCTGGCAAAAACAGCGCGAATCCTCCAGGAGCCATCTTGTGGAAAACGTTCCAAGAAGAGAGCAGAGTTTTAGGAGAATTGTCAGATTTCCTGCTTACAGGAAGAATACCAACCCGTGTAAAGAGAGGTCTTCATGACGTGGAATTAAAACGCCTTTGGCGCAGAGGAAGCGCCTGTTTGTCCAACGAGGCCTTCTACATAGAAACACTCTTGATCCTGTCACAGGTGAAAGGCTTCATCAGATCCTCGTACCAAGAAGAGACGCACAGATGATACTTGAGGCGTACATGACAGATCCGGTCACTTCGGGGTACAAAGACCGAAGCTACCATCCGTCGTCGCTTCTATTGGGTTGGGATGAGGAGTGACATTGAGAGTTGGTGCGAGAGTGTCCTGCCTGTAATATCACCAAGGAGGTCGAAGAGATCAGAAGGCCCCCACATCCAATAAGACCAAAAGCCGGGAAATTGTTGCTCTGGACCATGTGAAGTTGGGTCCCACACGTTCCGGCACAGCTACGCTCTGACAATGGTGGATCATTACTCCAAGTTCCTTGTCATCGTGCCTGTCAGAGATCTTACAGCAAGAACTACGGCTGAGACCTTCTACGCAGAGTTTGTCCGCCATTACGGTTGTCCTGAGCATATCCTCACCGACCGTGGATCGGCGTTTGAATCCCAATTGTTCCGTGAGCTGTGTCAGTTCCAAGACGCAAGAAGTTGCGAACCACAGCGTATCACCCTCAAGGGAATGGTATGTGCGAGAAGGCAAATCAAGTGATCATCGGCATGCTAAGAACAGCGCAGTTACACTGGTGTTGAGTGGCCTGAACATATCAAGGACTTGGCCTATATTTACAACAACACACCCCAAACATCTACGGGAACGCACCATTTTATCTAATGTTTGGAAGACAAGGTCAACTTCCTTCAGACTTAACCCTTGGTGTGAAGGTCCCTGACACCATCAATCCACTACCCATAACAGACTGGGTTGTTGAACACGCCGACGTATGGAGGAAGCTAAAGAGATAGTTGAAAGGCATGGATGAGGTTCGTAGGAGACAACAGGAGGATTACAACCACGCGCCCATGCAGCGCCCCTGAAAGTTGGCGACCGTGTATGGTTAAGGAATAACCATCGGAATGGGAAATTGGATCCATTCTGGGAGAAAGAACCATACAGTGTCATCTCCATACCATATCCTGAATCCGACGTGTATGAGATCTCTAAACCTGGGAGACAGCCCCAAGTAGTACACCGAAACCGTCTGAAGCTGTGCCTTAAAGAAGGACTACCCACAGAGGTGCCCCCAGCTGAGACAACGAGTACAGAGATCTTGTCACCTTCTGAAGCGAAAGAGAGACCCCCAACGTTAACTGAGCTTATGTGGGCCCTAAACTACTACCATTTAGCTGTTATCCACCAATTGCTCTAGTGCAAGAGAACCCTTCGACAGATGATTTAATTGATTTCAGTGACTCTGTTCCTGATTCAAATCCGTTCCACTTAGGCGTTCTGAGCGTACCACAAAAGGCATACCACCAACACGCTATAGTGATGCCATGGCTGTCCTTGGGTAAAAGAGGTTAACTGTCTCTGCTCCTGTATAGATGTTATTCCTGCTCTGATTACATTAATGTTTTTCCTGTGTGTATATACAGTATATATATAATATCTTGCCATGTAATATAGTATTTACATTTATATGCAACAATCCAAGCCATAGTGCCTGGCTCACCGAGCCAAGGAAGTTCTGTTACCCCATTGCGGTATGGACATTCGTGCTAGAGTGCCTACTCTTCCTTACAGAAAGGACTGTTTATTGTTTCTCAGAGAGACTCTCATGATAATGGACACTCACGAAATTGGTGCCAGAGAGCCTCTGGACCCATTTGCACTACTGTTGTTTCTATATGGACTGTCTGATGGTACCGCCAAAGGTTCCATAAGTCTGAGTTTAATTATCTCTCCGTTACCCTTCAGACTTCTCATGGACATTCCAGGACTATCCGGGAGGTCTTACCTCAAGTTTCTAGGTATTATATTTTTCTAAACTGTTAGTGACATTTGCACTTTATTCGTATTTATTAACGTTATGTTACATTTCTCACCTTCACCCCAGCCCGTCGCCGAGGTCGGCTCAGTGAAAGAGGGGGAGTATGTGGCATCCCAGAGCTGGCTATGGCTGGGCTGAGGGTGATCTCTGTGCATTGTATTATTTCCTGTTGCTTCATAGCCTGTGTGACATAGCAGGGGGTCCTGAGTCTTACACAACACAGCGCCACCTAGTGAGCCTCACACATGCATTACACCTCCCATAGGATTGAATAGTAACCAAATGTCCAATGGGAGGACATCGCCTGGGAAAAGGGGAGGAGTCAGCTGATCACTGGGTCCCCATGTAACACCCCTGCAGGAAGGTCCTGCGTGTGAGGAGTTAGAAGTGTGGAGTGTTAGGAGGAGGAGGTGAGGAGATAAGTGTGATGTCCTGTGAAGAAAGCAGTGAGTTTAGTGCAGGAATCTCAAGTCCTAGACAGGCCCAGGAAGGTTGGAGAGCTGACAGACTCCAGCTATTCAGAAGATCCTGTCCCCTGTCTGCCTAGCCATCGCCCTGAAGGAAGTCAAGCATCGTTATCTTGTCAGCATGAGACTGTGGAGAGAACATTCTGGAACACGTGCTCCATAGCAAGTATCACAGGATCCAGGGCCAAGGCCAGACCTGATATATATACCTGATATATAACAAAGTATTGAGATGAACTTTTGTTATTGACCAAATACTTATTTTCCACCATAATTTGCAAATAAATTCTTTAAAAATCAGACAATGTGATTTTCTGGATTTGTTTTCTCATTTTGTCTCTCATAGTTGAGGTCTACCTATGATGTCAATTACAGGCCGGCCTCATCTTTTTAAGTGGGAGAACTTGCACAATTGGTGGCTGACTAAATACTTTTTTTCCCCACTGTATGTGTAATGACAGTAACCTCTATTACAAAATTGTCTGAGCATTGTATAAGCAATGCTACGACTGTTGCCGTGTGAATTGACTGTTTCTTTGTAATGTATCTTTTTTGTCTGTACTTCAACCCTACAAATTGTACAGTGCTGCGGAATATGTTGGTGCTACTGTATATAAATAAAACGTATTATTATTATTATTATTATTATTAAAAGAGGTATGAGGAGGTGTTTAGTAGCAGGTACATTTTAGACTCCTTCAACGTGAGTTTTTTTTTTTTGGATATACTGTATACCATAGTGACGTTTAAATTAAAAGGGTAGTTTTTCAGTGGTTCTCTGCTCTAACACAGGTATGGACTTTTACTGAAGAACAAGGATTACTGGTGAAAGTGGTGACTATGCTTTATGTTTATTTAAAGGGGTTGTCCAGGATAAACCGATCTTTCTTATCTAAGTTAGACACTCCCCAACCCTTCTCCCCCTACTGCCTACCTTCTAAATTGCTTACTTTATCAAAAAGCTATATTTACCTAGATTGCTGGGGCAGTCATGTGACCACCCCAGGCACATTTTCCAATTTCCCGGTGACGTTCCGTTTACCTGATTCCGGAAATGGAATGTCACCATAATAACCCCACCCCATCATACTTACCTGTCTTCCTGTTCAGATCTTCTGGCCATGGGATGTCACTTGTTCTGCCTGCGCAAGAACAGTAATGCCAGTCTTCATAGATTGGATTCAGCTGAAGGTGTGCCTCTTATATGACGAAGAATGCGCCTCCTCGTAAATGAGGTGCACCCTCCAGAGCTATGAAGACCGGTGTTAGTATCGCCAGTTGTCATGAATCTGCCCCAATGTATTTTTTATTAATTACAACCCTGAAGATGTTTCCCTGGTCATATATGAACACCTGGCCATATTGTTTCAAGACAGTACTGCTACAATTTGCCTCCAAGTTCTTTACAGCGAGAGCTGCTCTGTGCATTTAATAGAGGAGGGGTCGCAACAATGCATTGACAGATTACATCACTAAATCGGTTTCTGTTTACCTGAATATATAATTCCTGCTTCAGGCTGAACTGATAACAGACCAATGTTATAGAAGGATGCTTTGCGAAATGTAAATTGTTCAAACTTCTTTCGAGACACCGTTGGCTGCAGTAATTGGTGTTCTTCCTTATCTGGATAGTGGTTTCCAATGAAGAGTGCAGGGTGGGTCAAAAAGTAAAATTCATTGTACCTGCAGAGTGGAGAATAGCAAAATCTCATTTAAAATAATAAAACTGACTACCATAAAACATAGCTTAACCCCTTAATCACCGGGGCCAAAAGGGCCTAATAACCAAACACTTTTACCAATTTTGCACACATTGGGGCATATTTATCATTAGAATTCCAACAGTTTTCTGTCTAATTTTTATGCCAAAAATGTATTCATTCGTACCTTCGACGTATTTATGAACAGCAAGTGCCAGAAAGAACATAAAAATACGAAAAATGTGCACTAGAATGGGCGTGATATAAAACTGTCTAACTTTCTGCCACATTTATGAAATAGAAAAGTACAAATATGGAGCAAGATTTCTTGTGCAAAGTATACCACCAAGTACAGCACATCAGGAAGTGAGCCGGAATTTTTGCACATTGGAAAGTTACAAAGATTTATGAAGGTCTGTACGACAGATTTATAAATATGTCTAAAACTACAAAACGGGATTCAACATTACAATGTTACTGTTGTTTTCCAATAGCAAATTGCAGCTATTCCAGAAGATTTTACCGTGGTCAGAGCTGATCCCTTGGACACAATTCTTCAAGACAGCAATGCTACTATTTAAAACATCATAAATGGAAGGAACAACCAGATTTAGCATTTTCTAAATTGTGGCAATTACACAATACTTACTCGAATGTGAATTTGCTACAATTTTCAGTAGTATGGCCAGCTCCCCATGTGCTGTCAAGTAGATGCCAACGGCCTTCCAGGAACACCATGTTCCAAGCATGATTGGATTCATCAGGTATTTTCTGTCCGGCTTGGTATCCTGCCCCCTTTCCATAGCCATTTACTGATGCACATATAATACCTGCACGGCTACACCAAAAATTTGTTTAAAAAATTATAAAACATTTAGAACATATTTATGCAAATATGCAAAACTTATTTGACTTATCTCATACAGTAATTGCCTCTGATTGCTAGGAGATGGCTCTATGCCAGGAACTTTCATGGATTAAGGGGGCAGAGCATGGGATTCACCAAAGATTGTCATGCACCTTACCAGCTATGCTTTAGACATAACATAGTATTTCATATTCATGTTCCTCAAACCTAATGATGTCTACTATAGAAGACAATGCTGGTGTGTTGCTCATTTTCATGGAAAATTATTTTATTTTTATTTTCAAATATCTTTTTATTGGTTTTCTATACATACTCGAAATCATATTCTAAAACAACTGCCCTCAAATCTCCCATAGTCATAGAAAAAAAATGGGATTTACTATTCAGTAGTTTATTTTGTGTAGATGTAGTGATCCCAGGTAAGTGATCAGGTAGGATGTTCACATACAGGATGTCCTGGATAAATATCAAACTGCTCCAGGTCAGATTCTAGTGTACCCCACCTTTTCAAATATTGAGAATAGTATGACAACCCATATATAGCCCATGAGGGACAAACTGGCTATCATAAATCACAAGTCAGGTATGGACAAAGAGCAGTCCCTGTATATATAGACACCATCCATCTTGAAGCGTTCCCCCTCTCTCAGAGAGATTCATCAGGGGACTGTTACAAATAAAGGCCATTAGATGTGGACGATTAGGATGTGAGCACCAGTAGTGATAATGTGTAGAGGTAGAGGAGGTTTACAAAAACTTATTTTCTTTACAACAGTGGCATGAAATGCTTGATGGTTGTACGCTACACATAGTGGCACAATACACTTGGTGGTTACACAACACACTTAGTTGCACAGTAACTTTCTTCTATCTTCTTCTATCTTCCACTCATCTAACAGAGCCTCTGTGACACTCTAGGAGGCAACTCCCTGTCTATGAGTATACATCATAGGTGTATCTTTGCAGGGTCCCACCAAACATCTTCTATGAAATTGCCTTGTGCTTCTATGCTCCTTCTGATTGCTTGTCAGTATGTTTCATGGACTGTTTGAGCATTCAATGCATATGACACTTGACACAACAGGAAAACAGTCCCAAACCAGGAGGCTTACAGAATGTGAGTCCTACTCCTTGTATCAACAACTAACATGTGACCACCCCAGGCACACTTTCTGATAATCCGGTGATGTTCCGTTTCCGAAACGGAATGTCATCATTACTCCCCCCTCCCCAACCCCATCATACTTACATATCTTCCTCTCCGGGAACGGCTCCTCCCCTCTTCCTCTCTGCCAGCGCTTGCACAGCCTGGAGGTGCCTGCAACACATGCGCAGTAGAGATGGCACTCCATCTCTACTGCGCAGACATCAAAGGTACTTCTAGTCTGTGAAGGTGCATGCAGAGAGGAAGAGAGGCGTCTCCAGCCTGCGCACAGTGAAAGAAAAGGAGCCGTCTCCCAGAAAGGAAGACAGGTAAGTACGATGCGGTGGGGGGTGGGCTGAGTTAGTTAGTTGGGAAGGGCTAGTAGTGGGCGGAATAGCTAGGGAGACAGGGAGGGGGTGTAACGGAATGAGAGAGGGGGGCAGTGAGAGGGAGGTAGTGTGGAAGCTACACAGCAGGAAGCTACACCATGTAAACAAATGCAGAAGATGCCAGGAGCTCCCAGAGAAACCCAGAAATCACTCAAAACACTGCTAAAGGTATATGGGTGTACTTATTAACCCATTAATAGCACTAACAGACCTTTAAAAAAAAGTTTTTTTGCCCGGAAAACCCCTTTAAGCTTGCAGTGTAACACTTGAACTCCACTTTTACACAGGAGGAGAGACACTGTCTATCACCTGGTTTTCTTCCAAGAGCCCACAGGGTTTGATCCTGTCCCTCAGGACTTGAATACTTTACAGTATAGGCTTTACAGGGCATCTGCTGGTCGCTCCTTTCCTCAACAGATCCCAGACAGTGACAGTCCTGTATACAACTGTAACTCATCTCTCATTGACAGTAGTCTTGTCTCAGTGTGCAACAACTCTCCATTACTTTACATCTTCAGGTCTCATTGAGACCCTAGAGGCCTCATAGTAGCTACTCATGAACTTGACTACCCATCTCACCTAAGGTTTTCAGTCTCTCACTTTACTTCTGGTTACAGCTCACCACCACACTCCGTGTTGGCATTTCTGAGGCCAGTCCTACTCAGACCCTATGTTCAGGCTCCCCTGGTACTTCATGCAATTTCTACTCACACACCGCTTTAGACTTCAACTTTCATTACGTACATACATACATAATGTGGCCTAGCATCATATGTTACATTATATGTAATGTTATGCCATCTGTGTGCTGTTTGATTTTCACAGAGATATAACAAATTAAAAAAAAATCTGATTAACCACAGACAGGCAATACATGACCCAAAAATAAGCAGGGTCTTCTGCTACCTGCAATTGTCATAGACATCGCGCAGACATGTAAATAAGCCCTAGGGCATGAAGGTCTTTAGATCAGTAAATTTACATCTTCTGGGTATGTTATCTAAAAATGTATTCTTAGCCATCAGCATGTTTTTTTTTTTTTCTTCTCATTCTTTTCAATAGGTACTTCTCAGTGACACCACTATAACTGGAACAAGGCTTAAAGGAGTAGTTGGGCATTTTTTTTTTTTTTAAGTCTATTTTTTTTATTCTAGACACAGTGTCACATGTGTCTATAGACTTCGATGTTGTAGTTGAGCCACATTCATTTGAGTACCAGGCACAGTCCATGGACCAGTGTGACGAAGTTTCTGGAATAACAAAGAACAAAGCGCTTTGTTCTCTAAGAATCGAGTAGTATTTTGTCTATTTTGCCCTTCTTTTTCCAGGATTAACACAGAATATATAATGGTAGGATGTAAGGGATTGTGTTATGTAAACCATTTGCACAATGACGTTCAATATTTTACCTGCACATATCCTGAAATAAACTGGAATATCCAGCACAGACACCTTTCCCGCTTCTTAGGATTTCTTGAGGATCAGTTGATCTCATGGATGTATTTTTAAGGCCTATAACGTCATATTCTAGGGGCAAATGTTACATTGTCAAAAATTGTAATTAATAAAAAAACAATTATTGAAGGGTCTTTCCACTAGAAACATTTATGGGTATGATATGCTATACATTATAATTGGTGGAGGTTTGACCATTGAGATTGGACTGTCCCCTATTCTATCAACATTAAATTTAGGACTTTACTGGAAAAAAATCCCCCCTTGCTAAAATTATGGCAGTTAGTGCCATGCAAAAAGCACTGATTTGGAATACAAGTGATGCCCTCCCACAGGTGACTGTATATACCGGTGATTCCCCCATAATTCTATAGACAAGAGCTCAAGTATCAGAGTAGGGGAATTACTGTAGACACTGGGACATCGTCCTCCCATCAGCCACTAGCATGGTCATAATAGAATAAGTAGATCACTATTCCCAGGAGAGCATTTTGTGGTCAACCCCCCTATACAGTGCTGTCTAAGTTATCCTTGCTCCATAGTCTCTTTGGACAATGATTCCCTTCTGCCAGGACTCCTACTGATATAAAGTCTGAAAAAACGCAACACATTGCTGCAAATCCTCATGCTCACTGCTCCCGTATTTGTCGATCACTCCATTATAGTTATTAGACCAACACTGCCTAGATCCTTACCTTTTCCGCTAACACTTTATGTATTGTTCTTACAGGATTGAAAGGCTCAAACACTTCAGGCATAAGAGAATAAGGTAAATTTTAAGGGTATCTGTCATCAGAACTCAGCCCTGCAGGGGACCCTAACCAAACAGTGTTATCCCCTTGTGAATCTGTGCCCCCGCTGCCAAGGTATTGCTGGTTTTATCAATATGCAAATGAGCTTCTTGAAGAAACAAGGGTGTTACCATTACTCCAAAGAATTGGTACCATTCTCATTTCTCCTAAGACGTCATTTGCATATCGACAAAAATAGAAATATTTTGGCAGCAATTCATAAGAGAAAAACGCCTTTTGACTTAGGTGACCCTAATCTATCTATCTGCAGGCTGATATACTGGGTTCTGGTAACAGACTACCTGTAAAGGAGTTGGCCTAGCATTCTTAGGGAGTCACATTCACAGATCAAAACTATTCCATGTAAACCATTGTCCCACCCCCAACCCCGTCACCTGCACATTTTTGGGTACAATATGAAATAGCTTATTGATTGTGGGGGTCCAGTCTTTGGGATTGGGTATCCATTTCCCTAGTATTTTGATACCTACTTAATGTATTTAGTGGGAAACCCCATTGATGTTACCAAAGTGCTTCACTAATTTTTCTCACAACAGTCATAAGAAACATTGTTCCTTAATACAAAGCACTAACCATATCAACAGAGTGTCACCATAACAGTGCTGGACACCAGTGTGTGCCAGTAAAGAAGTCTTCCCTTTATATACATTTATATGTGAGATATGCTATAAATTCTTAAATTGGTAGATTTGACCACTAAAAGAAGAAATATAGGGAAAATCCTTTAATATTGTCAAGGTGCCCAATAAATAATCTCTTGTCTCTGTGTCTGGGTCACTTCCCTGATAACTAAAGTGTCCTCGTGGTCCAATTTTTTCGCTTCCCCTCATTACCTTTATTTGTAATAGCAGTTTTTCTGACTTGGTGTAGTAGTCTGTGACTGGTCTTTCATGCCAGATAAAAGATTGACTTTGTGGGATAATAACTTTCTTGGCAAGTAGGATCTATGTGTCATTAGGTCAGTGATAAAGCTTTAAATTTATATTCACAGTAACCATAACATAGTGTATGTCACCTGATGCTTAATCTTGTTGTATGTACCATTATGATTATCTATTTACCTATATGATGACATATCCATATCCAGATAGCCCGGACTTTCTCCAGATCTGTATGAGCATCACGGATTAGTTGCTTTGTTAAATGATCTACAGATCCTGTAGGCCGCAACTAATGAAAAATGAAGTTTAGGGAAGAATAAATGCACATAGACATGACCATAGATGAAACATGCATTGCACACTCAGTAGGTAAAAATAAAAAACTGAAAAGTGGGGCGTGCAATATTATTCGGCCCCTTTACTTTCAGTGCAGCAAACTCACTCCAGAAGTTCAGTGAGGATCTCTGAATGATCCAATGTTGTCCTAAATGACTGGTGATGATAAATATAATCCACCTGTGTGTAATCAAGTCTCCGTATAAATGCACCTGCTCTGTGATAGTCTCAGGGTTCTGTTTAAAGTGCAGAGAGCATCATGAAGACCAAGGAACACACCAAGCAGGTCCGTGATTACTGTTGTGGAGAAGTTTAAAGCCAGATTTGGATACAAAAAGATTTCCCATCAGTATTAGACCACTGCAAATCTACCAAGACCCGGCCGTCCCTCTAAACTTTCATCTCAAACAAGGAGAAGACTGATCAGAGATGCAGCCAAGAGGCCCATAATCACTCTGGATGAACTGCAGAGATCTACAGCTGAGGTGGGAGAGTCTGTCCATAGGACAACAATCAGTCGTACACTGCACAAATCTGGCCTTTATGGAAGAGTGGCAAGAAGAAAGCCATTTCTCAAAGATATCCATAAAAAGTCTCGTTTAAAGTGTGCCACAAGCCACCTGGGAGACACACCAAACATGTGGAAGAAGGTGCTCTGGTCAGATGAAACCAAAATTGAACTTTTTGGCCACAATGCAAATCGATATGTTTGGCGTAAAAGCAACATAGCTCATCACCCTGAACACACCATCCCCACTGTCAAACATGGTGGTGGCAGCATCATGGTTTGGGCCTGCTTTTCTTCAGCAGGGACAGGGAAGATGGTTAAAATTGATGGGAAGATGGATGGAGCCAAATACAGGACCATTCTGGAAGAAAACCTGTTGGAGTCTGCAAAAGACCTGAGACTGGGACGGAGATTTATCTTCCAACAAGACAATGATCCCAAACATAAAGCAAAATCTACAATGGAATGGTTCACAAATAAATGTATCCAGGTGTTAGAATGGCCAAGTCAAAGTCCAGACCTGAATCCAATCGAGAATCTGTGGAAAGAGATGAAAACTGCTGTTCACAAACGCTCTCCATCCAACCTCACTGAGCTCGAGCTGTTTTCCAAGGAAGAATGGGCAAGAATTTCAGTCTCTCGATGTGCAAAACTGATAGAGACATACCCCAAGCGACTTGCAGCTGTAATCGCAGCAAAAGGTGGCGCTACAAAGTATTAATTTAAGGGGGCCGAATAATTTGGCACGCCCCACTTTTCAGTTTTTTATTTTTTACAAAAATTTAAAATAGCCAATAAATTTCATTCCACTTCACGATTGTGTCCCACTTGTTGATTCTTCACCAAAAAATTAAAATTTTATATCCTTATGTTTGAAGCCTGAAATGTGGCAAAAGGTTGAAACGTTCAAGGGGGCCGAATACTTTCACAAGGCACTGTACATGTGGAATGTAATGTGCTATATGTGTTAGAAGGTTCACTACATAATGCTGATATAACATTGAGGCATACCATGTGTCTGCTAAGGAGGGCATGGAGATGGTAAGCCCTTATTTTAATGGAATCTGTACAGTGATCTCCTCTCTCCAGGCCATATGACATTAGCAAACCAAGAGCAGGGGAATCAATCCAAGGATCAGAGAAAGGAGCTGGGGAAATTACGGTGTACGAGTATCAACCAGTACCAGAAGTGGTTCCAATTTTAATCATTGCTATGGGGCCCCCTTCCTACTATATACATCCCCGACACAACATAGAAAATGATACAATAATTACCTTTGCTGCATAGCTGTCCAGGTGTGTAAACATCTTCAGATCTATCTGCAAAGATTTCAGACTCGATCTGTCCCAAGGATATCCTGCGGAGAAGAGACTCAGAGATTCACTAATTTGGGAAAAGTTGAAAATGAAGTAAAAGTAAACCATAGAGGTACAGTGTGAGTTCATGGCAGGTTTTGTGCAGTATAGCAAGAATCCATATAAAACAGATCTGTGATACAACCAGGGCTGGCTTTACAGTGGATGGAGCCTTGTGTTCTAATGTTTATTGCAACTCTCTTAGGGTGGGTTCACACTTGCACTTGAGTCCGTCCGCTGCCAATCCGAGTGAAAATCTCGGGAAACTGGATAGGCACCGGATAGCGATAGGTTAGCGACGCATTGCTTAAAAACCCATTCATTTGAATGGGTTTTTAAAGCAATGCGCGGGTGTCCAATTGCACCCTCTGTGCCGCGAAGCCGTTTTTTTTCGTCGGACACAAAGTCCTGCATGTCTGACTTTGTTTCCGACGAAAAAACTGGATTCGCAGCACAGAGGATGCAATCGGACTCCCACGTATTGCTTTAAAAACCCATTCAAATGAATGGGTTTTTAAACAATGCGTCGCTAACCTGTCGCTATCCGGTGCCTATCCAGTTTCCCAAGATTTTCACTCAGATTGACAGAGGACAAACTCAAGCGCAAGTGAGAACCCACCCTTAACTGTTGTACACATTACCGCAAACAGTGCCAAACTATCAGCATCAAATAACAGTGTCGTATCTTGGCTTTCCTACAGTGGTCTAAATATACCAACACCAAAAGAGGACCTGTCACCAGGTCTGAGAAGCCCAATCACATACTAATGTCATCTGACGGGTGCTGTCATTTTGGTGTTTTGTTTATCAAAAACGTTCAGATATTCCAAAGATATAAGCCTTTTTAGTGTTGATGCAAATTAGGGCCTACTAGTCAAGTGGGTGGTAACATTGTGGTTTCTCTAGGGGTCAGGTCTCTGTGTGCTGTATGTCATGCAGTATAACCGCCCACTTGGCTTTTATGCAAATACAAGTATTTGGTGTGGGGAAACATTTAGTCTCAAAAGCGTCTGAGAATTGAGAGTTATTTTCTTACTGAAATTTGATCCTTCTTTCTTTGCTTTTTTCTTTTCTTCTTGTTTTTTACTTTCCACTTTCTCAATTTGAACTAAAACCAAGAACATGTACGTATGAGTTATTTATACCCTATAATACAATGACATTATTCATCTTCTGTAATTCAAGGATAATATTACTAAAATATATCAATCACTTACAGGGGTATTCCCATGAACATAACCATTTTTAAATTTGTAGATAATTAAAAGTTAAAGATTTTTGCAAATATAAGTAATTAAACATTTCGTTGAATTTTAAAGATTTTCTCTAAATATCTTGTGGTCACAAGTTGTTGTCTTGTTCGGTTGTCAGTGGATATGACCATGAATGCAGGACCTTTCTAAGGTCAGAAAATCAGCAATGATTTCCTTATAGAGGCTGGGATATCTTCTGATACATGTAGTGTCCCTGCCTATAACCCAGCTACTATAAGAAAATCATAGCTGGGTTCCTGACAAGTCCCAAACCATAGAAAGTTTCTGCATTTGTGGTCGTATCCATTGGCAACCGATCAAGACAACATCTTGTCACCACTAAGATAATTAGAGAAAATCTTTAAAACGCTGCAGAATTTTTAACTAATTATATTTGCAAAAATGTTTAACTTTTAATTATCTACAAATATGGATATGATTATGTTCATGGGAATATCCCTTTAAGGTATGATATGCTTCACGGACAGAGTGGGAATACAAGATAGAAGCAGGCTAGAGTCTGAGCAAACTGACTAGTACATATTTACAAGACATGACATGCATACCACAGAGACAAACTATGCTGCTGGAGACAGTGGGACCAGCTGTGGTTGGTCACACTCTCTTAGCTACTGGCAGGAGCCTATTCAGGACCCCTTCTCCAAAGAATGGCAAACATGTGGATGCAGAATTGGCCCAATGGTAATGAAAAGGGCAACATCCATTCCATGACATTTATCATTGATGGTTGTCATCTGCACAAATCCATTGGTAATGGGAAAATGATTCCATATACTGTATGATATTATGTAATTCACTAACTGAAATTATTTTTATAACATATTAAGCCACAATCCAAAAAAACACAAGGCAAATAAGGGCATACAGTCTAATGGGTTATGTGTCCTTCACCTTAGAATCTCACCAAGGAGATATGGTCTTTTCCACAATTTTCCTGCTTTTTTTTTCAGCTGAACAAGTCCAATTTTTCTAGACTCTCAAAATATGATAAATATCTCATCTACTTTATCTATCTCTCCTATATCCTCTTAGCAATGTGGAGCCCAAAGCTGAATCCCATGTTCAATATGTGGCCTTACAAGGGATTTGTAGATAGTTAATATAATACAACTTACAGTCGAGCTGAACTGTGTGCTGTTAAGCTCTATTGAGATGACTGATGTACAAAAGGCCCGGTTCACATCTGTATTCGGGTTTCCGAGAGTCCGCTTGAGGAACCCCGAACGGAAACCGATACGCATAAAAAAGCGGTTTACCTGGGAAACTTGCGGACCCCATAGACTGTAATGGGATCCGTGCAGTTTCCGCACAAAACATGCGGAAACTTGCAGAGAGGAAAGTTCCGCTTGCTTTGTGCGGAAACCGAGCGGAAACCACACGGACCCCATTATAGTCTATGGAGTCCACGGGTTTCCCAGGTAAACCGCTTTTATGCGTATAGGTTTCCATTCAGGGTGTCGCCAAGCGGACTCCCCCGAATGAAAACCCAACGCAGATGTGAACCGGGCCTAACAGGCATAAAAAAAGGACTTTTTTCATAGCCGTTTTGAATCCAAAGAGCCCCCATTTTCCCAGATCCCTCATAAATTGAATGATCCGTTAAAACAGACACAAATAGTACAGGACCTATTTTTGACGATCCATTAAAATAGTTGTCTGAATAGGGATGAACAAGGCCAAAGGCCGTAACCATTTTGTGGAGTTTGAACTACAAGGAGATTCAAGAAGAATGGTGTAAAAGCGTCGGCTTGTAGTTAAAGTAACATCAGTGGTAAATGGCCTGTGACTGAACCCGAAGCAGTTGCTGGCTTAGTTGCCAGTTTTCATTTTTCATGGCGCCCATCGCATAACCATTGAATGATTTTTATCCACTGGACGTAAAGAAGGAATGACAGCAAGCAGAAACTATGTTGGAAAATTGTCTAAATTTTCATTATACAAATATTAACATTGATTTGCTGAAACTGGAGAATCCCTTTAATGGTATGGAGGACTTTTACTTGAGATACCTCCTTCACTATTATTAAGTATGAAACATTTTATATGTCTATGATACTTCACTTTGAAAAGTAGGTGGGAAAGTGAGACTGGTTAGCCTGTCGAGCTGAAGTAAGTCAGATTTATCAATGACGACTTTAAAATAGTTGCAAAAACTGTTACAGTCCCACTCCATTATGGAAGTAGCATCTCAGGACAGAAGTGTTAGATGTTTGATACATTTGGCACAAATTCCACCAACACAGACTCCAGCAAAACTGACTTAGAATTACTCTCAGGATAAATCTCTCCCTATCTACATATTTTGCATTTTAGTTGGATATAAGGTACTTCTAGTACAAAAACCTGGGATTTCATAACTGCCCATGTTATACTGTCTGAATTCTCTGGTCCAACATGGCAGCTACAATGCAGCAAGTCATCAGTTTTTTAGAAATTTGATATTTATTTTTCCTTATAAAAATACTTGACTTACTAGAATCTCTACTGAGCATCTCCTGTCTCTTTAATTGATCACGTTCCAGGAAGTCTTAAAGTAAAGAAGAAAATATTAATAAAATAATTGAAAATGAAATACCCAATTGTAGGTGTCATTTATATTGACGTTCAGGATAAGGTGCCATGTATATACATGAGAAGTAACACTACTTCTGACCATATGACTGTTGGTTTACTTTAGGCTGTGTAAAGCTCCTATTTAGCTCCAGCATAGGAATAGACCTTTGTTTCTACTACTATCTCTCCCTGCTTTGCTCTCTCCTCCACCTCCACAGCCTTCAACAGAAATATGGACCTACAGTCCGTCTTGAGTCAGACACAACAGAAGTTTCAGAATGCTTTTTTTTTTAACTGCCTCTGATCCATCATGGCAAATACATTGCATTTACTAGTCAATGTTTTACATATTGAGTACTCATTTTTTCCTTATAATAATGCTATAGTTGACTTACTAGAGTCTGTATTGAACGTCTCCTGTCTGTTTTCTTCATGTTGCTGAAAGCCTTAAAGATAATAAGACAATATAAAGAAAATAATTGAATATGAAATACTTAAGCATAAGCATGACATATGTAGAGATGTCCTGACTTGTACCAATGGAAATAAAGTACTTTTGGTTGTGTAAATCTCCTATTTATCTCAGGCCTCAATCTAAGGCTTTTTTCTGCTTCTATCTCTTTCTGATTTGCTTACTCCTCTCCCTTCCATAGACTTCTTTAGACATATGTGATCTTTGTCAGGTAACCTGAAATCTGTCCAGAAACAGTTACAGCAGAGTGAAAATGAAAAAAAATTCTGTCTCTGATCCAACATGGAAGCCACATTGTATTTACCAGGTGCTGTTTTACATATCGAGTACTCATTTTTTCCTTAAAAGAATGCAATAGATGACTTACTATCTTTCCTGAGATCCTTCTGTTTGTTTTCTTCATCAAGTTGCTGGACGCCTTAAAGATAACAAGACAACATAAATAAAATCATTGGAAATTAAATACTCAAAGTGTATGTTTTTTTTTCATTTGACTTTTCAGGATAAGCTGCCACATGTGTACATGAAGAGTAACACACACTATTTTTGCATTTTTAGCACTTTTTCCTTTTGAAGGCTCATGTCTTGTAGTTTGCATTTCTCTCTGAGCTGGTGGGAGACTAGCTGCCATATACTGCACACAGTAAGTAGCAGAGAATCTGTTTCATAACAGTTGCTCTCACTCTGAAACAGCCTCAGGACCATGCAGGACATATGTAGAGATGTACTTACTTGTACTGATGGGAATAAAGTATTTGGTTTGTGTAACACCCCTATTTATTTCCAGCATCAGACTAAGCCTCTGTTTCTATTTCTATCTCCCTCCAGGGGTGCTCACAACTCCTCCATTCATAGACTTATTTCTACAGACATGTGTAATATAAGTCATGTGACATGCAGTGTGTCTCAAAATGAATATAGCAGAATATTCAGAGTGAAAATTAAAAACCAAAGCTGTCTCTGATCCAACATGGCAACTACATTGCAGTTAGTAGTCAGTGTTCACATATTATTGAGTATTTCTTTTTTGTGGTAAGAATATAATAGTTGACTTACTAGAATCTGTATTAAGGCTCTCCCGTCTGTTCTTTTCATCATATTGCTTGAAGCCTTAAAGACAATGTAAAGAAAATAATTGGAAACTAAGTACTCAAACTTTACCAGTTGTTTCATTTCTGGACATTATATGACATTTTTAGCATTTCTGTGCACTGTAGGTTCTATGGCATTTCTCTCTGCGCCAGTGGGTGCAGATTAGCTGTTATACACTACACTCTTCAGACTACACTACACTATTATACACTACACTCTTCAGACCCCCGAGTATCATGATGGAATGCCTCAGGGGGTGAGGAAATATAAAAACCATTGTTACTTATCTCTCCTGGTGTCCTGGTGTTACTTACTCTCTGCTGTCTTTGTGGGTCAGGTCGGCATTCCAACACATAATGACGCCAGCATAAGCCACAAGATGGATGAACTAACAGCGCTCACCAGGCATCATCAGGAGTTTCGGGTGTGCAGCATGATGCTGCTTACAGAGACTTGGCTCACTGAAGTTACTCCTGACTCTCTGGTCTCCTTGGATGGTTTTAAACTCCTTCGGGCAGACAGGACAAGGGAGAGCGGTAAGAGGAAAGGAGGAGGGCTGGCAATGTTTGTGAATAATAGATGGTGTAATCCTAGGCACATTGTGATTAAGGAGCAAACTTGCTGTGAGGACATTGAACTATTAGCTGTGAGCATGAGACCTTTCTACCTACCAAGGGAACTATTGCATGTCATCGTGATAGCTGCATATGTCCCCCCTCTGCGAAAGCTGACACTGCCTGTGAGGTCCTACAAGCCATGCTGAGCCTTTTACAGTTAAAACATCCCCAGGCCCTCTTTCTTCTGTCGGGTGATTTCAACCATGCCTCGCCATCAACCACACTGCCCAGTTTCACACAGTATGTAACCTGCCACACAAGAGACAACAAAACACTGGACTTGTTCTTTGCCAACGTGAGGGAGGCATATAACTCATCAGCCCTACCGCCCCTGGGGAGATCGGATCACAACCTAGTACATCTCCGACCTGTGTACAAGCCACTTGTACGTAGAGAACCAGCTGTCACCCGCACAGTGAGGATATGGTCCGAGGAGAGTGATGAGGCTCTGAGGGATTGTTTTGACACAACCGCATGGGAAGTTCTGCAGGATTCTTATGGGGAAGATATAGAAGGACTCACACACTGCATAACGGACTACATTAATTTTTGTGCGGACAACACAGTACCCACAAAAGTGGTGAGGTGCTTCTCCAACAACAAACCATGGATTAACTCTGATATAAAAACACTACTTAAGGAGAAAAAGATGGCATTCAGGACAAGAGATAAGGAGGTGTTGAGGGAAGTACAAAAGGAGCTGAGGAATCAAATCAGGCAGGGAAAAGCCAGTTATAAAGAAAAAATGGAAAAGCAAATGGAAAGAAAAGACATAAGGGGGGGTCTGGGAGGGGCTTAACTCAATTTCGGGTCATAAACAGTCTGTCTGCCAGATTGAGGCAGATGTTAATTGGCTTAATGAACTAAACCTATTCTTCAACAGATTTGATCACACACCAGCTCCTCCCACCCCAGCATGTCCTTCAGCTCCCCTCACCACAATGACTTCTCCCCATTCACCCCATGCGGCTACTTCCCAACAGACCAGTAAATCCAGAAATCCGTCTTTATCTGACCACAGTCTGACCTTCACACGGGCCCAGGTGAGGAAGGAGATGAAAAAGATCAAGGCGAGGAAAGCCGCAGGGCCAGATGACATCAGTGCAAGGCTAATTAAGACTTGCGGGGACCAGCTGTGTGGTATAATTACATATATGTATAATATGAGCCTGAGGCAGGAAATAGTCCCTGAATTATGGAAATCTTCTTGTGTGGTACCAGTTCCAAAGAAACCCCACCCTATGGACCTCAACGACTACAGACTTGTAGCACTGACATCCCACCTGATGAAGATCTTAGAGAGATTGGTTCTCACACATCTCCGCCCTCTAGTGAGCCCCGCTATGGACCCCCTCCAGTTTGCTTATCGGCCGGGCATTGGGGTAGATGATGCCATCATCCACCTTCTGCACAGGGCTCTGTCTCACCTGGAAAAAACAGGGAACACAGTGAGAATAATGTTCTTTGACTTCTCCAGTGCTTTTAACACCATGCAGCCCAGGTTACTGAGAGACAAGCTGGGCCTTGCTGGAGTGGACCACCACCTCTCCAACTGGATCCTAGACTACCTCACAAATCGACCTCAATACGTGAGAGCCCAAGACTGTGTGTCAGGTACCGTGATCTGTAATACGGGGGCACCTCAGGGTACGGTTCTCGCCCCTTTCCTCTTCACACTGTACACTGCTGATTTTAGGTGCAACTCATCCAGCTGCTACCTACAGAAGTATTCTGACGACTCTGCAATAGTAGGTCTCATCACAGATGATGATGACAGGGAGTACAGAGAACTGAACCAGGATTTTGTGGACTGGTGCCACCAGAACCACCTGAAGATTAACGCGGGGAAGACCAAGGAGATGGTGGTGGACTTCCGCAAAGGCAGAAGCCCTCCTAAACCAGTGGACATCCTGGGGACGGGCATCGAGATTGTGAACACCTATAAGTACCTGGGTTTGCTCCTTAATAATAAGCTGGACTGGGCAGATCATATGGAGGCCCTGTACAGGAAGGGCCACAGCAGGCTCTACCTGCTTAGGAAGCTGAGAGCCTTTGGAATCCGGGGGGCACTTCTTAGAACTTTCTTCAACTCAGTAGTGGCATCAGCCATCTTCTTTGGAGTGGCCTGCTGGGGGAGCAGTATATCAACCAGGGACAGAAATAAACTTGACAAGCTGATTAGAAGGGCCAGCTCTGTCCTGGGGAGCCCCCTGGACCCGGTGCAGGTGGTGGGTGACAGAAGGATACTGTCCGTGGTGAGCTCCATGCGGGAGAATAACTCCCATCCCATGCATGAGACTGTGATCGCGCTGGGCAGTACTGTCAGTGACCGACTGCTCCACCCTAGGTGTGAGAAGGAGCGCTATCGGAAGTCTTTCCTCCCCACTGCGGTTAGGCTGTACAAACAACACCGACCTAAGCGGAGATCATTACATACAGAGAACTGAAATATCTCTCTGCCTGTTAAATCCCCCCCCCCCCCCCCCGCTACTTCCTATCTGTCTGTCGGCTATCAAAGTAATGCCTCTTACCTTGGAACATTCCTGTACATGTTGTATTTGTATTTGTATCTGCTTATCTTATCTTTGCTGCTGTAACACACTGAATTTCCCCATTGTGGGACTATTAAAGGACTATTATTATTATTATGATCTATGATATCATTGAAGAGGGACAAAGACTGAGCAGGGAGTCGCGTGGGATCCCAGGAGAGGTGAATAACACTGTTTTTCATGTTTGATCACCTCCCCTGGTCCTCCGATCATTATACTTTGAGGTCTGAAAAGACCCCTGAGTATCATAACAGTTCTTGGGTGGTGAACCACAAAAATTTAGGGTTCAGTCGAATGCAAAATTTTTGAAATATTTGTAAAGAGCACTGTAGGGGCCACTATAGCACATAATACTATGAGCAGGTGCTGCTACGAGACATTATACTGTGTACAGGGGCCGCTATGGGACATTATACTGTGTGCAGGGGCCACTATGGGACATTATACTGTGTTCAGGGGTCGCTATGAACATTATATTGTATGGAGGCCGCTATGGAACATTATACTGTGTGCAGGGGCCACTATGGGAAATTATACTGTGTGCACATATATATATATATATATATATATATATATATATATATACAGTACAGACCAAAAGTTTGGACACACCTTCTCATTCCAAGAGTTTTCTGTATTTTCATGACTATAAAAATTGTAGATTCACACTGAAGGCATCAAAACTATGAATTAACACATGTGGAATTATATACTTAACAAAAAAGTGTGAAACAACTGAAAATATGTCTTATACTCTAGGTTCTTCAAAGTAGCCACCTTTTGCTTTGATTACTGCTTTGCACACTCTTGGCATTCTCTTGATGAGCTTCAAGAGCTAGTCACCTGAAATGGTCTTCCAACAGTCTTGAAGGAGTTCCCAGAGATGCTTAGCACTTGTTGGCCCTTTTGCCTTCACTCTGCGGTCCAGCTCACCCCAAACCATCTCGATTAGGTTCAGGTCTGGTGACTGTGGAGGCCAGGTCATCTGGCGTAGCACCCCATCACTCTCCTTCTTGGTCAAATAGCCCTTACACAGTCTGGAGGTGTGTTTGGGGTCATTGTCCTGTTGAAAAATAAATGATGGTCCAACTAAACGCAAACCGGATGGAATAGCATGCCGTTGCAAGATGCTGTGGTAACCATGCTGGTTCAGTATTCCTTCAATTTTGAATAAATCCCCAACAGTGTCAACAGCAAAGCACCATCACACCTCCTCCTCCATGCTTCACGGTGGGAACCAGGCATGTAGAGTCCATTCGTTCACCTTTTCTGCATCGCACAAGGACACGATGGTTGGAACCAAAGATCTCAAATTTGGACTCATCAGACCAAAGCACAGATTTCCACAGGTCTAATGTCCATTCCTTGTGTTCTTTAGCCCAAACAAGTCTCTTCTGCTTGTTGCCTGTCCTTAGCAGTGGTTTCCTAGCAGCTATTTTACAATGAAGGCCTGCTGCACACAGTCTCCTCTTAACAGTTGTTGTAGAGATGTGTCTGCTGCTAGAACTCTGTGTGGCATTGACCTGGTCTCTAATCTGAGCTGCTGTTAACCTGCGATTTCTGAGGCTGGTGACTCGGATGAACTTATCCTCCGCAGCAGAGGTGACTCTTGGTCTTCCTTTCCTGGGGCGGTCCTCATGTGAGCCAGTTTCTTTGTAGCACTTGATGGTTTTGGCCACTGCACTTAGGGACACTTTCAAAGTTTTCCCAATTTTTCGGACTGACTGACCTTCATTTCTTAAAATAATGATGGCCACTCGTTTTTCTTTACTTAGCTGCTTTTTTCTTGCCATAATACAAATTCTAACAGTCCATTCAGTAGGACTATCAGCTGTGTATCCACCTGACTTCTGAACAACACAACTGATGGTCCCAACCCCATTTATAAGGCAAGAAATCCCACTTATTAAACCTTGACAGGGCTCACCTGTGAAGTGAAAACCATTTCAGGTGACTACCTCTTGAAGCTCATCAAGAGAATGCCAAGAGTGTGCAAAGCAGTAATCAAAGCAAAAGGTGGCTACTTTGAAGAACCTAGAATATAAGACATATTTTCAGTTGTTTCACACTTTTTTGTTAAGTATATAATTCTACATGTGTTAATTCATAGTTTTGATGCCTTCAGTGTGAATCTACAATTTTTATAGTCAAGAAAATACAGAAAACTCTTGGAATGAGAAGGTGTGTCCAAACTTTTGGTCTGTACTGTATATATATATGTATAACACCCCTTTTACTTTTATTTCACATCGAAATTAGCAGCAGATTCATCCCTCATTCTGCCTCTCATTGAAAACAATTGGAGCAGGAGGTTGAAAAAAAAAAAAGCGTCCTGCTCTATCTTTCCATGGATTCTGCAGCTGATCCGGAGGCCACAGTCTGAGACTCACCACTGATTAGATCAATTCATTTGGAAAGCCACAATGAAATGCTGATGCTCTGTATGCCCTGCATCGTCATTCCACCATCGTGAGCCAGGGGGCAGAAAATAAAAGGAATCCAAGGCAGATGTCCGCCTCAAATTCCTCTTTACTTTCCAATGTCTGAACAGGTTCTATCTACTAGTATGGAATGGACTGTACTACAGTCCACTCCAGTAGGTCTGCCTCAGCAAGAGAACACCCAATTTTGGTTGTTTTTTTTACTTCGGTGTGCATTGCTCCAAAAGGGGCCCACTGAGGCTCTGTCGCTCAAGGGCCCACACAAATCTGGAGCCAGCCCTGGCCATGTCCCATTATAGATAACAGTTTTCTTCTAGGAGGATGAGCTCTCTGGGCAGCGCCCAAGACAGGAATGCAATATAGCTACAAGCACAAGTTGGCATCCACCACAGTGGCTAACCCAATGCAAAGTACAGTAGTAGCACAGTGGAGGAGTATGCATAAGTTTTACCCATGACTATCAGCCCTTCCAATACAAAGGTTGAAAGCCGTCTATTATTGATTAGTTTTTGCCATGGTGATGTTCAATAAAACACACTGTAGAATTTTCCTGACAGAAATACTTAACATTAGGCTAAAACTGCAAAGTCTAGATATGCAAAGCAGATAGAGACTGGAGATGGGCAAGATTCATTTTGGAAATATTCACACTGTTTCTCTGTATATTTCTTACTGGAAGTGCTATTATTATGAAGTGGGGTCTCTTCAGACACCATAATATAAGTGGAGGCCCAAGGGAGGTGCAGAAACATGATAAACACACTCACCTTCACACCAATCCTGGGCTTTCTTGTGTGGCTTTCGGCGTTCCTTCTTCCAGCCTCATTAAGCCTCTTGGGTGACATCATGACATTGCAGTGTCCCATGTGACCACTGATGCCCAATTACAGACCTTAGTGGTTCCCCAGGGTCTGTGATGTCACCTTCGAAGCTGGAAGAGGACCCTGAGGAAGCAATGGAAGCCACAAGGAAGCCCATGAGAAGTGAAGGAAGATTAGTATAAGTGTTTATTGTGTTTCCGCATCTCCCATGGGCCTTAACTTTTTATACTCTGGGGGTCTGAAGAAAACCCAGAGTATGATAGTGATTCGTGGGTGGGATCGAACCTGAAACTTTTGCAAAATTCGGGACAAATCCAGCTTGTTCCAAACCAGTTTGCTTGTTTTGCTTGGCAATGTATTCAAAAGACACTGACACTGCACACTTATGTGGCCATACATTTTTCCATAAACCTTTCCTAAACATTATCCACTTTGTGTTGGTTTATTGACACCTCGAATATAGAAAGTCTAATATATAAACTGTAATGTATTCTGTATATTATCATTTCAGAAATGCAGATATCACACTGCATGAAATGCTTATTGAGACATGGAAAAATACCCTTACTACCATAGCAGTTACACTGTGGTCAGTACTTGCTGTTTTAGATCTTGAGTATTCACTTAATATAAAAACAATAGTTCCAGTAACTTACTAGGAAGTTTACTGAGTGCCTCCTGTCTCTTTCCATCAGTTTGGCGTTGGAAGACTTAAAAAAATTGGAAGAAAATCATTATAAAATGTAGCTTTTGTTACTTTTACAGAGCCAACATATTCAGAGGTGCTGCATGGAGATTATAATCTGGAGGGACTCTAAAGAAATTAGATAAAAATTGCTAGTAATGGAGGACCTAATGTTTGACAGGGAAAATTTAACAACAATATTTCATCTTAGTTAACTGATAACATAAGGTCATGCACTGTAAAGAAGTTAGTTGAGATTGAAATTTTCTTCCTAGGGAAGAACTACATGACCTATGCCCTATGCCTACATGGCTATCTCCAAAAGAAGGTGCAGTACCTGTCCGAACCCACTTCAATGACCTCTCACCAACCAGTACCCTACTGTGTACTGATGATGGGTAATAACCCCCAAAACAGATGGATGTCTTATCCTATTGTAAGCCTGGTTTAAGGGTCGTAAGCAATTGCCAGCAGAGAGACAGTGCTAATATGGCTAATCCACTGCAGCTAATGCACTACTGTGCCCAGCCTGACTTCTGATGAACAGCCACCCAGTCCCTCCGCTCCTCATTGAAGTTCCCTTTTGCTGAAGTAGATGTTGCATTCACAATGAATGGAATGCTTCCGCGAAATATGGACAAGTTTACAAGTGTAAAGCAACAGCAAAATGTAAGGAATAGCCCAAAAGATTGCGTGACATAGTGATGAGCAACACGCTTCGGCTGCCTGAACCCGCCCTCTTACAAGAGTCCTCAAGTGTGTCAGTTCAGAGAGCCAAATGGCGTTTTTATGGCTAGGAGGCCGCTTCGCTCCCCAAGCTTGCCACATCCCAATCTGTCCTCTTCCCCTGCAAGCAGTCATCATCTGAAGCTGTCCTCCAAGTTGGCCCACTCATGAAGAGTGCAGGAGTGGACACTTAATTATGGATCTGTTCCCTTCCTGGGTAGTGAGCTTGCCATCTTGAGACTACTCTCAACTGCACACTGCTGGGCCCCAAGTCACTGCAATGTAGCTTCCAGAAAACACTAGAACACTAACCCCATAGTGAACTGTACTATTTTAAGTGACATCTGCATGTAACACAATATATAATAAGCAATTTAATGTGAGTCAATGAAAACCTTCTTACGCTGGCTTCCACTATCACTACGTGAGCAATCTGAACAGGCACTTAAACCTTCCCATGCCTACCTCCAGGAACTAGCGACTAGAATGCGAGGAAACATACACTTGTTTTCTTTTCACAAAATTCTCATTGAAGGAGACCCAATACCACTCCTGTCTTCATAGACAGACATTAGGACTAGTACTAAGAGAATCTAAATGACCTACTAGTATGTGGAGTGTGTGAGGAAACTAATACAAATACAGTGATGATTTACCATCTCAGAAATGTAGAAATTGACCATTTCTTTTAGCCAGCTATAAGTGCAGTAAGTAACTTACCAGAATCTTTGCTTATTGTCTGCCATCTGTTTTCTTCATAATGATGCTCGTAGCCTTAAATAGATAGAGAAAGATAGTGAAAAAATAATTGGTAATAAAACACTTTATAAACATTGTATAATTTTAATATTATGTAAAGAATATTTTTTTTAATAAATATAAACTAAGGAAACCTTAATGATATTAATAATAATAAAATTATTAATTATTATTATTATTATTATTATTTTTTGTATAGTCTACCCTATTAACCCCTTTCAGCTACTTCTACATCACTGATAGTTGGAAACAATATTTACTGATTTGTACTTTTATATGTATAGTTTTTATTGTATGGGTTTTATGAGTTTATGAGCATAGCAGCTAATATTCAGTATAGTGTATACCATAACCTCAGTACTAATGTAACAGACAAACATGGGTGAATATGCCTTAGTAATTTTCCCCATTGTTCTGGGTGTCTTTCTCAGTGTCAGCAGTAATATCATACCTTTGTTAATAAATGATGATCTGTTCTGGATCTCTTGTGTGCCGTTCTTTGCTTCATTTTCATGACCTAACAGAAAAAGTTCCCTATGTTATATGTAATTGTACAGGTATTACACCAACAAGAGTCCAGATCTTAGAGAACACTTATACCTTCTGATACCACACCAGAGCTCTGCCTGTTTTTGCCATCTTTCTTCTTTTTATCATCTTTAAGACCTGGAAATACATGACCACAGAGAAGATTAATGACATCACATACTGTAAGTAATGGATTTTATGGTTGCCTGTAGGTGATTGTAAATGTAACCTTTGTCTCATGTTGCTCTCTGTCCCCTATGGTAGTAAATTCCCTTTAAGGAGTAGATGACTAGATCAGTCCGCTGTGTAAGTGATTACAGTTCTGGTGTGATTAGGCTCTGGGTCTTACTACAATAGGATGTAAAAATGACTTCCCCCGCTGCCCATAAAAAGGCTTTTGGAAACTACTTTTGGGTAATGTACCTCTTGGTGAGAAATCGCTGACTGCTAGACATGCCTCTATGAAGTTGGATGGTTGTTTTGCCAAATTGCCTGCCATCTATGCCATACTGATCTAGTTGTTAGGAGGCGTTGGAAGCTGTGGTAAGCTAGGGGCACACACAAAAGGCAAACAGGCTCCAGGTGGCCCAAAAAGACTACCAGTAGAGAGGATAATTTGATCTGCCATCAAGCATGAGCAGCTCCTTGTCCTTGCAGTTTTCTTATCCACCATTCAGACACAGTAATGCAATGAGTGCCTACATCAGTACAGACTGAACAGTTCATTGCACTTCATAGCGCAGATGTTCATCCTGGGTTGGAGGGGAACAATGGTACTCAAGCATGCACACCCCTGGGATATATGTAACACAGGTTGAGAAGCACTCATATAAATAGTATAGTTACAGCAGTTGTAGTAACTTACTGGAATGTGTACTAAGTGTCTCCTGTCTGTTTCCTTCATCTTGGTGCTGGAAGCCTGAAATAGATAAGAAGAATATAGTGTAAAATATATTTATTTGTTGTTGTTTTTACAGTGACAATTTATGTAGAGCCACCACATACAGACTGTATTCCAGTGAGGCTCAAAATTAGAGATGAGTAAAAATGGTTTCAAACAGAATTTTTGGTTTCCAAAATTATAGGAGAGGACTCAGAGCATAGATAAGGTACATTTATTTAAAGCGGTTGTCCAGGCAAGTTGATTTTTATATAGGCCAGGGGCGGAGGTAAAAAAAAAAAAAAAAAAATTTATACTCACCTGTCCCCAATGCTCTGGTGTCCTCCCATCGCGGTCCAGCCCTGCTAATCTGGCCTCTTCTCAAAGTGAAACAGCTCGCCATCTTTGACGTCACGGATCTCAGCAGGCCTCAGGAAGAGACCCGTGATATCACAGGTAGTGACATCTCATGTCCTTCGCTGAGGCCACTGATTGGCTTCAGCGGTCATGTGTGGCTAGGACTTCCACCACACGTCAACGCTAGACCAAGAAGACCAGACCGTGCTGGTAGGCACCGGAGCATCGGGGAAAGGTATGATTTTTTTTATTTTTTTCACTGCCCCCGACCTATTTACAGATTACATTTAATGTCCAGTTTTGCCTGGACAACCCCTTTAATTTAGACATATAGACATATTTAGACAATAAAAGCCACTGAAAGCCATGGAAAAAAAAAGTCGAGTAAGGCTAAACATTGGTACAGGTTTTATTGCAGTTTGTTTGAGACAAAGCCAGGAGTAGATTGAGCAGATAGTAGAAGCATAAGAACTTCCTCTATGTTTTCCATTCCTTTTGTAGCCATTCTTGGCTTTGGCTCAAAAAAACATAGCAAAATCTGCAACAAACAAAGCTGCATTTCCACAATGTGGGGCCTCAGCCTTAAAGCTATTATCAACTGTTTTATTAAGGTGTTAATGTTCATGTTAGCTTGGCTTTATCTGTCTCCTATTGGCCAATCCTTGCTGTGGGACAAAGTTCAGAAGCCTACAGCCTATGGTGCTGCTGAGCCTGTAGGAGCACCCTCTAGATGCCAGAGAGTCAGTCAGGCAGGGTAAAGGGAGGAACACACCATTTGTGTGGACTTGTTAAAGTCTAGCACTACCATCAACTCTGATTAGCAGGGCATTATATAAAGGAAGGATGAGAGTATTTGGAGGAAAGAGGGGCCACAGGAGTAAGTATTCAGCAAACCACAAGTGGTGTTGAGGGTTTCATATGCCCCCAAGCAGTGAACTCTTCAACTTCGCTCTCCTTGTGACGTCTTCTATGACATCATCGGCCACCAGTCAGATGGGCACGATGAGCAACATGACGTCATGACACTCAGTACTGAGGCCTGTGATTGGGTGACCTGGTACATTGAGTCTGGGCTACAGAAGTGTGCCGGAAGTCACCAGGAGAGCGCCAGACGCTGCAAGGAGACCCAAAAGAGGTAACAGAAGGGAAGTATGATTTTTTTTTTTTTACACCTCCCCAGGGCCTCCACCTAATTCACAGCCATTTTAGTTTGTCTGAGTTAAATCTCCATTTCTTCAGTTTTGTAAAAAAAACAAACAATTTGGAATATCCGGTACAAACTGATTCACCCATCTCTATACGTTATACATCAAGTACATCATACATTAGGTCCATTTATTTCTATTTTTAATGGACTGACTTTTTTGTAGATCCTACACCTACTACCTTGTCTCACCTACTCGGCTCTATCTACCTTTGGCTTATGAGCAGGGTCTACCCTTACCTACTGTCTCCTACCCTGTGTCCTTGTAGTTTCCCTTCCCTTTGCACCAGTTTGACATTCATTTAGTTTGTTTAATTTTTCTTTTTCTTGTACTTATAGACAATCTCTGACCAAGCACAAAATGCTAAGTGTCATAACTCATTTTATTGGTGCTGTGCCCCTGAACAAT
The DNA here is from genome assembly GCA_947044405.1 of Leptodactylus fallax. Classification (NCBI taxonomy): domain Eukaryota; kingdom Metazoa; phylum Chordata; class Amphibia; order Anura; family Leptodactylidae; genus Leptodactylus; species Leptodactylus fallax. Next base: position 2,118,921 of record CAMRHE010000249.1, read on the forward strand.
TTGGCTTTTTTTTTTTCTAATATTTGTCTACCAGTTCAAAAAATACGGACACCAGATGGTTATATGTGAATTAGCTCTTATTCTCAAAGTGAGCAGTAAACTTTTAATTTTCTTAGGTTACCACCCACTTGTAGAATAACATCTAATTCACATATAAACATTCAAGGGGGGTCTTTCTCAGTGTCAGCAGTAATATCATACCTTTGTTAATAAATGATGATCTGTTCAGGATCTCCTGTGTGCTGTTCTTTGCTTCATTTTCATGACCTAACAGAAAAAAAAATCGCTATGTTATATGTAATTGTACACAATAGGGCACATTTATCAATACTGTCGACCATTGCGCTATCTTAAACTACGAATCCTGTTCATAGTTTTAGACATATTTATGAATCTATTGTACAGACCTTCATAAATATGGAATGTTTGTAGAAGCTCCAAAATTCTGACTCATACCATCTGACTAAAGTGTCGAGTGTCACCATGAGACAAATATTAAAAAATTAACTCGTAGGCTGTAAGAAACAAATATTTGGCGCACGCATCAAAAACCCTACAATTTTTGGCACAACAAAAGCAGACACAAATCATCTTTCACTTATTGAGGAAACAAATATGTGGCGCACGACAGGAATAAATGGCGCACAAAGTAAATTGTCGTAAATTCATGACACCATTTTAAACTTGGTCTACTCTGCACAAAAAAATCTGCACCAAATTTGTACTTTCCTGTTTCATAAATTGTCGTAAAGTGAGACGCTTCATAACCACGCCCTTTCTGGGGCACATTGTTCAAAAATGTCTAGCCTGTCGTATTTTTCTGTTCTTTCTGGTGCACACATTTCATAAATATTTCACAAATGCCGTGCACCATAAATTTTTGTGCAAAGTAGACAAAAGTTTCACACTTCTATTGATAAATATGCCCCACTGTACAGGCATTACACCCACAAGAGTCCAGATCTTAGAGAACACTTATACCTTCAGATACCACACCAGAACTCTGCCTGTTTTCTTCCACATCTTCCTTCTTTTTATCATCTTTAAGACCTGGAAATACATGACCACAGAGAAGATTAATGACATCACATACGTAATGGATTTTATGGTTGCCTGTAGGTGATTGTAAATGTAACTTTTGCCTTATTACAATTTATGTGTTTATGAGCAATTTACAGGGTGGGTTTTTCCGTGTCCTCAATTCCCCGCCCATAAAAAAAAAAAAAGGGAAGAGGGGGGGCGCACACCCCAAAAACCCGGGGAGGGGCCCGGGCCCCAAGCCCCGAAGGGGCCCCGGCGTGGGGCCGGCGTTTGCCTTGCCTGACCTAACTACAAAACCGGGCCCGGGCCAAAACCGCGCCCCTTCAGCCCTGCAGGATGCCCCGTGCGCAGCAATGTCATATGCGATGCATGGGGCCCTCTGGAGGGCTGAAGGGAAAGGGGAGGCGTCCGTGGGCAGGAGCGGGGACTGGTAAGTAATGCGAGGATCGCCTGGCTGTTTGGTTTGGACCAAATACATCCAAACTGAAACGGCTATTTTTATAGCGACTGCCTGCTGTCTTCGGCCCTCTTCAATGACGTCATAGACGATACATGGGTCAGGCTGGTGTAACCCACGTCTGTGACGTCATTGAAGAGGGTCGAAGACAGCAAGACGTTGCACCTGAGCTCAGGAGAGGTAAGTAACATTCTTTTTTATGTTTTTCACCTCCCCTGGGCCTCCGATCATTATACTCGGGGGTCTGAAAAGAGCCCTGATTATAATTGTAGTTTGTAAGTTGTGAACCCCCAAAATTTCTGTTTCTGCTGAATCCAAAATGTTTGTAATATTTGTAAGGAAGGGACATTATAAGACATTATACTGTGTGCAGGGGCCACTATGGAACAATATACTGTGTGCAGAGGCCACTATGGGACATTATACTGTATGCAGGGGCCACTATGAGACATTATACCGTGTGAACGGGCCACTATGGGACATGATACTGTGTGAAGGGGCCTATGGTACATTATACCGCATGGAGGCCACTTTGGGACATTGTACTGTGTGAAGGGGACACTGTGGGACATTATAGAGTGTGTAGGGGGCCAGGAAAGGGGTACTATGCCGTGAGGGGCCCCAAGTCAAAAGTTTGCTATGGGGTGGGCCCAGTCTTTCAGTTACATCCCTGAATATATATATATATATATATATATATATATATATATATATATACCCAGTGTGTGTATATATATATATGTTACCGTTAAAGTGCGAAAGCCGTGAATGTGCACATTACCTAGGTAATCTAGGTAACTGATTTGCTCAGTTAATGTGCGTAATCAAGAGTTTTCTGCACTTTACCTAGGCAATGTGCACATTCACGGCTTGCGTCCTGTTAAAGCTGAAAACTTAGTTTGTATCATGACGAAATTCGTGTCTGCCTGTTAGCGCGCGTCCCGTTAAAGTTGAAAACTTTTGTATGATGCCGAAATTCGTGTCTGCCTGTTAGCACGCGTCCCATTAAAGTTGAAAACTTTCGTGTCTGCCTGTTAGTGCGGCTGTGCGGGAATTTGTGTGGTGATTAACTCCTAGTATTGTTTCATGTCCAAATTCGTGTCTGCCTATTAGCGCGGGGATTTGTGTGGTGATTTCTTTTGAAAGCAGATAAATTGAACTCCTAGTATGCAAAGAAGCACCGACTTGGTCAGTAAAATGAAAAGATTCTTCGCAAACCTCTTTAGCAGAGATTCCAAATATATTATGCCAGCAAAGATGTTCTTTTCACTTTAACGAGTGCCTAGTAGGTAATGTGAGTAATGAAACCAGTTTTCTGCACTTCCATTAGTACTGATGAAAGCGTTCATTGCACTGTTAACACTATCAGTCCCTGTTCACACAGTAGAATCTGGAGCTGATTTTGCCCCCAAATCAACAGCAGATTCTTCCTTTAGTCCACCTCCCATTGAAAACAATTGGAGCAGGATGCTGGAAAAATAAAGCTGGATCTTGCTGCAGATTCTGCAGCTGATTGAGGCTGCAGCCTGAGACTCTTCATTGATTTGATAAAAGGACCGTTCCCAAAAGGGATAAGGATCAGCGCTTGCTCCAATTCAGTCAAACGAATTCCTTTATTAGATACCAACACATACGCGTTTCGGAGCATCTGCCCCTTTTCAAGTGCATACAGGTAATACATATGTCTAAAACAAGCTGTCTTTTATAGTGTCAAAGTAAAAAAGACACACCCAAATGGGAGTGTCACAGCAGAGAAACACATAGAATCATTTTTTTTTTTTTTTTTTTTCTTCCTTGCTTTCAAGCAATCTTTTTAAGTGATACTGCGCAATATGACTTAGGAGACGCTACTGTTACAAATTTGGTTTCACGAATAAAAGAGTAAGGTATTTCATTTTCCTTTTTTAAATATGAACGAATGTTTCATTTAATCTCTGTACTGTACTGATGAAGGACAACGATCCGGAAACAGCGCTGTATGCAGATAAGTGAAATTGGCTTGGCTAAAATCCCTTTTGCTGTCTCAAGGCTCGGTGAGTCAAAAGCAAATTGAGGATTTGTTACATCCAATAGAGGGCGCATGAGCTCCCCAGCTCCTTTCCCATAATGCCTTGTGATATGTAGATGCTAAGTAGAGGGCAAAAGGCAATTAAAATCTCTACACACCTTTACTGGTGCTCTCCTCAATGTGAGAGATTCTTGTCCCTAACCCACTCATTGCCTCCCACTAAGCCAGCCAATTCACTTTGCTCTGTACTGATGAAGGACAATGATCCGGAAACAGCGCTGTATGCAGATAAGTGAAATTGGCTTGGCTAAAATCCCTTTTGCTGTCTCAAGGCTCGGTGAGTCAAAAGCAAATTGAGGATTTGTTACATCCAATAGAGGGCGCATGAGCTCCCCAGCTCCTTTCCCATAATGCCTTGTCATTTAATCTCTGACTGCAGATGTGAAGAAAAAAAAAAACAAAAACTGATTTTATGTGTTTCTCTGCTATGACACTCCCATTTGGGTGTGTCTTTTTTACTTTGACACTATAAAAGACAGCTTGTTTTAGACATATGTATTACCTGTATGTACTTGAAGAAGGGGCAGATGTTCCGAAACGCATCTGTGTTGGTATCTAATAAAGGAATTCGTTTGACTGAATTGGAGCAAGCGCTGATCCTTATCCCTTTTGGGAACGGTCCTTTTATCTCATTTGAATCTCGCTAACGTTGGCGTGGATCCAGCTGCTGTTTCTATCCAATATATCTGATAATTTAGGAGTTGTGACCTACTCTTTCACAACTTCTTAAGGTGAGCGGCCATTTTTTAATATAACTTTTGGTATTTACGTGTTTAAACGGTATAACACGAGGTTTTTGCTCGGTGTCGTATATATTTTTTCTGCACTAGCACTCTTCATTGATTAAGTCCATTCATTTGGGCCTAATCAGCTGTGGAAAGCTGCAATGGAATACTGATACTCTGCACCATGACCGAGGGGCAGAAAATAAAGAGGAATCCAGGGCAGATGTCCACCTCAAATTCCTCTTTACTTTCCGATGTCTGAACAGGTTCTATCTACTTGTATGGAATGTACTACAGTCCTCTCCTGTAGATCTGCCGCAGCAATAAAACACTCAACTTTAGTTGTTTTTTTGCTGAGATGTGCATGAGTTGCTCCAAAAGGGGCCTACATGAGGCTCTGTCGCCCAAGGACCACACAAACCTGGAGCCGGCTCTAAACTAGGTATATGTATGCAGGTTAAGAATAGACTCCTCGTACTGCCAAGTACCAAATCCTATCAAACGTTCAAAAAATCTCTACCAAAACACATAATTTATTGAATACAATTTATAAACCCCATAATCAAGAATAGAACAGTACACACAGTTGCATAGCCACTAGCACATGATACAGTAGCCTAATATCAAAAATGCTATAAAAATTAGGGCCATGTGGTCTACTCATTTATAGATGGCAGGCCACAGATGCAGCAAATATCCAGCATTGATTTAAGGATGAAGCCAGAGCTGGGTCTTGAGGATCAAGAAATATAGTCCATGCCCCAAATAGCTCACCCTAATCTTACCCATAGTGATTTACAAGTCAAATCCACTTTGTGTCATGTTCGCTATGGAAAATGTCCATATCATATCATTCATCTTCTTCTGTCATGACACATGTTCTCCATCAGATGTTCCAGGGTTCATCAAAGGACTCATTAAGATAATGAGGTCCTCAACCACTGTCCACTGCAAGCAAGACACTTCTCTGCATTTTTCCGCCTTTTTCAGGCAGAAACCGGGCGTAAACCCGGCGGACGCCCTTATAGTCTAGGGGTCCGTGGGTTTCTGCTGGAAACCGCTTTTTAAGTGGATTAAGTTTTTGTTCTTTGGGTCCCCAAGCGGACCCAAAGAATGGAAACCTGAACGCTAGTGTGAATTTAGGGTAATTTTGGTTATTGAAGTTCAACAATCAGTAGTTGAGAGACTGGAGAGAGTATGACTGCAGCATCAGACTACACAGGGCTATTTTGCAGTCTGCTACCATGGAGATGCATAAAGTAAGTGTGCATAGCTGTTATAGACACAAAATTCAGAATCAAAAACATTTATAAAGTAGCTTTATTTTCTTTAGACACCCTGAAACAATATTGGCCACAATATATTTAGCAATGTGGCTTATTTACAGTTTCACATATTCATTAATATTTTGCACCAGATATTAAAACCTTTTGCGCCATGCTCTTCAGTTTGTAGAAGTGAAGTGAAAAGTGAGGACATGGCTTGCTACTTTGTCTAAGCAGGCAGCTCTGTTCTCAGTCTAGTGGCCAGACCTGGAACTGCAGATCAGCTCCCATTCATTTGAATGGGACCTAAGCTGCAGTGACTTGGTTCTGCCACTACACAAAGAACAGAGTTGTCTGCTTCCTGCTCTATTCTCTGTGTATCAGCTGCTGATAACAGCTAATGGATGGGGGTGCGAGTGTCAGACCCTCACCAGATCTGATATTAGTGACCTATCTTTCGGATAGGTCATTAATATTTTTTGTCATGGAAAATTTTAAATCCTTGTGAATCCATTCAATACAGGTTCCAGGCTACAACACAACCACTGGGTGACCGCCCATAGACCAATTGCATATCATTGCGTGTTACAATATCGCAAAACAATACAATCTCAAAAAGCTAATCATCTTGTATGCACTTATCAAAGTATATACAGTATGTCCGGCCAGAGAAAAGGTATTAAAGGACACATCTGTAATTGTTTCTGTTTCAGAGTTTACTGAATCTATCATCTTCTCATAGGATAACATATAATGTAACGTTACATAATAATGCATATGAAGGAGCAGAGAGACCTTGTACTTACATAGGCAGTAGACACATAGGTAAAAAGGTAAGAGAGGAAAGCAGAAAATTCCAAGTAATATAATTTGCCATGGCTTTAGACGCTCATGAAGTGCCGCCATCTTATCCCCTGGCTTTAGTGAAAAAGCGCTTCTTCCTTCCTTGTTTTATATTTTACACTCTAAGGAACTTTAAACTATGAATCAGCTACATTTACATATTGAAGATCACAACAGAAGATAAAGCGATACAATGCAAATAAGAGAGTGACTCTGAGGTATGATAGTGTGACCTTTGACTAGGAAAACTACTTCTTAGATTACGAGTAATTATCCATCCAGCACTCCCACAAGGTGTCTAAATTCTGCAACATTGAGATATTTCAGGAAATTGTATCCTTAATCATCACATACTTCCTAGATTGATAGGTTTCACAATATAGAGGCTATTAACCTACAGTAAACTAGTAGAAGGGGAAATTTTTGCAAAGCCCATTATTTTACAATTGCTATAGTATTAGAGGAAGAGACTTACTTATATTGGCTCAAAGTTAATTGTTTGTCCTGTGTTGTCAATATACAAGTAACCTAAAAGCACCAGTATAATACGTAAAATCGTGTCACATGTACACCATATATCAGGACATGTGCTGACAACCAGACTAATTACCTATGGCCAAGAAGCTTTCTACATTGATACAAAATTAGTAAGAAAAAAATAATATACAGTAATATATGTCAGAGGTGGTTAATCTGCATATTGTGGGGGAGCGATCCAAATATTCAAGCAGCAGTCATAGCAGCTGCTACTGGGACAAAGATCTTGGGGCTCAGGGCACCCAGCATTCCTTTTTAACTATATCCGCATCCTCAGGATATGAATACAATGGTGGAGCAGGAAGCTGTCAGCTACGAGCTCTACCATTGATACATAAAACCTCTACAATGTTACAGGCAGGACTATGTGATACAATAACGTTATTCCACCTGACCGCACCAAGCCATAAACTGCCTAAGACAAAAGAGGCCTGCTGAATGAGCTGCTATGTAGTGAGCATTAGTTTTATTAATTTAACCCTTTAAGGATGCAGGGTAGTTTTGTACATTAATGCTCAGCAACTTTTTTCATATTTTCCTTCCTTGCCTTCCGAAATTCATAATTTTTTTAATTTTTCTGTTGATGTAGCTATGTGAGGGCTTATTCTTTGCAAGACGAATTGTAATTTTATTTGGCACCATTTTGGGGTACATATAATGTTTTTATTAGCTCTTATTAACATTTTGGGGGGACTGTGTGAAAAAAGTACAATTTTATCAGTATTTTGTTTCTACGGTGTTCACTCTACACTAAAAATAACAGGACAACTTGTCCCATGGGTCATTACAATTACGGTGATATCATATTTATGTTGGTTTTATTATGTTTTACCGTGTTTACTAATAAAATGTCATTTTTCGAAAATGAACGATTTCTGGGGTCACCTTATTCTGACATATAACTTTTTTACTGTTCTGTTTATGGAGATATGTAAGGACTCTTTATTTGCAAGGCAAGTTGTAGTTTTTATTGGTTCCAAATTGTGGTATGTATGACTTTTTAATAACTTTTTATTGCTATTTTTGAAGGGAAGTGAGGTGACCAAAATACAATAATTTGCGCAATGTGGTATATGTTTTTTTTTTATGGCGTTCCCCGTACAGGAGAAGCAACACTATTTTTTAATAATGGGGGCTCATACACACATGGGGATACCTAACATGTTTGTTTATTTTATTTTGTTTACATTATGTGTTTTGAAAATTAAAAGGTTTTTTTTTTAACTTTTTATTATTTGTTTATTTTTAACTTTAGAATTTTTTTTCCTTTCCCACAAGGGGACTTGAACCTGGGATCTGCTGATCTCCAGGCTCCCTATGTGCAATAGGTAAAGGTAGCACGGAGGATGTTTCGCCTTGTAATACAGTCAAGACCCAGAAGTATTGCCACAGGCACATCTCCTCCGCAGCATTATAGCGTTGTACTATTACATTGCACTGATCAGGAAGGGGCTAAAGACTCACCTGTCTCTGGTGCTCTGCTGTCTTCTGCCACTGTCTGCTCAGTCCCATGCCGGTACCTGGATGCCAGAAACCCTGTATCCCATGTGATTGCAGAGACCAAATCAGTGGCCGCAGTACACGCTGGTAAGGAACAGAGATAGGCAAACCTTCCCATTTCGTTTTATTTTGGGTTTGCGTAACTTAGGTGCCAGATTTGTTTCGGGTCACACAAGTTTTGTATGAACCACAACTTAAGACAGGGCTCCTGGGAACCTAATTATCCCATTTCTAGTTATCTAAGGCAAACACAACCAATGTTACATCAAAGTGAATGTGACATGTATGTCTTATGGAAAAAACAATGGTAGGAAGTGGATACAAACTCTCAGTTTAACCATACACTGCGCTGACACTCAGTTTTACGCATTTTAACATTTAAAACACTCCAAAATTACCCTTTTTTGAGGGCAAAGGTGCTTGCCTGTGGTTTTTTAGACACACATGGTGGTTATATTTCTGCTGGATAACTGTGTGTGATTTATATTGTATATATTTATATTGTATGTATGGTTATATTTCACCTGTATGGTAACAACCAGTACATGGGAATCTTCTAGTGTACTGGTCATTATCCTATGGGTGACATGTATAGTACTATGGGCTACTCAGAGGCGTAGCTAGTGGGGGAAGCAGTGGAGGCGGCTGCCCTGGGCCCACTGACTTTTTAGGGCCCACCCCGGGGCCGCCATTAATACATCCTTTATTTCTAACTGGATCGGTGTCTGCAGACACCGATCTAGTTAAAACGTATCCTGCAACTTCACAGTATTGTAAACCGCAAGCCACATGAGGCTTGCGGTTTACAAGTCCCCGAGACCACAGACTGATGTCTTCTTCTCACACAGGCGGCGCGATGACGTCACAACAATGCGCCGCCTGCGCTCAGACACAGACGTCCTGTGCGTGGAGCGGGAGGAAGCGGCGGCTCCATTCATCAGCATCGCAGGTAGGTGAGAATGACTTTTGTTTTTTGTTTTTTACTGCAGTTGTGGGTATATTAATAGTATAAGGGGTGGTTAGGAGGGGGAAACATAACTTTAAGGGAGGATTCATTAGGGGACATTATGACGATGGTGGGGTCATTTATATAAGGGTTATTAGGGGGTATTATGAATACAAGGGGGGAGGTTATTTATATAAGAGGCCATTAGGGCGCATCATTTATATTAGGAGGCATTATGAACATAAGGGGGTGGTCATTGATATAAGGGGTCATTAGAGGTGCAGTATTTATGTCAGGGGGAATCAGGGGCATAATATGAGGGTCAATTAATTTAATGAAAGTGGCACTTGGGCTTTATTAAGACTAAGGCCCCATGTACCAGGCTACAGCAAAAAAAACGCTGCAAGAAAAACCATGGCGGTAGCATTGTGGTTTTTCCCGCAGCGCTTTTCACAGGTCTGCAGAGGTTTCCCCTGTGGACCTTCTGTTTTCAATACAGCTATATGGAAACCGCCGGTGTTTCCATAGGTATAATTGACATGCTGCAATTTCCAAAACCGCAACGGTTTTAGAAATCGCAGTGTGTCTGCTGCACGTATTTTTCCGCAATGTGTGGATGGGATTTGTTAAAATGCCATGGTTTTTTTCTGTGGGTTTTCGCCACGTGGGGCCCCATCCCATCTCCACTTTGCAGTAAAATGCACGCAGCGGATACGTTGCGATTTCCAAAACAGTCACAGTTTTGGAAATCACAGCATGTCAATTATACCTATGGAAATGCCGGCGGTTACCCTATAGGTATAATTGAAGCAGAAAGTCCACAGAGGAAACCTCTGCAAACATTCTGTGCAAAGTGCTGCAGGAAGAACCGCGATGCGTCGCCACCGTGGTTTTTCCCACAGCTGTTTTTTGCTGCGGGATGCTACATGGGGCCTTAGCCTTAAGGCGTTTTCCAGCTCATTTTTATTGACGATCTATCCTCAGAATAAATCATCAATAAGAGATAAGTGATTCCCCACTGATCAGCTGTAAGAAGAGGCTATGGCGCCTGTTTATATCACATGCTGTCTGTTTATAGTGTCCGTGTGATGTAATTACAGTCTTGTCACATAAATGTGTATAGGACGAGGCTGTAGTTACATTACATGGCCGCTATGAAAAGAATGACACTGTGTAAACAGAGAAGGGGTCACGGCGCTTACACAGGTACCATGGTTCATTCAAACAGGTGATCCTCGGGGTCCTGGGTATTGAAACCCCAATAATTTTTTTCCCTTGTTTTTTTTTTTTCTTTTTAATTAGGAAACACCTGGGACATTATTAATAAGGGGAAATATTTAAAGGGGTGCACAGGGAAGTTATTAATTTAAAGATGCACTTGGGGGTATTATTCATTATGGGGGGGTATATTATATATTTTATAATTGGGGGTAGCAGCAGGATGGGGGCTTTGTGCAGGTGAGGACAATATGGGTCAGGTGCCTGTAAAAGTGAGGAGCCAAAGATGTCTGTGTTGCAAACTTTACAGAGAGTGTAAGAAGTGGTCATGGCCGTCCAGATAAAAGAGACGGGGAATGTGAACATCAGAGATGTCACCTGTAAGTCACTAAATGTTACTGCCCTGTATTCACCTAAATTGACTGCAGAGCCCTGTGTAGAGCCGCTATATACCACTATGCGCTCACCGTATACTCATAG